>OX438954.1:17173383-17553383 GCA_949316185.1 Pyrausta nigrata | reverse complement strand
AATCCTCAATGAGAAGACTGGCTGCACTTGGTTGGAGCTCACCCAACTGGACTCGCTACCTTTCCTAATAATAATCATAATTATGAATAATTGTACTTACCCCAAGATACTTGTCTAATAACAATCATAACTAAGAATAATTGTACTAACTCATATATATTTAACGTTGTAACTAAAAAAAATATATATATATATATATATCTATATATAGCATACTATATCTTCTTCTCCTTTCCTTTCCTTAACCTTCTTCATAATACCTTCCTTCCTCTCTTTCCCTTGCCCCTTTTTTTAAAATACTATCCACCCTGGCCCCCCATGGAAGTCCTCAAATTGACGCCTCGGGGGCCTACAGTGATTTAAGGACAGACCACATCTCGGTCTATCCTTGGATCCCCAACCCATGCATAAAAACCCCTCCCATTCTAACCTAACCTTTCCCAAAACATATTAAAAACACAAACATAATAAATAAAGTTTAAAAAAAAAAAAAAAAAAAAAAAAAAAAAACCTAACCTAACCTAACCTAACCTAACCTAACCTAACCTAACCTAACCTAACCTAACCGGGGTGTAAGGGGAAACACCATCCATCCCGTTTCCCAAATGCCAACCTCACCTGCACGTGGTGCACCCTGCTTCTACCGACGAGGCTCTGGCGACCGAAGGGGTAGCGGTATAACTACTTCAGACGCGGGGGGGGGGTTTTGTGGTCTTACCCGAAACTTCTGGACAAGGCCACCCACGTGTTTTTGCCGTGCGTGGAGACCCGTACTGCCGGAAGAAAGTGTCCTGGGAGTTGAGTCTGAGCGGAGAAGGATAGTTTGCCGCATTTTATGCGCGTCTCCGTCTTGGGCAACACACGACTTTGGCCTCGAATTCGGCATAAACGGGAGGTCGGGGCCTAGCCAGCTTCGATCAATCGGCTGCGGCGGCCGGTAGACCGGCCGTCTGGCGAGTGTCGGGGGTGGGGGGCAGGCAGGCGGCGGGCTCGCCAGATAGTGCATTTGGTCGGTGTGCTAACTGTGCTTGCCCTAAACCGTCGCGTCCTGTTGCTCCATTGACTTTCCTTTTTCTTCTTTCTTCGCCCTTTCCTTATTCTTATTACTTCACTCGGCACTATACCTCCTGCGTAGCTCTGGGTCTTTAAGTGACTCCCCATGTGCGGGCTCCGTGGAGGGTGGAGAGCGCAGGAGGTGAACAAAACTCTTTTTTGTCATGGCGCATATAAGATCACAATTTACGACCAACCCCGGCTGCGAGGCAGCTACCCAAGACGCTTTTCTACTAGAGGACGACTTTCAGATAAAGTCCCCTATTTACGGGACTCCTACACAGTCTGCTCTGGCACACACGCTTACAGGCGATTGCTCAGAAAATCCCACACTCAAAAAGATACTTTCGTTACTCACAACAATCGAAGAAGCAATGAAAGTGAGTGGCAATTTAAAAAAGTCCATCAAAGAAACAGTGTTAACATCCACTAAAACAATTGAAAATTTGCTTACCTCGAACCCTGATACTGTACCTATACCCCCCGCAACTGTTGACCAGACCGCCATCGTTGAGGCTGTGCGCTTAGCTGTCCGTCAGGAGGTCTCTAAGATCCCAAAACAAGTACACGCACCGCCACTCACTCGGACGTTTTCCGAGGTCACTCGGGTCCCTAAATCTGCAAAAGAAAAAGAAAATGTTAAAACAATGCCTATCGATCCTCCGAAGACCCGTCCTGCGTTGATTGTCGAGTCTAAACGTAAAGTCTTGAATCCATCTGAAACCCTTAAAAGCTTTAAAACTAGTGTTACGTTCCGTGACACCAACTTTGCGCCTGCCAGTGTAAAGTTTGTGTCGAATAACAAACTCAGGGTAGAATTCGACACCGCTGAGCAAAGAGAAAGGGCACTCGAAAAGATTAATAAGCCGGACTGTCCAGTCAAAGCCGAGCCCTCTAAATCCTTGAGCCCCATGATCGTGGTCAAGGGCGTCTCGGAGGAGATCTCGGCTGATGAATTGGCAGACGTTCTCATCGGCCAAAACGAGTGCCTCAAGGCATCCATCAGCGACGCGAAAACTGACTTCGCATTTAAATTTAAAAGAGCCAACAGGAATAAACTCCTTTATAACGCGGTGTTCATTACCACTCCGAAGGTCTGGCGGGCGGTAACTCAAGCGGTCAAACTTAATCTGGACCACCAAAGAGTCCATGCCGAAGACTATGTGCCCTTACTGCAGTGCTTCCGGTGTCTGCAGTATGGACACACTAAGGCTCGGTGTACACAAGAAGCTCCCATTTGCTCCCACTGCGCTGCCCCAGGACACGAATTTAAGGCGTGCCCTAACAAAAAGGACTCTGCAAAGGCAGAATGTCACAACTGCGTCCAACACGCCAAGAATACAAACACCAAAGTTAAAACCAACCATAGTGCTACCTCACATGATTGTCCTCGAATGTCTCTAATGCTGCAAAAAATTCGTTCCCGTACAGACTATGGCACCTAGATTACAACCATTTAGCAATAATCAAACATCTCATCTTTCCCTTAACTGCACTCAAATAAATATTGGACGCTCAAGAAATGCGTCCCATGAACTTTACAACCATCTCTCTAACTCCGACTGTGACCTTGCATTCGTCACGGAACCTTACACCGCTAATACTAATATGTTTAAACCTATTTCCGGCTATTCATGTCACCAATTTTGTACGACACCACCTGTCAGATCTGTCTTATTGGTCAAAGATAAAACCATCAGCTCACTAGGCATCACAGAATACTCTAGCTCTGACATCACTGTTGTACGATTGATAGATAATTCTGGTCGTAAAATTTATCTCGTTTCCATTTATGTAACACCGCGTATCGACGACGATAATGTCATGGGTAAGCTCGATCATTTCCTCCGCCTGACTGCCGGGTCTTCACACATCATTTGTGGAGACTTTAACGGGTGGCACACGTCATGGGGTGCCACAACTAACAACCGCCGTGGCAACCAGGTATTTGACCTTATTGCACACCATAATCTCACTATATGGAATATTGGAGACACACCAACTTTTCAGACAGTCACCCATGGTACCATAAGGGAATCGTTTATCGACCTTACTCTGACAAGCGACGTCGCAATAAATAACTGGACAGTTAACCTCGATTTATGTGCCTCGTCTGATCACAATGCAATCACGTTTGAAATTTGCTTGGGCCCCACTAAATTGAAGAAAAATCATAAGCTATCCACTTATAAGTATAATACCTCGCACACCAAGTGGGAGGAAATTCGCCCGCGGTTCGTGATTGAAATCAGCCGTAACTTACCATCCAATCCCAATTTTGAAACCATGGATGTCAACGCGCTCAATGAATATGCGGACCAGTACACATGGGCTATACAAAAAGCGTGTGATAAAATACTTACCAAATCATCAGGACCACCCAACAAAGCCCCATGGTGGAGCGAAGAGCTCGAAGAAATGAAGCGCGCTGTGATCCAAAATCACCGTAAACTCAGCAAAGCGGTTCGTCGCAACTTGCCGCTTCAAGAATTACTGGCGGAACGTGACAGACTGAAGCGTGCATACTCTGACGCCTTCTGTGCAGCCTCGACGGAACATTTCCGAGAATTCTGTAACAGACAGGCAAAGGAGGACGTTTGGTCTGTTACAAACCGCATAATAAAGACTCGACCCCTAGCCCAAGCCCCCGCTACACTTAAACTAGAGGACGGGACCTATACCAAGAATGCCGCTGACACAGCCCGAGCTCTCTTGGCAAAATTCTACCCCGATGATACTCCCGACTTACCTGGGAAGCAGACCAATCTTCGCGCTACCATGACGCTACCAGTGAACACCCAAAATGAACCTAGCTTTACCCTTACTGAGATCATTGAAAATCTCCGTGGAATGAACTCTAAGAGGGCACCCGGGCTAGATCATCTTACAGCCGATATATGCCTCCATGTGGCTGAATGGTTCCCGAACGAAACCTTAGGTCTTATGAACACTTGTTTACGCCTTGAATACTTTCCAAAAATTTGGAAAATGGCAACCGCAAAAATAATTCCTAAGCCCGACAAACCGGATTATAACCAACTGTCTAGCTTTCGGCCCATCGGATTACTAAACGTATTCGGGAAACTGTTGGAACGACTTCTCGCAAATAGGCTCAGGCATCATCTAGAAGTTACCGGAAACCACTCTCCCAATCAGTTTGGATTTAAAACACAAAAATCAACAGTTCTTGCAATCAACACAGCACTCAAAATTGTAGAATCCGCTAAATCCAGAAAAGAGCAGGTAGTCGGTGTCTCCCTTGATATTCAAGCCGCATTTGACCGCGCCTGGTGGCCGGCAATTTTCAAGCGCCTAAGAGACACTGATTGTCCTGCCAACATATACAACACTCTACTTAGCTACACGGAAGACAGGGAGGTCGTAATTTGCTTTGCTGATCAAAAGGTTCGTAAGTTTATGTCCAGGGGGTGCATACAAGGGTCCGTCCTCGGCCCACTCTTGTGGAACCTCATCTTAGATGAGCTTCTACAAATGCCTATGATGGATGGGTGTCACCTCCAGGCATATGCGGACGACGTTTTACTCATTGCGCACTCTGCTAGTAACACCCACCTTGAACAGATTTTAAATCATACATTGGAACAAATCACCAAATGGGGAGAGAGTGTAAAACTCGATTTTGGCCCCCAAAAAACTCAAATAATAGCCTTTACCCCGTGCGCCTCTCGCTGCAAAATATATGTGAAATCAAAACTTTTACAATTTGTTAATCAAATAAAATACTTAGGAATAATTATTGATCACAAACTCTCATTTATTCACCACGTAGACTATATTATCGAAAAAGTTAAAAAACTGTATCTCAAATTATCGCTCTTCATCCGCCCGACCTGGGGAGTGCACCCAGAAAACGTCCGAACTATCTACCTACAGGTTGTAGAACCTATTGTTTGTTACGGAGCGAGCATCTGGGCTCGTGCAGTACAGCATCATTATATACAAAAGCGACTCCTGTCCATGCAAAGGCTTTTCGCCCTTAAAATTATCCAAGGGTTTCGCACAGTGAGCATTGCGGCATCGATTTCGCTTGCCCAACTTATCCCACTACCTGCGAAGGTTGCGGCGATTGGTGACATTGAGGGATCCAAGCTCATCGGAGCCTCAACATTTCTCCCAAATGATCTACCGCTTGAAAAGCCCTGTTCACCCGAAGAAATGCTGCATCCTGCTGAGAGGATTGGAATAGAGTGTAAGGAGGTATCTTCTGCTCCTGAGCTTGAAGACGTAGGTAATGGCAGGACTTGGCAAATCTTCACTGATGGCAGCCGGCACGACGACAGGGTCGGAGCTGCCATTGTCGTCTACAACCCTCAAGGAGTACAGACGACAGTAAGGAAGTTTAAGCTCCATGACTGCTGCTCTGTATATCAGGCCGAAATGTTGGCAATCTTAAAGGCTTGTGAATTTATTATCACACACGCCTCAAACATGAAAAATACTACTATACTGTCCGACTCAAAATCTTCTTTAGCTGAACTTGAAAATGCTAATTCGACAAATGCATTCGCTGTCAAAATACATCGCTGCCTAAAAAGTGCAAGATCATCTGGGCTTGCCGTCGGCTTTGCGTGGGTCAAGGCCCACGTAGGCGTCGACGGTAATGAACAAGCAGATATGGCAGCAAAGGCGGCTGCGAATTTGCATAAAGCGCCGGACTATTATAATGTACCTATTAGCTACATAAAATATAACAATAAAATAAAATGTCGAGAGGCAGCTGAAAAACTATATTTGGATCCAGAAACGTGTATACACACAAAAACCTTATTACCTACATACACAGAACTGCAAAGTTTTCTCGCTGTTATACCCACAAGATTTGCAATTACACAAATAGTAACTAATCATGGCTACCATAAGGAATTTCTTCATAGATTTAAAATAACAGCTGATAATTCCTGCCCCTGCGACCAAAACACAATTCAATCCGTTAACCACTTAATACAAGACTGTCCTCGTTTTTCCAGCAAACGACAAGATCACATAATTGTCTCAAATATATATAAACTCAATCCATTTTCATTAACAGACATAATCAAAAAAGAAGCCACTACAAAAACATACATAGAACTCGTCACGTATATTGTAAACGAGTTAAAAAATTATAACAAATAAAAAACACCAAAACAAACCAAAAATAACTTAAAACTAGACCAAACTCTGACACTGCGGAGTAATCCGATAGCTCCGCAGTTCAGTTAAATCTGAACACATTTAAAAAAAAAAAAAAAAAAACCTAACCTAACCTAACCTAACCTAACCTAACCTTTTTTTTTTTTTTTTTTTTTTTAACGCAGGAAAACCCATTTATGAGCCGTAGCCGAGACCGGGGGGCCTCAGCCGTGTGTGGGACTCCCACCGCCCAACGAAGAGCGGCGACTACCCACCAAAAACCTGCGGCTTCCCTTCCCTGTCTACGGGGCGACATGGGAGTCTAGCAAAAGCCTTGACATCCATGAACACCCCGGACAGCTGCCCGCCTACACGGCGGGCCCAGCGCGCCCCCCTTGCGGGGGGACAGAGGGAATAGCCGGGGACGCGGCACTATTCCCTCTCGACGGTGGTGGCGCGTGCAATGCAGGAGGAGGCACCCCCGTGCCTCCAGCCTGCATGCCACCTTGGGGGACAAGAGAGCGATCGTACAACCGCCTTCTCCTGCCCACCCTCCGTCTGCGGAGCGGGGGCGCTGAGGGATCTTCCTCCCTCTCCCGCTCCGCGGCCTCCTTCTGCGAAATCACAGTCTCGCAGAAGGTGGCTACCGCCTTCCAGGACCTCTCATCGTCTAACATGGCCTTCACCATACTAGGCAATGACAGGTCCTGGCCGACTGCCGCCACTAGAACCCGGCGCTGCTCCTCCCAGCCTGGACAGACTGCGAGGGTATGCTGCGCCGAGTCCTCCGTCGCACCACACTCATGGCACGACGGGGATTCCTCTCTCCCGATCCGATGCAGGTAATCACCGAAGCATCCATGCCCGGTCAGCACCTGCACCAGATGGTAAGTGAGGAACCCGTGGGGCCTCTCCAGCCACCGGTCCAGATTCGGACCGATGGCATCCAACGTGCGGCGCCCGAACGGCACCCTCGCCAGGTCCTCCTTCCACAGACGGACCATGGCTTCGTGCGCCTCGCGCCGAACCTAACCTAACCTAACCTTTTTTTTTTTTTTTTTTTTTTTTTTTTTTTTTTTTTTTTTTTTTTTTTTTTTTGTCGCAGGAAAACCCGTTTAAGAGCCATAACCGGAGTCGGGGGACCCCGGCCGTGTGTGGGACTCCCAGCGTCCTGAAAAGGACGCGGCTCCGCCCTCAGAAGGGCGGGGACTACCCACCAAAAACCTGCGGCTTCCCTTCCCTGCCTTAGGGGTGACATGGGGGTCCAGCAGTAGCCTTAACATCCATGACCACCCCCGGCAGCATGCCCTTAAATGGTGGGCCCAATTCTCCCCCCTTGCGGGGGGACGGAGGAAATAGCCGAGGAAGCGGCACTATTCCCTCCCGACGGCGGTGGCCTGTGCAATGCAGGCAGGAGCACCCCCGTGCCTCCAGCCTGCGGGCCACCTTGAGGAGCGTGAGAACGATGTCTCCTGCCCCTCATCCTCCGTCGTCGGAGCGGGTCCTCAGCAGCCTCTCTATCCCGCTCCGCAGCCTCCTTCTGCGACATTACATCTTCGCAAAAGGAGGCCGCCGCCTAACCTAACCTAACCTAACCTAACCTAACCTAACCTAACCTAACCTAACCTAACCTAACCTAACCTAACCTTTTTTTTTTTTTTTTTTTTTTTTTGACGCAGGAAAACCCGTTTAAGAGCCATAACCGGAGTCGGGGGACCCCGGCCGTGTGTGGGACTCCCAGCGTCCTGAAAAGGACGCGGCTCCGCCCTCAGAAGGGCGGGGACTACCCACCAAAAACCTGCGGCTTCCCTTCCCTGTCTACGGGGCGACATGGGAGTCTAGCAAAAGCCTTGACATCCATGAACACCCCGGACAGCTGCCCGCCTACACGGCGGGCCCAGCGCGCCCCCTTTGCGGGGGGATAGAGGGAATAGCCGGGGACGCGGCACTATTCCCTCTCGACGGTGATGGCGCGTGCAATGCAGGAGGAGGCACCCCCGTGCCTCCAGCCTGCGGGCCACCCTGGGGGACAAGAGAGCGATCGTACAACCGCCTTCTCCTGCCCACCCTCCGTCTGCGGAGCGGGGGCGCTGAGGGATCTTCCTCCCTCTCCCGCTCCGCCGCCTCCTTCTGCGAAATCACAGTCTCGCAGAAGGTGGCTACCGCCTTCCAAGACCTCTCATCGTCTAGCATGGCGTTCACCATACTAGGCAATGACAGGTCCTGGCCGACCACCGCCACTAGGACCCGGCGCTGCTCCTCCCAGCCTGGACAGACTGCGAGGGTATGCTGCGCTGAGTCCTCCGTCGCACCACACTCATGGCACGACGGGGATTCCTCTCTCCCGATCCGATGCAGGTAGTCACCGAAGCATCCATGCCCGGTAAGCACCTGCACCAGACGGTAAGTGAGGAACCCGTGGGGCCTCTCCAGCCACCGGTCCAGATTCGGACCGATGGCATCTAACGTGCGGCGCCCGAAGGGCGCACTCACCAGGTCCTCCTTCCACAGACGGACCATGGCTTCGTGTGCCTCGCGCCGCACCGCTCCTCGCTCTTCGGGAGCCGGTCGCACTTCTCGGGCCCTCTGTTCCACCGTCCATTTGTAGACGGTGGTGAGGACCCGAGCTTCCAGCTCCCACGGTGGCGTGCCCGCTAGAGCACAGGCCGCAGCGCCCCCAACCGTGCGGTATGCCCTCCCCACCCGCTGTGCAATGGCCCGTTGAGGCCTGCGGAGGAGGGCGGCGTTCTCCCTCTCATTGAGGGAGTCAACCCACACGGGGGCGCCGTAGAGCGCCATACTCCTAAGGACGCCGGCATACAAACGCCGGCATCTCGTCCTCGGTCCCCCCAGATTAGGGAGGAGCCAGCTGAAGGCATTGGCGGCCCCCAAAAGGCGTTCGGACAAGCCTTTGAAGTGAGGGCCGAATTGCCAACGGCCATCCAATACCAGGCCCAGATATTTCATCTGGGCCTTCACTTTAACCCTCACGCCGCCCACAATGATATGGGCGTCGTGAGGGGCTTGCTGCCGAGGCCCCGGAAAGAAGAGGGCCTCTGTCTTGTGCAGCGCCACCTCGAGCCCCAGCCGGCGGATCCTCTCAGCGACAAGGGTGCCGCCAGCCGAGGCCAGACACGCGGCTGCTCCGTAAGTCCGACCCCGAGCCGTGACAAGAGTGTCATCCGCGTAGCATATGACACTCATGCCACGGAGCAGGGCACCTCGGAGCAGCCAATTGTATCCGAGGTTCCACAGTAAGGGGCCGAGCACCGACCCCTGAGGAACCCCGGCTTCCACTTTCCGCCGCATAAGACGGCCGTCCCTGTTGACGTAAAGCACCTCTCTGTCCGAGAGGTAGTCCGCCAACAGAGCCCGCAAATAAAGAGGCACTCCGTGATAGCGGAGTGCCTCCAGAATTGTTGAGTGGGGGATGGTGTTAAATGCGTTGGCTATATCAAATGATATAGCCAGTACGCCCTCCCCCCTCTCTGCGGCCTCGCTTGTCGTCGCCCTGAGCTTTGTCAGGGCGTCGATTGTAGACCGGCCCGCCCGAAACCCATACTGGGCGTCGGATAGGTTTGGGCCGGTCCCTGCTAGGTGCTCGTTGAGGCGGGCAGCTATCAGCTTCTCAAACAGCTTGCCCGCCTCGTCCAGGAGGACTATGGGGCGGTAACCGGACGGGGAATCCGCCGGCCGCCCCTCCTTCCTAAGGAGGACTAGAAGGCCCTCCTTCCACGCTTTCGGGAACCTCCCCACCTCAAAGCATCGGTTGAAGAGGTCCCGAAAGCGACCAGCCATCTCGCTGACGGCGATGGCCACGACCCTGGCCGGGACCCCGTCTGGACCCGGCGCCGTCTTCTTGCTGCGGAGGTAGTCAGACGCTGTGTCGAACTCCTCCGCGGCAATGGGGTCAAAACCCGCGGCCGGGGGGCCGCTCTCAAAGGGAGGATCCATCTTCGGGGGGGTAAACGAAGTATTGTCCGGGAACAGAACCCGGACGACCCCCTCCAAAAGATCTGGCTGGAGAGTCTCAGTCAGTGGGGGACCTAAGGGGCGCAGCTGGTTGCGCACCGCCTTATACGGTCTCCCCCACGGATCGTCATTCAGACTCTCCAGCATCTCCTCCCGTGCCAAGTCTTTGGCGGCGCCTATGGCCGCCTTGAGAGTGCGCCTCGCCTCTCTGTAGAGAGCGTAAAGGCGGCCCTCCTCTTCTTCATCTCGGTGGCTGCGGCGGCGGCTCCGGGTGTAGGCCCTTCGGGCCGCGACACAAGCAGCCCGCAGGTCTGCGAGTTCCGCCGACCACCAATACACCGCCCGCTTTGGTGGGGGCCGGCAAGACCGAGGCATGCTTGCATTGCATACCTCGGTCAGCGCGCTCCGGAGGCGCCCGGCGGCTACGTCCACGTCCGGATCGGTCGGAGCCCCGAACCAATCCTGGACGAAAGCCGCCTCTTTCGCCATGTCACGGTCCAGTTTGGTGAGTGCCCATCTAGGGAACTTCACCGGACCGTGACTCGGCCCTCCTCGGGAGTTGTGGACTGAGAGCTCTATCCGAATATGGCGATGATCGGATAGAGTCTCCGCCAGATCGACTTCCCACCTTTTCACGCGTGCGGCTAGTGCAGGGGTGGCGAACGATATGTCCACCACCGACCCTCCCTGCTGCCGCACGCATGTATGGGTTGTCCCTCTATTCAAGAGGGACAGGCCGACCGACGTTGCCCACAACTCTACCAGTCTCCCACGCGGATCAGTGGCTGGGTTCCCCCAAGACACCGATTTGGCGTTTAAGTCGCCGAGCACAGCAATCTGCCTCGGCGACATTCGAGCGACCGCTGCCGCCAGGTTGGTGAGCAGCTGGTCCAACTCAGCTAGGGGGCGGTTGGGGGAGAAGTAAACACCAATGACGGTGATTTCCCCCCACGCGGCGGCCACGTATCCAGACCCCCTCTCTATGAGAGAGAGGGGAGGGGAATCCGTTGAGGGCCGCGATGCGATCGCCACCAAACCATCCCTATCCGCTACCCAATTGGGAGGCACGGAGTATGGTTCGGCGACCACCGCCAACCCCGCCGTCCAATCGGCCATGGCCTGAGTCATCAGGTCCTGAGCCGCCCGGCAATGATTTAGATTGCCCTGGAGGATGGTGCGATGTCTTGCTTCTTGCATCAGTCGGACATCGCACCATTGCCTTCTGCCGGCTCAGGACTGACCTCAGCCGTCACGGCCGCAGGCGGGATTGACGCCTGCGGCTTGCCCTTCTTTGGTGGGGGGTTGCATTTAGGACCCCCCATCACGTGACCGGCAGACACTTTGCTGGCCGTACAGACCGCGCATTTGGGCTGCGCCTTGCAGGAGCCGATCTTGTGATCGGCTGACCCGCAGCGTAGGCACAGCTGTGTCCGGTCTGCAGACGGACAGCAGGCCCTTGCATGACCCGTCCCATAGCACCTGAAGCAGCGCATTGGCAACTGCTCCAGGGCACGGACCAGGGCTGAGCTAAGGCCCAAGGGGATCCGCTTTCGGGCCAAGAGGATCTTGGCGGCGACCACCGGGACCTGCAGGTAGATGGCCCTGTATCCCCCGCGACCATTACGGATTTCACCGCCTTTGATGGCGGCCTCATCGCAGCCACCGATCTTGGCGGCCATGGCGATCACTTCGGCCCTGGAGACGGAGTCGTCCATTTCCAGGACCATAAGGGGCGCCAACTTCTGCGGGCGCGCCACCTTTGCTGCGTCGGCCACGGCCTCTTGCAGCTTCGCAGCGAACAAGTCTGCGTTTCCTTCACGCCCTACGCCCGGGAACTCAAATATTCGAGCCCCGGTCTGCGTTTTTCGGCATTTCACTGCGTCGGCGAACCCCTGGATAAGCGGGTTCACCGTTTCGCGTGCCTTCTCTAATATGGAGCCGTAAGTCTCCCCCCGTTTTTCTGCCTCCGGCGTGATGGTGATCACCACGGCCGCAGTCTTGGGGGGAGTCAATTTTCCCGACCTCTTTTTCTTCCCCCCTTTGCCGGATGACTTCGACGCTTCCGGCTTTGCAGTGGAAGCAGAAGTAGAAGGCGCCGCCTTCTTTGCCTTGGACTTCTTCTTTTTCTTCTTCTCCACCTTTTTCCACTCGTTAGCGGGAGTGGTGGAGGGAAGAAGAAGATATCCGTCCTCAGACATCGATAGTACCGGGGCCGAGGACGGGCCGGGTTTCGGGGAGGCGGAGGGTACAGGACGTGGTGCAGCCTCCTTGGCTACTGGGGCAGTTGGAGCTGCCACCTCAGCCACCTGCTTCGTCCGCTTGCCCTTGCCCTTTCCTTTAGAGGGCTTTGGGGCCACAGACGGGGGCAACTCAGCAACAGCTGCAGCCGTTCCTGCCTTCTTGCGGTCCGCCGCAAGGGGCGGACGTACTGTCTTGGCTGGCAAGAGACGATCCTCAATGCCAGCGATGCAGGATCTTACGAAGGCCCTCTCCTCCCGCACGACCCTTCGGATGGCATCCTCGAGGTCACTGGAGAGGGAGGGCGGAACGACCTCCATAGCCGAGGGTATGGTCGGGTCCGTGGTAGGCACCGCAGGTACAGGCGTGCCTCGCCCGGCCTGTTCCCGGAGACGGGCAACCTCGGCCGACAGGCGGTCAATAGTGGCCTGCATGCGCTGCAGCTCCTCGGAGGCAGTCCTCTTCAGGACTTCTTCCATTATGCCGCGCACGCTGGCCGCACGACTTTTCAGGGCCTTCTGTAAAGTGCCCTTCAGGTTGGAGGATTTTGCAGCGATTTCAGTTATCTCCGCGACGTCCTCCAACATCAGCGTTTCTAGCTCGGGTAACGTTTTGCCCTCATAGTCAAAGAGGGCAGAGCCGTACCCGAACTTCGCCCGGGCGGTGCGGGTTTGCCGCTCCTTGGCGGCCACCTTTTCTTCGAGCTCCGACTGGAGCTCTTCCCTTCTAAGGGCGTGGAGCTGACGCTGAGCCTCTGCTAGACCGGCATAGTGGCAAGTTGATGTATTGCGTCCGCCCTTACCTGACGTCCCCTTCTTTACTTGCTTAACAGACGGGGTGTCAGAGCTCGACCCCCCGTCTGCTTTGTTGACTGACTTACGCAGCCGTTTGCGATCCCGCGTGATTTGTAC
Organism: Pyrausta nigrata; assembly: GCA_949316185.1. Taxonomy (NCBI): domain Eukaryota; kingdom Metazoa; phylum Arthropoda; class Insecta; order Lepidoptera; family Crambidae; genus Pyrausta; species Pyrausta nigrata. The sequence continues at coordinate 17,540,076 of OX438954.1, read as the reverse complement.
GGGACGGTCCACCGACATGACAGAAGCGTCTGTCAAGGTAGACTCGTCCTCAGACCCGGACAAGTCGCCGGGCCTAAAGAAAAGGCTCCCTGACCGAGCGGACGCTGGCGTGTCACACCGTTCCAAAATTATAACGGGCGTCTTAAAAGCCTCGCAGCTCTGTGAGGAGCACTGCAAGCCACTCGCCTCTTTCACTTCGCCCTTTTCGGGCTCTAACAGACCTCTCGAGGTCTCCAGACCAGTCCGGACCCTCTCAGATCCAGACCCGATCAGCGCTCCAGCGCCATCCAAAATCTCCTCGCGCGACGGCTCTCGTTCGTCGCGGCGCACACCACTCTTCACGTCTTCCCCATCTTCGACAGATTTGTTTTTTATATTAATGCAACTCATAATAGTTCCCACGAGTATGGGGGAAATAAAGGTCCACCCGGGCAGTGCCCCCTATACCCGGGTAAGCGTACATACTCTAGGGAGTCCGCTGGTTCCCTAGAGGTGTGCCGTTCGCGACTGACCACCCGTCAGCCACGCATCCCCTCGCCACGGCACCAAGCTTGGGATTGGGGTAACTTTTTATAGAGGTTTCCTCCCTCTCGGCCCGGCCAATTAAGGCAGGACCGGCCTAGCAGCGAGCCGCGAGACGTGATCCACGACACTCACCGCCAGGTCTTTTCACCCCGGGCGCCAGTTTCCCGGCGCCACTCGCTCCTTGCGGAGCACCAACGCCGCCCAAACCCGGGCAATAGGTCCTAACCTAACCTAACCTAACCTAACCTTGTCTTTTCCCCTTTTCCTTGTCCTGTTTCTGATTTTTCGCCTTTTTTATTTTCTGTTTCAGATCTTGATGCTGCCTCTTCCTTCACCAGCTGGTACAGTTTTTCCACTGCCAGGGTGATCCCGGCCTTTAGGTCTGCCCTCAGGTTGCGTGACTCCCCTATGTGAGTTTTCGCTCTCTGAAGCCAGTTCCTGGCCTGGGTCACCCTGTCAGTGGTTTTGGCTGGGTCGAGTCTTGCCACCGGCGACACCGCCACTGACTCCGTTGAAGCTCTACGCGCCGCCATCCTAGGCTCAGCGGGAAGGGCCGTCTTCGGTTTAGCCTTCGGCGGTGCCACGGGGGCCAGAGCGACCTTTCTAGGTGAGTGGGCGTGTGCTGTTGAAGTGCATGTTTTCGGCTCTAGATTGACGCTCTCCCATTCGCCGATGCTGCGTCTCACACTGGGGGCCTGGGTCGGTGTAGTCTGAGAGGGTCCTGCCCTCTCTCCGTCTACCTCACGCATCGGGGATATGGGAGGGTTTGTCATCGCGACCTTTTTAGCGGGGGTGCGCGCTGTTGCCATCTTGCTAGGACAGAGCTTTGTCTTGTCGGTTAAGAAAAATGGTTCAATAGAACCTTGTAAGCTGAAGTTACTAACTAAGAGCACTGGTCAAAAGACACAGCGGTCAGAACACAAAGCTAAAAGCAAAAGAGGGGGGGGGGGAGTAGGTAAAATAAATATAACAAACAAACAATAGGTGTAAAGAGCCGAAAAGAATAAAGTTGTTGCAGATTTTTCTGCCCTACCAATTTAGTGGAGGGTCTGTGAGTCTTTTTACGCCTACTCCACCTTTAACTGTAGCCTAGATTTAAGTCCAAATAGTTCTTAAAAATTTTTTCTCTATGTAGAGTTTTGTCTCTTAACCTATTACTACTATACTACTCGTCCCGCCTCAAAGAAGTCTAACCTCGCAAAGAGAGTTAAAATAATAAAACAAAAATAAAATAAGAACAATTTTTAAAAACTCTATGTAGAGCTTTGTCTCTAGTATATAGCCTAATTGGTAGTACTTTGACAGCAGAGTACTTCAGAGAAAATCCCGTGTCTCTAGGGCCTCTGGCTGCCGAGAAATTAAAGTTTTAAAATTTTCAAGATGGCGGACAATATGGCCGCCAAAACTTTAAAACCCCGTATCTCCTGTTCCAATCACCCCACGAACTAGGGGAAAAACTTTTCCTGGGTTGTTTACTCTACCCTACAACTTGGCCGGGACAGCTCTACCAACTTTTTTGAGAAAAGCGACTCTACCAATTATTGTCTCTACCGCGACGGATCTTTGCGGGAGTCTATATTATTCGTTTCTCTCGAAACCGCGATGTTCTAGGTCCAACGGGAGCGGAGTTATGCGTCCGGAAGCAAAAACAAAATGGCGGATCAAGATGGCTGCCAGAACTTTGAAGGTCTGTATCTCCGCAACCGTTGGTCGTAGAAAGTCGAGCTGGGTATTTTTAGATTCGTCTCCGCGGCAGCTATCTAAATCTGATACCTGCTTAAACTGGTAGAGCTCCGATGCGAAAATAAAAAATACCTCTATGTAGAGTCCCCAAGTCTTAATACTTATCTAAGGGTACACAAATTTATTACTTAAAAACTAGCAAGGAAAAAATAACAACTATAAAAAACACACTTTACTACACAGTTTTTAAGGGGCTCTATGTAGAGTCGCGGACTCTATGGGGTGAAAATGCGTCTTGTTGAGACCTATCCAACGACGTGCCGATTTCCCAGATCGGTGCACAAAGATCGGAGTTATAGCCAAAATGAATTTTGCCCCAGTTTTCCGATTACGTAATTCGAAACCGGAAATGACCCCCCTGAAATTTGATTTTTTCTCGAAAATTTTTGCACCGATCCGTTGATTTTAACGAAAAAATGACCGTCACGTCGCTAGATTTTCAAAATTTTTCCCCCTAAATTTTTTACAGCCCCTTAAACTTTTGGACCCGGAAAAAGCACCCCTATTTTATATTTCCTATATTATCAACTGTTTATTATTTTAAAATTCTAAAACCTAAATAAGTTAATGGATTATAAATTAAATTGTATTTTAAAACTTTAAAATTTTACAAATATTAAGATTTACTATTTTTAATGAATTAAAAGAAAAAGGGAATTTCTTTTTGAGCAATTTTTAAGGAAAAATGAAAAGAGTGATAGTTCAGGATCAATTAGGAACTGAAGGAAAGGAGTTAGTTAAGCTAATGAAAGAACAGGGCGAAAAGATTGAAAAAACTCAAAGGGAGATAGAAAAACTTAGGGAGACCATCGTCCTTCAGCATGAGGCTGCAAAACAACAGATGACATATGCCAGTGCGGCAGCAGCGCCATTAAGTAGACCGAGTTTTGAAAGGAAAAGTGCGCTTCACTCGATCGTCATTGAGTCTAGGAATGAGACCGAGACCGGAGACGAGGTGATGAAGCAGGTACGGGAGGCGGTCAATGCTAAGGACGGATGGGTGACTGTGGAGAGGGTCCGCAAGGTCAAGGATAAGAAGGTGATACTTGGCTGCAGAACAATGGAAGAAAGAGATAAGGTCAGAGAACGTCTTCAAAGCGCCGCCAGTCACCTTCGCTTCGAGGACATGAAGAACCAGGACCCAATGGTTATTCTCAGGGACGTCATCACTAGCCACACAGACCAAGACATCTTACAGGCACTGAGAAACCAGAATGGTGGCGTTTTTCGTGGCCTCGAGGAGAAGGAAGACAGGACGGAGATTAAGTTCAGGCGCAAAGCTAGGAACCCTTTACTGAACCACGTCGTACTGAGAGTGTCTCCACAGGTGTATAACCGGCTCATGGAGAAAGGAGCTGTTCACATAGACATGCAGAGAGTGCGAGTTGCAGACCAATCGCCACTAGTACAATGCTCGATGTGTTTGGCGTATGGGCACGGGAGGCGCTTCTGCAAAGACACAACACCAAAATGCACACACTGTGGAGGACCTCACATGAGAAATGAGTGTGCTGATTGGCTGGCAGCAGAGGCACCAAGGTGCTGTAACTGCATGTCAGCCAAGCTGGAACACGTCGAACACAACGCGTTCAGCTCGGAATGCCCGGTGCGTAGGAAGTGGGAGGCACTGGCACGAGCTAAGGTTCAGTACTGCTAAGGTGGTTCCAACTCCTTCCGGGGCAGGCGCCCCAACCAGATGTTATGCAGTGGCTCAGGCGAACCTACAGCGCAAAGAACTTGCAACGACCGAGCTCATGGTGGAGGCCAGCAGACGCAAATTGGCGTTTGCGCTGGTCCAGGAGCCTTATGTGGGCAGGGTGAAGAGGATGAAGGATTACCGTGGGGCGAGAGTCTTCCAGAACGCTGCAGTAGGAGATGGGACTGTCAAGGCGGCGATTGTCGTCTTTGACGGCGAGCTCGACGTCATACAGTGCCCGAAACTCACGAGCGACAACATTGTCGCAGTGAGGATCCGAACCAGCGCCTGGGAAATCGCGGCGGTATCCTTCTACTTCGAACCGGATCTGCCCATTGGGCCATACCTGGAGCGGCTGAGGGAGGTCGTAGAGGAGCTGGGCCCAAGATTACTGCTAATAGGTGGAGACAGTAACGCCAAGAGTACCTGGTGGGGCAGCACTATAGAAGACCACAGGGGAGAAGAAATGTCCGGGACCCTGGAAGAGTCTGGATTGCAGGTACTCAATAGAGGTGACACGCCAACGTTCGACACCGTGAGAGGTACGAGGGTGCTCACCAGCTACGTCGATATAACAGCCTGTTCCGAAAACCTATTGGAACTAGTCGATAACTGGAGGGTAGACCAGGAGATGACGAGCTCGGACCACAACGCCATCACTTTTGACATTAGTCTCCGCAAAAGTAGAGGCCTGAAAGTACAGAGAACCACTAGGCTCTACAATACAAAGAAGGCGGATTGGGATCTTTTTAACACCACATTAGAAGAGGCCAAATCTCGGAACAATATCAGCGTAGAACGCATAAACGACGCTACAAACCCCGACCAACTTGAGCGAATTGTCCGAGATTACACTGAGGCCATAACAGAAGCCTGCAAGACCAGCATGCCGGCAAAGAAGAGCACGGAGGTGCTCAAGATCCCATGGTGGAATGATGAGCTCGCGAGGCTGAAAAAAGTTACCACTACCTTCAGGCGAAAAATCAGAAACGCGGCACCGTACCGCAGAGATATAGTGGTAGCTGAGTACCTGAAAAAGAAAGAAGAGTATGAGTGCCAAGCCAAGAAAGCCCAAATAGATAGTTGGAAGGAGTTCTGCAGCAAGCAAGACCGAGAGGGCCTATGGGAGGGGATATACAGAGTAATAGGCCGGACCACCAGGAGAACAGAAGACTTGACCCTAACCAAAGATGGAGCACACCTAAACCCAAGAGAATCGGCGAACTTACTAGCGGAGACGTTCTACCCACAAGACCTGGAGGAAACTGACACTGAACACCATCGCATGACCAGAGAGGCAGCGAAGATGGTAAACGAGTTGAGGCATGATGAACAACATGACCCACCGTTTACCAAGGTGGAGCTGAAGACTGCGGTGGGGAGTTTTAACCCAAAGAAGGCCCCAGGAGCAGACGGCTTCACAGCAGACATCTGCAGCCGGGCTATCCACCAGGACCTGGACGCCTTCCTTGCCCTGTGTAACAAGTGTTTACTGATTGGACACTTCCCGGACATCTGGAAGGAAGCCACAGTGGTGGTATTGAGAAAACCAGGCAAGGATGATTATACGAAACCCAAGGCTTATAGACCAATAGGTCTACTGCCGGTACTGGGGAAGGTCCTGGAAAAGATCGTAGTAGCAAGGATTAAATGGCATCTAGTACCGAAGATTAGTACTCGCCAGTATGGATTCATGCCCCAGAGGAGCACCGAGGACGCCCTCTATAAGCTAATACACCACATCAAGGGTAAGATTGAGCTGAAGAAGCTGGTAACCCTAGTGTCATTGGATATAGAGGGGGCCTTCGATAGCGCATGGTGGCCGGCAATCCGAGTCCGTCTGGCTGAGGAAAAGTGCCCGGTAAACGTCAGGAGGCTACTGGATAGTTATCTGGAGCGCAGAAAAGTCAGTGTAAGATTCGCCGGGGAAGAAGTAAAGAGGAACACTAACAAAGGATGTGTGCAAGGGTCAATCGGTGGTCCAATCCTGTGGAACCTTTTGCTGGACCCTTTGCTACAGGAGTTGGAGAGTGAGGGATACTACGTCCAGGCATTTGCCGATGACGTGGTACTGGTTTTTGACGGCGACACGGCGACTGAAATTGCTCGAGAGGCGAACAAAGCCTTAACCTATGTTCAACAGTGGGGAGCGCGTAACAAACTCAAGTTTGCTCCGCAAAAAACCTGCGCCATGGTACTAACAAAGAAACTAAAGTACGACACACCACTGCTCACTATGGGGGGGGTTGACATCGCTACCTCTAACACAGTTAAGATTCTGGGGCTAACAATCGATAATAAACTGACCTTTAACGCGCACATAGCAAACCAAACGAAGAGAGCATTGGAAATCTACAAGCAGCTCTCGAGGGCCGCGAAAGTAAATTGGGGGCTTCACCCTGAGGTGATTCGCCTCATTTATACGGCGACCGTCGAGCCGGTAATAATGTACGCCGCGGCAGCGTGGGCTCCTGCGACCAGCAAGATCGGGGTGCAGAAGTTGCTGAACTCGGTGCAAAGGGGTTTCGCTCAGAAGCTCTGCGGATCGTACCGGACAGTCTCTCTACACTCGGCACTGACACTGGCGGGGATACTGCCTCTCGACCTCAGAATACAGGAGGCAGCCGCCCTGTATGAGACGAAGAGAGGGTCGTCCCTTCCAGAGTTAGGAGACAGAGAGACCGAGAGTCCGGTGGGATTTGCGGAGACTCCACACCCTGCAACACATGTGGCCATAGAGTTCGAATGCCTGGTAGACCAAAGCCTTGTGGACAGGTACAACGTGCAGGAGGTGCGAATTTTCACCGACGGCAGTAAAATCGAGGGGAAGGTCGGAGCCGCACTTTCCATATGGAAAGGTGAGGCCGAGATTCGGAACCGAAAATTTTGTCTGTCCGAGTACTGCACAGTTTACCAGGCGGAACTGTTGGCCATATGTAGGGCAATGGGCGAAGTCCTGAAGGGGAGGGAGAAGAGCTATGGTCTCTACAGTGATTCGATGGCCGCTTTGGAGACGATCACTAACCATGGCTCCCTCCACCCCCTAGCCGTAGAGACGAGGGAGGGCCTGAGGAAAGCCCTTATCCAGGGCAAAGATGTATCTTTGTTCTGGATAAAGGCACATGCAGGCCTCCCCGGCAATGAACGCGCCGATGATCTGGCCAAGGCAGCCGCCATAGCATCGAAGCGGAAGCCGGACTATGACCGCTGCCCGGTGTCTTTCGCGAAGAGGATTTTACGTAATCGCTCCATTATTAAATGGAACGATCGGTATAAATTAGGACAAACCGCGTCGATTACTAAACTGTTTTTCCCAAATGCTGAAGATGCTTATCGTTTGGTGCGCAAAATTAAACCTACTGGTAAGCTCACCCAGATTCTCACTGGGCATGGTGGATTCTCCCAATACTTGAACCGCTTCAAGTGCAGGGAGAGTCCATCATGTGCATGTGACCCTGGCCAGGAAGAAACCATTCCCCACCTCCTATCCACATGCCCTATACACAACAGACTCAGATACAACTTTGAACAAGAAACGGGTACAAAGATAGGTCTAAACAATCTACATGAACTGATAAGGGATAAAGAATGTAGAGAAAAGTTTATCTCATATTGTGAGCAAATTTGTATTATAGTAAACAATAGAAACAAAACTTAGTTGAATAAGATTGCTATAATTATTATTGTATATAATAAGTGTAATAGCAATATTAAATGTTAAGATAAATAATAGTGTTAGAATATACAATAGAGATAAGAAAACAAATGTATACGCAAAAGATGTTTGTAAAACAATATAGTAAAATGTGCCTAGTTGTAAGAAAATTGTAATATCGTAAGAAATAATATAGATATAAATATGTTGTTAGAACTGTCATAAATTATAAGAAAAATGTAATAGAAGTAAGAATTAAACAGTGTAATAGATATAATAGTTGTACTAGATAATATAAGAAATTGTAATAGACTAGTAAATAAAGTACTGAAGCAATTTATTTAAATAAAGGCAAAACCCCAAAAGATAAAAAAGAAAGCCCTTTGAGATCCAATCCTGGACACATATTCGGGGGACAGAGCCGCTTCAAAAAAAAAAAAAAAAAAAAAAAAAAAAAAAAAAAAAAAAAAAAACCTAACCTAACCTAACCTAACCTAACCTAACCTAACCTAACCTAACCTAACCTAACCTAACCTAACCTAACCTAACCTAACCTAACCTAACCTAACCTAACCTAACCTAACCTAACCGAACGGGATAGCCTCGTAGAAATTAAATTCAAGCGCAAAGCAAGGAACCCACTACTGAACCACGTGATACTGAGAGTGTCTCCACAAGTGTATAATCGGCTCATTGAGAAAGGTTCAGTTCATATTGATATGCAGAGAGTGCGAGTTGCAGACCAATCGCCATTAGTACAATGTTCAATGTGTTTGGCGTATGGGCACGGGAGGCGCTTCTGTAAAGACACAACACCAAAGTGCACACACTGTGGAGGACCTCACATGAAGAATGAGTGTGCTGATTGGCTAGCAGCAGAGGCACCAAGGTGCTGTAACTGCATAACAGCCAAGCTGGAACACGTCGAGCACAACGCGTTCAGCTCGGAATGCCCGGTGCGTAGGAAGTGGGAGGCACTGGCACGAGCTAAGGTTCAGTATTGCTAAGGTGGTTCCAACGCGTTCCGGGGCAGGCGCCCCAACCAGAAGTTATGCAGTGGCTCAGGCGAACCTACAGCGCAAGGAACTTGCAACGACCGAGCTCATGGTGGAGGCCAGCAGACGCAAATTGGCGTTTGCGCTGGTCCAGGAGCCTTATGTGGGCAGGGTTAAGAGGATGAAGGACTACCGTGGGGCGAGAGTCTTCCAGAACGCTGCAGTAGGAGATGGGACTGTCAAGGCGGCGATCGTCGTCTTCGACGGCGATCTTGACGTCATACAGTGCCCGAAACTCACGAGCGACAACATTGTCGTAGTGAGGATCCGAACCAGCGCCTGGGAAATCGCGGCGGTGTCCTTCTACTTCGAACCGGATCTGCCCATAGGGCCATACCTGGAGCGGCTGAGGGAGGTCGTAGAGGAGCTGGGCCCAAGATTACTGCTGATAGGCGGAGACAGCAACGCCAAGAGTACCTGGTGGGGCAGCACCGTAGAAGACCACAGGGGTGAAGACATGTCCGGGACCCTGGAAGAGTCTGGATTGCAGGTACTCAACAGAGGTGACATACCCACGTTTGACACCGTGAGAGGTACGAGGGTGCTCACCAGCTACGTTGACATAACAGCCTGTTCCGAAGACCTACTGGAACTGGTCGATAACTGGAGGGTAGACCAGGAGATGACGAGCTCGGACCACAACGCTATCACGTTTGACATCAATCTCCGCAGAAGTAGAGGTCTGAAGGTCCAGAGGACAACCAGACTCTACAACACGAAGAAAGCGGACTGGGATCTTTTTAACACCACCTTGACAGCGGCTAAATCTCGAGACAGCATTAATGTAGAACGCATTAACAGCATTGCAAACCGAGACCAACTTGAACAACTCGTCCAAAAATACACAAATGCCATTTCGGAAGCCTGCAAGACCAGCATGCCGGCAAAGAAAAGTACCGAGGTACTTAAGATCCCATGGTGGAATGATGAGCTCGCGAGGCTGAAAAAAGTTACCACTACCTTCAGGCGTAAGATTAGAAACGCGGCACCGCACCGCAGAGATATAGTGGTAGCTGAGTACCTGAAAAAGAAAGAAGAATACGAGTGCCAAGCCAAGAAAGCCCAAATCGACAGCTGGAAGGAGTTCTGCAGCAAACAAGACCGAGAAGGCCTATGGGAGGGGATTTATAGAGTGATAGGCCGGACCACCAGGAGAACAGAAGACTTGACCCTAACCAAAGATGGAGCACACCTGAACCCAAGAGAATCGGCGAACTTACTTGCGGAGACATTCTACCCACAAGACCTGGAGGAAACTGACGATGAACACCATCGCATGATAAGAGAGTCAGCGAAGAAGGTAAATGAGCTGAGGCATGATGAACAACATGACCCACCATTTACCGAGGTGGAGCTGAAGACTGCGGTGGGGAGTTTTAATCCAAAGAAGGCCCCAGGAGCGGATGGCTTCACAGCAGACATCTGCAGCCGGGCTATCCACCAGGACCTGGACGCCTTCCTTGCCCTGTGTAACAAGTGTTTACTGATCGGACACTTCCCGGACATCTGGAAGGAAGCCACAGTGGTGGTATTGAGAAAACCGGGCAAGGATGATTATACGAAACCCAAGGCTTACAGACCGATAGGTCTATTGCCGGTACTGGGGAAGGTCCTGGAAAAGATCATAGTAGCAAGGATCAAATGGCATCTAGTACCAAGGATTAGTACTCGCCAGTACGGATTCATGCCCCAGAGGAGCACCGAGGACGCCCTCTATAATCTAATACACCGTATCAAGGGTAAGATTGAGCTGAAGAAGCTGGTAACCCTAGTGTCATTGGATATAGAGGGGGCCTTCGATAGCGCATGGTGGCCGGCAATCAGAGTCCGTCTGGCTGAGGAAAAGTGCCCGGTAAATGTCAGGAGGCTACTGGATAGCTATCTGGAGCGCAGAAAAGTCAGTGTAAGATTCGCCGGGGAAGAAGCGGTAAGGAATACCAATAAAGGATGCGTGCAAGGGTCAATCGGTGGTCCCATCTTGTGGAACCTTCTTTTGGACCCTCTACTGCGGGATCTGGAGACTAGGGGACACTACGTCCAGGCTTTCGCCGATGACGTGGTGTTAGTATTTGATGGCGACACAGCGACTGAAGTGGCTGGCAGGGCTAACGCGGCCCTGGACTATGTTCAGCAGTGGGGAGCGCGGAACAAGTTAAAATTTGCACCGCACAAGACCTGTGCAATGGTGTTGACGAGGAAGCTGAAATACGACACACCACGGCTGAGTATGGGGGGCTTTGACGTTACTATATCTAGGCAGGTAAAAATATTGGGACTGATAATTGATGATAGGCTAACATTTAATGCACACATTGCCAATCAGACCAGGAGAGCCCTAGAAATATTCAAACAGCTCTCGCGAGCCGCTAAGGTAAACTGGGGTCTGCATCAAGAAGTAGTAAGACTGATCTATACAGCTTGCGTCGAACCGATCATTTTGTATGCAGCAGCCGTATGGGCCCCCGCAGCTGAGAAAATCGGGACGCAAAAGTTGCTTAACGCGGTACAAAGGGGTTTCGCCCAGAAGCTCTGTAAATCATATCGGACAGTCTCTCTACACTCGGCACTGACTCTAGCTGGGATACTTCCTCTCGACCTCAGGATACAGGAGGCAGCCGCCCTGTATGAGACGAAGAGAGGGTCGCCCCTGCTGGAGTTAGGAGACAGAGAGACCGAGAGTCTGGTCAGGTTTGCGGAGACTCCTCACCCAGCCATATGTATGGCCATAGAGTTCAAACGCCTGGAGGACCAAAGTCAAGTCGATAGGCACAACGTGCAGGCGGTGCAAATTTTCACCGACGGCAGCAAAATTGAGGGGAAGGTCGGAGCCGCTCTTTCCTTATGGAAAGGCGAAGCCGAGATCCGGAACCAAAAGTTTTGTCTGTCCGCGTACTGCACAGTCTATCAGGCGGAACTATTGGCCATATGCAAGGCAACGGGCGTGATCCTCAAGGGGAGGGAGACGAGCTATGGTCTATATAGCGATTCGATGGCCGCTTTGGAGACGATCGTTAACCATGGCTCCCTTCACCCCCTTGCCGTGCAGACGCGGGAGAACTTGCGAGAAGCCTCTGTCCAGGGTAAAGATGTCTCTTTATTCTGGATAAAAGCACATGCAGGCCTGCTGGGCAATGAACGCGCCGATGATCTCGCTAAGGAAGCCGCCCTTACGTCAAAACGGAAGCCAGATTACGACCGGTGTCCAATTTCATATGCAAAAAGGATTATACGTGCTCGTTCCATTTTGAAATGGGACGCAAGGTATAAAACTGGTAGCACCGCGTCAACAACAAAAATTTTCTTCCCGGACGCTAGCGTTGCTCACAAATTGGTTAGGGAAATACAACCTTCAGGGCAACTAACACAAATACTGACAGGGCATGGTGGATTCTCCCACTACTTGCATCGGTTCAAGTGTAGGGATAGTCCATCATGCATCTGTGACCCCGATAACGACCAAACTGTTCCCCACCTCCTTGTCTCCTGCCCGGTATACAGTAAAGAAAGATTCGAATTCGAACAAAGAACGGGTGTGAAAATTGATTTAACGAACTTGCATGAACTCATTAGTTCCAAATATATTATCTATATATATATTATCTATATAATAGTTTTATCTCTTATTGTGAAATAATATGTCAACGTGTAAACAATATAAATAAGACTTAGGTGGATAATTTTGTTATATATTATTATACTGATAATAAGAAATATAGCAAAAATTTAAACTAGATTAAATGTAAATTAGTAATACAATAGAGATAAGGAAAGTGTAATAGATAAGAAAATTTGAATTAGATATAAGAAAATTTGTTAAAAATAAATAAATAAAGGCACCATAGATATTAAGAAATCTGAAATTGTAAAAACTGTATTGTTTTACAAAACTAAACATGTGTTAGAATAATTGCATAAATTTAAGATAAATGTAATAGTTATAAATAATAAATAAAGATGCGAAGCTCATTTCAATAAAGATATCCCAATAATATAAATAAAAAATTAAGCCCTTTGAAATCCAATCCTGGATCAAATATTCGGGGGACAGAGCCGCAACAAAAAAAAAAAAAAAAAAAAAAAAAAAAAACCTAACCTAACCTAACCTAACCTAACCTAACCTAACCTAACCTAACCTAACCTAACCTAACCTAACCTAACCTAACCTTTTTTTTTTTTTTTTTTTTTTTTGTAACGCAGGAAAACCCATTTATGAGCCGTAGCCGAGACCGGGGGGCCTCAGCCGTGTGTGGGACTCCCACCGCTCTGGAAAAAGCGAGCGGCGACTACCCACCAAAAACCTGCGGCTTCCCTTCCCTGTCTACGGGGCGACATGGGAGTCTAGCAGAAGCCTTGACATCCATGAACACCCCGGACAGCTGCCCGCCTACACGGCGGGCCCAGCGCGCTTCCCTTGCGGGGGGATAGAGGGAATAGCCGGGGACGCGGCACTATTCCCTCTCGACGGTGGTGGCGCGTGCAATGCAGGAGGAGGCACCCCCGTGCCTCCAGCCTGCGGGCCACCTTGGGGGACAAGAGAGCGATCGTACAACCGCCTTCTCCTGCCCACCCTCCGTCTGCGGAGCGGGGGCGCTGAGGGATCTTCCTCCCTCTCCCGCTCCGCGGCCTCCTTCTGCGAAATCACAGTCTCGCAGAAGGTGGCTACCGCCTTCCAGGACCTCTCATCGTCTAACATGGCCTTCACCATACTAGGCAATGACAGGTCCTGGCCGACTGCCGCCACTAGAACCCGGCGCTGCTCCTCCCAGCCTGGACAGACTGCGAGGGTATGCTGCGCCGAGTCCTCCGTCGCACCACACTCATGGCACGACGGGGATTCCTCTCTCCCGATCCGATGCAGGTAATCACCGAAGCATCCATGCCCGGTCAGCACCTGCACCAGACGGTAAGTGAGGAACCCGTGGGGCCTCTCCAGCCACCGGTCCAGATTCGGACCGATGGCATCCAACGTGCAGCGCCCGAACGGCGCCCTCGCCAGGTCCTCCTTCCACAGACGGACCATGGCTTCGTGCGCCTCGCGCCGCACCGCTCCTCGCTCTTCGGGAGCCGGTCGCACTTCTCGGGCCCTCTGTTCCGCCGTCCATTTGTAGACGGTGGTGAGGACCCGAGCTTCCAGCTCCCACGGTGGCGTGCCCGCTAGAGCACAGGCCGCAGCGCCCCCAACCGTGCGGTATGCCCTCCCCACCCGCTGTGCAATGGCCCTTTGGGGCCTGCGGAGAAGGGCGGCGTTCTCCCTCTTGTTGAGGGAGTCTACCCACACGGGGGCGCCGTAGAGCGCCATACTTCTCAAGACGCCGGCATACAATCGCCGGCATCTTGTTCTCGGCCCCCCCAGATTAGGGAGGAGCCAACTGAAGGCGTCGGCGGCCCTCACAAGGCGTTCGGACAAGCCTTTAAAATGAGGACCGAAGTGCCAACGGCCATCCAATATAAGGCCCAGATATTTCATCTGGGCCTTCACTTCAACCCTCACGCCGCCTACGATGATGTGGGCGTCGTGAGGTGCTTGATGCCGAGGCCCCGGAAAGAAGAGGGCCTCGGTCTTGTGCAGCGCAACCTCGAGCCCCAGCCGACGGATCCTCTGAGCGATGAGGGTGCCGCCAGCTGAGGCCAGACACGCGGCTGCTCCGTAAGTCCTCCCCCGGGCCGTGACAAGAGTGTCGTCCGCGTAGCAGATGACACTCATGCCACGGAGCAGAGCACCTCGGAGCAGCCAATTATAACCGAGGTTCCAAAGTAAGGGGCCGAGCACCGACCCCTGAGGAACCCCGGCTTCTACCTTTCGCCGCTGGAGGCGGCCATCCCTGTTGACGTACAAGACCTCTCTGTCCGAGAGGTAGTCTGCCAACAGGGCCCGCAAATATAGAGGCACTCCGTGATACCGGAGCGCCTCCAGAATCGTTGAGTGGGGGATGGTGTTGAACGCGTTGGCTATATCAAATGATATAGCCAGCACGCCCTCCCCCCTCTCTGCGGCCTCGCTCGTCGTCGCCCTGAGCTTAGTCAGGGCGTCGATTGTGGACCGGCCCGCCCGAAACCCATACTGGGCGTCGGATAGGTTTGGGCCGGTCCCTGCCAGGTGCTGGTTGAGGCGGGCAGCTATCAGCTTCTCAAACAGCTTGCCCGCCTCGTCCAGGAGGACTATGGGACGGTAACCAGACGGGGAGTCCGCTGGCCGCCCCTCCTTCCTAAGGAGGACCAGAAGGCCCTCCTTCCACGCTTTCGGGAACCTCCCAACTTCAAAACATCGGTTGAAGAGGTCCCGAAAGCGTCCAGCCATCTCGGTCACGACGATGGCAACGACCCTGGCCGGGACCCCGTCTGGACCCGGCGCCGTCTTCTTGCTGCGAAGGTAGTCTGACGCTGTGTCAAACTCCTCCGCAGTGATGGGGTCAAAACCCGCGGCCGGGGGGCTGGTCCCAAAGGGAGGATCCATCTTTGGAGGGGTGAACGTCGTATTGTCCGGGAACAGAACCCGGACGACCCCCTCCAAAAGATCTGGCTGGAGAGTCTCAGTCAGTGGGGGACCTATGGGGCGCAGCTTATTGCGCACCGCCTTATACGGTCTCCCCCACGGATCGTCATTAAGACTCTCCAGCATCTCCTCCCGCGCGAGGTCTTTCGCGGCGCCTATGGCAGCCTTGAAAGAACGCCTCGCCTCTTTGTAAAGAGAGTACAGGCGGCTCTCCTCTTCCTCATCCCGGTGGCTGCGGCGGCGGCTCCGGGTGTAAGCCCTTCGGGCCGCAACACAGGCAGCCCGCAGGTCGGCGAGTTCCGCCGACCACCAGTAAACCGCCCGCCTTGGAGGAGGCCGGCAAGACCGAGGCATGCTTGCATTGCACACCTCGGTCAGCGCGCTCCGCAGGTGCCCAGCGGCTACATCCACGTCCGGATTGGTCGGTGCCCCGAACCAATCCTGGACGAAGGCCGCCTCCTTTGCCATGTCACGGTCCAGCTTGGTGAGCGCCCATCTAGGAAACTTCACCGGACCGCGACTCGACCCCGCTCGGGAGTTGTGGACTGAGAACTCTATCCGAATATGGCGATGATCGGATAGAGACTCCGTCAGGTCGACTTCCCACTTTTGCACACGCGCGGCTAATGCAGGGGTGGCGAACGATATGTCCACCACCGACCCTCCCTGCTGCCGCACGCATGTATGGGTTGTCCCTCTATTCAAAAGGGACAGGCCGACCGACGTTGCCCACAACTCTACCAGCCTCCCGCGCGGATCAGTAGCTGGGTTGCCCCAGGCCACAGATTTGGCGTTCAAGTCGCCGAGCATAAGAAACAGCCTCGGCGTCAATCTGGCCACCGCTGCTGCCAGGTGGGTAAGCAGCTGGTCCAATTCAGCCAGGGGGCGGTTGGGGGAGAAATAAATGCCGATTACGGTGATTTCCCCCCACGCGGCGGCCACGTATCCGGACCCTCTCTCTATAAGCGAGAGGGGAGGGGAATCCGTGGAGGGTCGCGAGGCGATCGCCACCAAGCCGTCCCTGTCCGCCAACCAGTTAGGAGGCACGGAGTATGGCTCGGCGACCACCGCCAACCCCGCCGTCCAATCGGCCATGACCTGAGTCATCAGGTCCTGAGCCGCCCGGCAATGATTAAGATTGCCCTGGAGGATGGTGCGATGTCTTGCGTCTTGCATCACTCGGACATCGCACCATTCCCTTCTGCCGGCTCAGGACTGACCTCAGCCGCCGCGGCCGCAGGCGGGAGCAACGCCTGCAGCTTGCCCTTCTTTGGTGGGGGGTTGCATTTAGGACCCCCCATCACGTGACCAGCGGACACTTTACTGGCCGTGCAGACCGCGCATTTTGGCTGTGCCTTACAGGAGCCGATCTTATGATCGGCTGACCCGCAACGTAGGCACAGTTGTGTGCGGTCTGCAGACGGACAGGCGGCCTTTACGTGGCCCGTCCCGTAGCACCTAAAGCAGCGCATTGGCAACTGCTCTAGGGCCCGGACCAACGCTGAGCTTAGGCCCAACGGGATCCGTTTCCGGTCCAAGAGGATTTTAGCGGCGGCCACCGGGACCTGCAAGTAGATGGCCCTATATCCCCCGCGACCATCACGGATTTCCCCGCCTTTGATGGCGGCTTCCTCGCAACCACCGATCTTGGCGGCCACGGCGATCACTTCGGCCCTGGAAACGGAGTCGTCCATCTCCAGGACCATGAGAGGTGCCAACTTCTGAGGGCGCGCCACCTTTGCTGCATCGGCCACAGCCTCACGCAGCTTGGCGGCAAACAGGTCTGCGTTCCCTTCCCGACCTGCGCCCGGGAACTCAAATATTCGAGCCCCGGTCTGCGTCTTCCGGCATTTGACGGCGTCGGCGAACCCCTGAATGAGCGGGTTTACCGCTTCCCGCGCCTTCTCCAGTATGGAGCTGTATGTCTCCCCCCGTTTTGCAGCCTCCGGCGTGATGGTGATCACCACAGCCGCTGTCTTGGGGGGAGTCAAGTTCTTGGAATTTTTCTTCTTCTTCCCGCCTTTGCTGGAGGACTTCGCAGTTTCCGGCTTTGGGGCGGAAGCAGAAGTGGAAGGCGTCGCCGTTTTAGCCTTCACCTTCTTTTTCTTTTTCTTCTTCTCCACCTTTTTCCACTCGTTAGCGGGAGTGGTGGAGGGAAGAAGAAGATTTCCGTCCTCAGTCGTCGGTACTACCGGGGCCAAGGACGGGCCGGGTTTCGGGGAGGCGGAGGGTGCAGGTGGTGCAGCCACCTTGGCCACTGGGGCAGTTGGAGCTGCCACCTCAGTCACCTGCTTGGTCCGTTTCCCCTTGCCCTTCCCTTTGGAGGGCTTTGGTGTCACAGACGGGGGCGACTCAGCACCAGCCGCAGCCGTTGCCGCCTTCTTGCGGTCCACCGCCAGGGGCGGACGTACGGTCTTGGCCGGCAAAAGGCGATCCTCAATACCGGCCAGGCAGGACCTTACGAAGGCCCTCTCCTCCCTTACGACCCTTCGGATGGCATCCTCGAGGTCACTGGAGAGGGAGGGCGGAACGACCTCCATAGCTAAGGGAGGGGCCGGCTCCGTGGCAGGCACCGCAGGCAACGCAGGCGTGGCTCGCCCGGCCTGTTCCCGGAGACGGGCAACCTCGGCCGACAGGCGGTCAATAGTGGCCTGCATGCGCTGCAGCTCTTCGGAGGCAGTCCTCTTCAGGACCTCCTCCATTATGCCGCGCACGCTGGCCGCCCGACATTTCAGGGCCTTCTGCAAAGTGCCCTTCAGGTTGGAGGACTTCGCGGCGATTTCGGTAATCTCCGCGACGTCCTCCAATATCAGCTTTTCAAGCTCGGGTAACGTCTTGCCCTCATAGTCAAAGAGGGCAGAGCCGTACCCGAACTTCGCCCGGGCAGTGCGGGTTTGCCGCTCCCTGGCGGCCACCTTTTCTTCGAGCTCCGACTGGAGCTCTTCCCTTCTAAGGGCTTGGAGCTGGCGCTGAGCCTCTGCCAGACCGACATAATGGCTCGTTGACAGATTGCGCCCGCCCTTGCCCGACGTCCCCTTCTTAAATTGTTTAACAGACGGGGTGTCAGAGCTCGACCCCCCGTCTGCTTTGTTGGCCGACTTACGCAGCCGTTTGCGATCCCGCGTGATTTGTACGGGACGGTCCACCGACATGACAGAAGCGTCTGTCAAGGTAGACTCGTCCTCAGACCCAGACAAGTCGCCGGGCCTAAAGAAAAGGCTCCCCGACCGACCGGACGCTGGCGTGTCACACCGTTCCAAAATTATAACGGGCGTCTTAAAAGCCTCGCAGCTCTGTGAGGGGCACTGCGAGCCACTCGCCTCTTTCACTTCGCCCTTTTCGGGCTCTAACAGACCTCTCGAGGTCTCCAGACCAGTCCGGACCCTTTCAGATCCAGACCCGATCAGCGCTCCAGCGCCATCCAAAATCTCCTCGCGCGACGGCTCTCGTTCGTCGCGGCGCGCACCACTCTTCACGTCTTCCCCATCTTCGACAGATTTGTTTTTTATATTAATGCAACTCATAATAGTTCCCACGAGTATGGGGGAAATAAAGGTCCACCCGGGCAGTGCCCCCTGTACCCGGGTAAGCGTACATACTCTAGGGAGTCCGCTGGTTCCCTAGAGGTGTGCCGTTCGCGACTGACCACCCGTCAGCCACGCATCCCCTCGCCACGGCACCAAGCTTGGGATTGGGGTAACTTTTTATAGAGGTTTCCTCCCTCTCGGCCCGGCCAATTAAGGCAGGACCGGCCTAGCAGCGAGCCGCGAGACGTGATCCACGACACTCACCGCCAGGTCTTTCAACCCGGGCGCCAGTTTCCCGGCGCCACTCGCTCCTTGCGGAGCACCAACGCCGCCCAAACCCGGGCAATATGCCCCGACGGTCCAGGTTTGGTGTTATAGACTTTTCCTTGTCTTGGCCCCGACTTCAGTAGCCAGGACCCCCGGCCCCCCTCCGTTGGGGGGTTACGGGTTGCCCGACAGGCCTGCCGAGTTGACAAAACCTGCCGCGCTCTGGTTTGGCTCGCGCCGGCCGCAGCCGGTACCCCCCATGACTGGAGGGCATTCCCCTATCCACCACCCGGGGGACGCGCCCGATATGGGTCCAGAACCCCACACGGGAACCTAACCTAACCTAACCTTTTTTTTTTTTTTTTTTTTTTTTAACGTTGGAAAATGCATTACGCATACTCGCCGCCCGGGGGGACAGCGAGTTATGTGGGACTCGAGCTCAGACGCCCATACCCACTAAAAACCAACGACACTCCGTCAGTCACCTGGCAGCTCATGAGTCGTCTCGAACCAATCGTCGTCGTCCGAAAAATCGGACGGCGACGACTCGCTCGACGACTCGCGAGCGGCGGACGGGGCTGCGGGAAGCCGGTCGGATACTACCGCTGCCCCGTCGGTGACTGCCCGCCGTAGCAGGCCCGGCAAGCCCACCCCGTGAGGGGGGGCAACGGGAATGGCCCGGAGTGTGCGGACATTCCCGTCAGGCGGCGGTAGAGGCGCGTGCAATGCCGGCGCGGGTACCCCCGTACCCAATGCTGGCTGGCCTCCACCAGGGGGGATCAGGTGGTTGTAACGCCGCCGTCTCCGCCCCGTACGTCGCCTCCGGATCGGGGCGGCAAGAGGATCCTCCTCCCGCACCCTCTCCGCTGCCTCCTTCTGTGAGATAACGTCCTCGCAGAAGGAGGCGACGGCCTTCCAGGCTCTGTCACTCCCGAGCATGGCCTCCACCACGCTGGGGAGGGAGAGGTCCTGGCCGATCTCCGCGACCAGAGTACGGCGCTGCGACTCCCACGCCGGGCACAACTCAAGGGTGTGTTGAGCCGTGTCCTCCGCAGCACCGCACTCGTGGCACGCGGCGGTCTCCTCCCGACCGATCCGGTGCAGATAGGCGCCGAAGCACCCGTGTCCTGTGAGGACCTGCACCAGTCGGTAGGTTAGGGGGCCGTGCCGTCTCTCTATCCATCGGGTCAGGACCGGGGTCAGGGCGTCGAGGGTGGCTCGACCCGACTCCGAAGAGTTTAGAACCCCGGTCCAGGCCCGAATCAGCAGCTCTCGGGTCTGGCGCTCGAAAGCGCGCTCCTCCTCTAGGGAGCCGCGCTCTCCCCGAGAACGCTGCTCCGACCGTCGCGCGTATGTCCAGGCCAGGACTCTGGCCTCGAGCTCCCAAGGCGGGGTCCCGGCCAGGGCACACGCCACTGCGCCCGCTACTGTGGAGTAGCAGCGGGCCGCTCTCTGCGCGATGACTCGCTGGGGCCGCCTGAGCTGAGACACGTTGTCTCGACTCAGGCGGTCCGCCCAGATGGGGGCGCCGTAAAGGGCCATGCTCTTAAGAATGCCGGCGTAGAGACGCCGGCATTGAGCGCTCGGCCCGCCCAGGTTCGGCAGTAACCACCCCAGCGAGTCCGCCGTCTTTAGCAGCCGGGGTGACAATTCGGCGAAGTGACGGCCGAACCGCCACCGGCTGTCGATGATAAGCCCCAGATATTTCATCTGGGGCTTAACGTCGATGGCCACGCCGTCGACCATCAAGCTGATGTTCGGCGGGTGGCGTTGTCTCGGGCCGTCAAACAAGACGGCCTCCGACTTCTCCAAAGCGACCCTGAGGCCCAACAGACGGATCCGTTGGACCACAAGGTCGCATGCCGCGGTGGCCAGCTGGAGGACCCGCGCTACATCCCAAGCCCGGGCCAGCACGAGAGTGTCGTCCGCGTAGCAGACGACCCTCACGCCCGGGGGGAGTGTGCCCCTCAACAGCCAGTCGAATCCGATATTCCACAGGCATGGTCCGAGGACTGATCCCTGTGGAACACCGGACTCCACGCGGTGACTCCTAAGCAAGCCGCCCTGGTCCACGTACGTAACCATCCTGTCCCGGAGGTAATCGGACAGGAGGTGGACCAAGTACGGCGGCACTCCGTGGGCGCGCAGGGCCTCGATGATGGTGGTGTGGGGAATGCTGTTGAATGCGTTGGCGATATCGAGAGATATCGCCAACAGCCTTTCCCCACCCTCGGCAGCACCCTTCACCATCTCCCCCAAAAAGCCCAGCGCGTCCAGGGTCGAGCGGCCAGCTCGGAAGCCAAACTGGGCCTCCGCCAGATCAGGGCCGGTGGTTGCCAAGTGTCGGACGATGCGGGTCACGAGAATCCTCTCGAAAAGTTTCCCCGCCTCGTCCAGCAACACAATCGGCCGATAGGCCGATGGAGAGTCCATCGGCCGGCCAACCTAACCTAACCTAACCTAACCTAACCTAACCTAACCTAACCTAACCAACTCTTCAATTCACTTGAAATCTTGAATAACTACCCCAAACACTCACAAAACTTAATAAAGACAAATATTATGTCTTCTTTGCTGCGCACGCCGCCGCGTGCGAAAAATAAAGGGTCATCGCCGCCCGCAAGCTGCAAACAGGCTCCCCTACCCTCATCTTCCAGCGGGAGACCAACTACCCCCCCACTACTCTTGTCAATGGAGTCCCTGGAGGCTAGCCCAGCTTATCCGTCGCTAGTCTACGGGTCTCCTGATGAGCCTGTCATTGGTAGCGACACCGCTGTGGATAGGAGTTCCGTCAGGAACCCTACCTTCAGCGCGATACTTAAGCTTCTCAACACTATTGAGACCGCTACCAAAGACAGTGGTAACATCAAGAGGTCCATCAAGGATACAATCCTAAAATCTACTAAAGAGATACATAATATACTCACCTCGAGTCCTGATGCAGTCCCGTGCGCACCCACCGTCGACACCGCTGCCACTGTGGACGCCGTCCGCCTAGCAGTCCGCGAAGAGATCGCAAAAATAAAAATACCGACGCCGGTATATGTTCCCCCTCCACAACGGTCCTTTGCCGATGTTGTCCAGGCACAGCGATCTGAAAAAAAGAAACGACACCACAAAACCAACACTCAAAACGCGTCCAGCAATCATCGTCGCCACAAAGAAACCCGTTCTTAGCCCGGCTGAGACACTCAAGACCTGGAGGAGCTCTGTCTCCTTCAGAGACACTAATTTCGCCCCGGCCGCGGTTAAGTACGTGTCCAACAACAAGCTGCGTATTGAGTTTGACACGGCTGCGCAGCGAGATGCTACGCTTAAAAAACTCGAGCGCCCGGACTGTCAAGTCGCGGCTGAAGTCTCCAAATCGCTGTCTCCAATGATTATTGTCAAGGGCGTCCCCGAGGAAATCTCGGCGGATGAACTTGTCGATACTCTGGTCGGTCAGAACGCTTGTCTGGCAAATAGCGTCACCAAAAAAGAGGACTTCGTTTTTAAATTTAAGCGGGCCAACCGCAACAAAAAACTGTACAATGCCGTATTTCTAACCGCACCCCCTGTCTGGAAGGCGATCACGGAGGTGGTCAAGCTTAATCTGGACCATCAACGTGTACATGCCGACAATTATGTCCCACTCCTGCAGTGCTACAAGTGCCTGCAATTTGGGCATACAAAGGCGCGTTGCGGACTAAACATTTCAGTATGCTCTCACTGCGCGGAACCTAACCACGAGTACCGTAACTGCCCAAATAAAAAGGACACTGAAAAGCTGCAGTGTCATAATTGCGTTCAGTACGCTAAAACCTCTAACACCAAAGTCAAGGTTGATCATAGTGCTACATCCTCTTCTTGTCCTCGAATGCTCCTAATGCTTGAAAAAATTCGCTCTCGCACAGATTATGGACAGTAGTCTCTTATCTGAATCAAACCAAACACGCAACGATAATACCGTCAAATGCACACAAATTAACCTTGCCCATAGTAAAAACGCTTTTCAAGAAATTAATGTTTACCTTGCTAACTCGGATTGTAACATTGTTTTTATTACTGAACCCTACACTGCCAACATTAACGTAATTAAATCCGTACCCGGCTACTCCATCTTTCAATTTTGCACATCTGCCCCTGTCAGATCTGCAATCTTGATCAAAAACGGGACCTTCAGTGGTTTGGGAATAACAGAATACTCTGACTCCAATTTATGTATTGTCCAACTTAAAGATAGAGCCGGACATAAAATATTTTTGTCGTCCGTCTACATACCACCTCGCTCGGATGACAGCAACACAATAGGAAAGTTGGAACAATTTCTAAGAAGCAACCCCGGAGCTGTTCATGTGATCTGCGGTGACGTCAACGGACATCACACTGCTTGGGGCTCCCCATTATGCAATCGCAGAGGAAACGTCATCCGTGATCTCATGACACTCTACAACCTCAATGTATGCAATATTGGTGATGAGCCTACTTTCCAAACCGTCACACACGGTATCTTGCGTCAGTCAATCGTTGACATCACTTTAGTAAATGACAATAGAAATATCTCCATTTTCGACTGGACTGTAGACCATAGTATATGTCCATCGTCTGATCACAACGCAATTACTTTTAATCTGTCTTTTGGCCCCATTCCTCTCAAAAAACTGCGTAAACTCTCCACATTTAAATACTCCACTGCTAATGTTAAATGGGATGAGATCAAGCCGCGTTTTGTCGCTGAGATGAGAAACCATCTACCCAGTAATCCTGATTTTCCATCTATGGATCCCAACTCGCTGAACAGGTACACCGATCGATTTGTTAGAGCAGTCCAACTGTCCTGCGATAAAACTCTGCGTAGGTCGACTGGCCCCCCACAACGTGCGCCGTGGTGGAACAATCACCTTGAGGAACTAAAGCGGACGGTCATCCGCAATCACCACCGGTTGAGTAAGGCGGTCCGGCGTCGACTTCCACTGGACGACTTAATTCGAGAACGGGACGAACTAAGACGTGAATACTCCGCTGCCTGTTGCTCTGCTTCGACGGAGCATTTCCGCGAATTTTGCAACAGACAGACAAAGGAGGACGTCTGGTCCGTAACCAATCGGATCATTAAAACACGGCCCCTTGCCCAACCACCTGCGACCCTAAAACTTCCTGACGGTTCTTTCACATGTGATACCAAGGATACGGCTCGAGCACTCATCGATAACTTCTACCCATCTGACACGCCCGATCTCCCTGGGATGCAGAGCAGACTCCGATCTGACATGCACGAGCCGATCAATACCCAAGACGAACCCCCGTTTACCTACGAGGAGATACTAACGGCTCTAAAGGGGATCAACCATAAAAAAGCACCGGGTCTCGACCATCTTACCTCTGACATCTGCCTCAGAGTAGCACAGTGGTTCCCAGACGAAATTCTGGGAATAGTCAACTGCTGTCTTCGCATCCGGTACTTCCCGAAGAGCTGGAAAACAGCCGTCGCAAAAATAATACCCAAACCCAATAAAGACGACTACAACCTACTTACCAGTTTCCGTCCAATAGGCCTCATAAATGTCTTCGGGAAAATGCTGGAGCGTTTGATCGCAAATAGGCTCACACATCACCTTGACATAACCAATAACAGCGCCCCCAATCAATATGGGTTTAAATGCCAGAGGTCAACTGTCAAGGCTATTAAAAGCGCTCTTGATATCGTTGAAGCCGCCAAATCTCGTGGCGAGCAGGTTGTCGGTGTCTCGTTAGACATCAAAGCCGCCTTCGACCGAGCCTGGTGGCCGGCAATTTTCCACAGGCTACGAGTCACCGACTGTCCTGCAAACATCTATCAACTGCTAATCAGCTATGTCGAGGATCGGGAAGTCATGATTAACTTTGCGGACAGCACCGTCCACAAGTTTATGTCCAGGGGATGCATCCAGGGCTCGGTACTGGGCCCCATGCTTTGGAACCTAGTCCTTGACCAACTCTTGCTCCTGCCCATGCCACCTGGATGTCATCTCCAGGCTTATGCTGATGACGTGTTGTTATTAGGACACGCGAAAGACCTTGTACAGCTGCAACATATTGTCAACCGCACTCTTAACACAATCTTCAGATGGGGGACGGAAGTGAAACTGGAGTTTGGCCCGGATAAAACTCAGCTCATTGCATTCACACATCGAGCACTCCGAGCCAACATATACGCTGGAAATAAACTTCTCCCATTTGTTGATAATATTAAATACTTGGGCATCATTATCGATCGCAAACTACTTTTCAACAAACACGTCGAATACATCACCGAAAAAGCGAAACGATTATACTCTAAACTAACACTCTTCGTACGCCCTACTTGGGGTGTACACCCGGATAATGTTAAAACCCTTTACTTACAAGTCATAGAACCGATCATCTGCTACGGCGCAGGCATTTGGGCCCGTGCTGTCAAAAATAAATATATTTCGCAAAGCCTTCTCTCTCTCCAACGTCTGTTTGCTATTAAAATCATACAAGGTTTCAGAACCATCAGCACAGCTTCTTCAATATCCATTGCTCAACTTTCACCTTTACCAGCCAAGGTTCTTTCAATTGCCGATATTGAAAACTCAAAGCTTCTGGGTGTATCTTCTTTTCTCCCAGAAGACGTACCAATACAGTCTTTATGCCCTCCTAGCGATTTGTTGCACCCCTCTTTACGTCAAGGCATTGACTTTAAAGAGATCTCTACTGCCGATGATCTCGCTCCCATAAACTCCAGGCCCACCTGGAAAATATACACAGATGGGAGTAAGCACGAAGACAAGGTCGGTGCAGCAGTTGTGGTAATCAAACCAGATGGCACGCGGGAAGCAGTGGTGAAGCTTAAGCTTCACGACTGCTGTTCCGTGTTTCAAGCAGAATTGCTGGCAATTGAAAGGGCCACTGAAATTATTCTTACCCACAATATTTCTCACTGTGTCATCCTATCTGACAGTAAGTCAGGGCTGCAGGAGCTTCAAAAGGGCTACAGTCAGGATAGTTTCGCCGTCGCTATTCACCATAACCTGCACAGAGCCCGAACATCAGGGCTCGTAATTGAGTTTGCGTGGGTCAAGGCTCATGCTGGCATCGACGGAAACGAACAAGCTGACATAGCCGCCAAAGAAGCTGCAAACCTGCACAAAACCCCCAATTACTTAAAAATCCCCATAAGCTACGTAAAATATCAAAATAAATTAAAGTTAAAAGAAGCCTCTGAAAAGTTATTTAGTCAATGCACCCGCACAAAAACACTATTTTCTACACACACAAAACTACAAGAATACTTAGCTTTAGCTCCCCCAAGATTTGCCGTCACCCAGTTCCTCACTGGTCACGGCTATCACAGACAATACTTACACAGATTCAAAATATCTGCAGTGGACACATGTCCCTGCGACGACGCTTCTACACAGTCTCTCGAACATCTTATTTGTTATTGCCCCCGTTTCGCCGCACGGCGAAACGATCACCTGACCGCATCAAAA
The DNA here is from genome assembly GCA_949316185.1 of Pyrausta nigrata. Taxonomy (NCBI): domain Eukaryota; kingdom Metazoa; phylum Arthropoda; class Insecta; order Lepidoptera; family Crambidae; genus Pyrausta; species Pyrausta nigrata. The sequence goes on along the minus strand of OX438954.1, from coordinate 17,513,640 downwards.
ATCTATGACATCAACCCATTTAATATCTCTGAAATCATCTCTAAACAAACAACTCTAAATACATTTCACAATTTGCTCACTTACATAGTCTCCGAATTAAAAACCTTTAATAAATAAATCAATATCTGTTTCTGTGGTGTATACCGTAAGCACCGCAGACTCAGTATACCATAGCTGAATATTCAAAAAAAAAAAAAAAAAAAACCTAACCTAACCTAACCTAACCTAACCTAACCTAACCTAACCTAACCTAACCTTTTTTTTTTTTTTTTTTTTTTTCGTGAGGAAATGCTTTTACGCACTATCCTCCAGCCGCGGGGGGACGGCTGGAGGGGTGTGTGGGACTCCGGACTCCGAATGAGCCCGACTACCCACTAAAACCTCACGGTGCCCTCCGGTGCCTTTGAGTGAAGCGGAGCAAGGGTTACACCATTGGTTTGCACCTTGGTTCCGCTTCAGGCTGCGGCCCGCCTATTGTGGCAGGCCGCCCGGTCTCTGGGGGGGAGATTGAGCTATCCCCCCCACTCTACGGCGGACGGCGCGCGGGGCCACACGCGGCGCCGTCGCGGGTCCCGGGGACACCCTCGTGTCCGTGGTCCGGGACCCATCCGGAAGGGGCAGGTGGAGGAGGTATTCCCTCCTCCGGCGCCCGGTGCGTTTGCGGCGGATTATTGGGGCAGAGGCCTCGGCTTCACGCTCCCTCTCCGCCGCTTCCTTCTGCGAGATGACATCCTCGCAGAAGGTGAGCACCGCCTGCCACGCTTCCTCGTCCGAGGCCATCCTCGCCATGATCGCTTGCAGCGAGAGGTCACCACCCACAACTGAGACCAGGACACCGCGCTCCTCCGCCCATGCAGAGCATGAGGCGAGGGTGTGTTGCGCAGTGTCCTCGTCACAGCAGTGGCAGTGGTGACACTCCGCTGTTGGCTCACGCCCGATCCTGGCGAGGTAGGCCCCGAAACAGCCATGACCCGACAGCACTTGATTCGCCCTGAATGTCAGGCGACCGTGCTGCCGTCGCACCCACTCAGTGAGTATCGGGGCGATCGCCCCGGTGGTGCGACGGCCAGCTGTGCTGTCGGCCAGGCGCTCCCTCCAGCGTGCGACTGCGTCATCCTCCAGGCGCAGTCGCTCAGCCTCGACTTCGTGAGGCGCGGGCCTTTGCCCCTGGGATCTTTGATCTCCCCGCCACTTGTAAACAGCGGCGAGGACCAGGGCGTCGAGGTCCCAGGGCATGCTCCCGGCCAGCGCGAGAGCAGCCTCAGCTGACACCGTCCGGTATCCTCGGATGACTCGGACGGCGAGGTGACGCTGCACCCTCCTCAGCACGAGTGCGCTGCCTCTAGATAGGGCGTCGTACCAGACCGGGGCCCCATATAGGGCCATGGAACGTACGACACCCAAATATAACCTTCGGCTGGACGACGAAGGTCCGCCGAGGTTCGGCATGAGCCGACTAAGTGCTCCGGCCGTCTTTAGGAGCTTCGGTGCCAACCTCTGGAAATGTGTACCGAAGCTCCACCGCCCATCTAGAGTGAGGCCGAGGTACCTGAGTGTATCCCCGACCTCAATCCGGGTGCCTCCCACCACAAGGTGGGACCCTGGGGGCGGCGCTCGTCGGGGCCCATGAAAACAGAGGGCCTCCGATTTCTCAAGCGCCACCCTGAGCCCTAGTTCACGGATGCGGCGCACGACAATGGCGACTCCCGCCGTCACACGCTGCGCCGCCTCCCGGAAATCCACGCCGCGGGCCGTGACGAGGGTGTCATCAGCGTAGCATGTGACGCTGACACCCCCGATAAGGCGCCCGCGGAGGACCCAGTCATAGCCGATGTTCCACAGGAGAGGGCCTAGAACCGACCCCTGTGGAACACCGCATGACACCTCTCGCCGTAACAAGCCACAGGGCGTGGCACACTCAACTGACCTCGCAGCCAGGTAGTCGGCGACGATTTCTTGCAGGTAGACAGGCACACCGTGGTGTACGAGTGCCTGCCTGATGCACGCCCAGGGCAGGGTGTTGAAGGCATTGGCGATGTCGAGAGACACCGCCAACAACACCCCACCACTGTCCACCGCCTGTTCTGCTAATTCACGTACGCGCAGAATGGCATCGACGGTGGACTTTTCGGCCCGGAACCCAAATTGTGCCAGCGACAAATCGGGCCCCACATGCACTAGGTGCTGGACGAGGCGGACGGAGATTATGCGCTCTAGGAGCTTGCCCACTTCGTCCAGCAAAACAATAGGCCTATACGCCGACGGCGAGTCCGCTGGGCGTCCGTCCTTCTTAAGTAGGACAAGGCGACCGCGCTTCCACGCAGCGGGGAACCGGCCCTGCTCCAAGCAGGCAGTGTAGAGGGCTCTCAACCTCTCGCCAAGGGCCTTCTCCGCTAGCACCCATGCCTTGCCCGGGATGCCGTCCGGGCCAGGGGCCACATTTTTCGCTTTTAAGCGAAGCATGGCCGCTCCTAGCTCCCCTTCCGAAACATGATCGGGAGGGTTTTCTGAGGCCACGGGGTGGGGCCTCATTTCCGGCGGGCTGTGGTCTTCTTGGGCCGGGAAAAGGGTGGCCACTACGTTGTCCAGCAGCCCTGGCTCCAGGGTTTCCGTAATCGGAGGCGCCCACGGCCGGAGCTTTCCTCTGACCGTCTTGTAGGGGCGCCCCCACGGATCCTGGCTGAGCGTTGCCAGCAGCTCCTCCCGGGCTTTTGACTTCGCCTCCGCAATGGCCACACGGAGGGTCTTCTTGGCCGCCTTGTATGCCTCTAGTAGCGGGCCGTCCATATCCGGGTTGCGATTTCGACGCCGGAGGTGGCGGGAGGAGGCTCTGCGCGCAGCTATACATACCTCGCGCAGTGCCTTGATGTCCCCTGACCACCAATAAGTTTGTTGCCTAGGAGGCAGCGGTTTGGCCCGAGGCATTGACGCATCACAAACCTGCGTCATCGCCCCCCGGAACCATTCTGCCTCCTCGTCAACCCGGACAGGTCCGCTAGGGATTGGCAGCCAGGCCTTAACCAAGGCGGCCTCTTTGACCAAATCGCGGTCCATGGCCTTCACCCTCCAACGGGGATATTGAGGCGTCCGGCTAGCATTCTGTGGTGCGGGTGCTGGGGTGTTAGGCGAGGCGGAGATGTCGAACCGAATGTTGCAGTGGTCCGACAACGACTCCGCCTCTGTAAGTACCTGCCAACCACTTGTACGATTGGCGATCGCAGAGCTGGCGAAAGTCAAATCGACTATCGACTCACCCTGAGGTCGTACACATGTCGCCGCATTCCCCCGGTTGAGCAGCACTAGCCCAGACGCCGTGGCCCACTCGAGGACGAGCTCACCTCGGGAGTCCGTTTCGATCTCCCCCCAAGCCGTCGCCTTAGCGTTGAAATCACCAGCGACTAGGGCGGGGAGACGCGATTGCCACAGTACGGAGGTCAGCCGGTCTAATCCAACCTCAACTGCAGCAATGCTTCTACTTGGTGGGAGGTATATGCCAACAACCAAAATGCCTCGGTACTTTGCGACTATGAATCCGGACCACCTGTCGACAACCTCGATCTGCGCGCCAGACACAATAATCGCCACTAAGCCCTCTACGTCGGCCACCCAGTTGTCCCTATCAGGTGGAACCCAATAGGGTTCCGAGACAATGGCCACGTCAACCGACCACTCAGCCATGTGCTGCAGCAGAATATCCTGCGCAGCTGTGGCGTGGTTGACGTTAATCTGCAAAATACGTAGGAGGGCCATCACGCAATGTCCATTTGCACCCCCGCTTCCCCTGTGCTACGGGGGGGAACAGGCTTAGAGGCCTTTCCTCTCTTAGGTGGGGCGCAGTTCTTGCTCCCCACCTTATGGTCAGCGGGCTTGCCCTTGTCCGCACAGATCGGACAGTGAGGGGCAGCGGCAACGCACTCCCGTGCCTGGTGTCCGGGACGACCGCAGCGGTAACACAGTTCGCTGCGGTCTGTCTCGCACTGGCATTGCACCCTGACATGGCCACCCTCCATGCACCGATAACAGCGCAGTGGCTTAGTCTCCAGTACCTGGACTCGGCACGAGACCCAGCCCACAAGCAAGCGGCCCTTGGAAATCTTTTGGGCCGCTGTTACGGGTACCTTGACCACGACAGTACCGCTTCCAGACCACGACTGTCGGATGAGACCGACTTTAACGTGGTCGACTGTGCAGCTTCCATATTTAGAGACCGCCGCTGCCACCTCCTCCTTAGTTACAGAGTCATCCAGACCCGACAGTCGGATGTCGACTGTCTTAATGGGCCTGGTGACCCGTACACTTTCCGCCGGCAGGACATCGCGCAGTTTTGCGGCGAACGCGTCCGCTTTGTCCCCTGACGTGGCTCCGGGAATCTCCAGTATCTTTCCTCCAGTTTTGGCTTTCGAGAAGCGAAGGCCGGAGATCCCCAACTCTTCTAGATCTATCCGGGACTTTGCATCCCGGATCGCCGACTCGTATGTTACCCCCTTCTCCTCTGCTCCCGGCAAGAGCGTCAGCACTATTGCTGAGGAGCGTGGTGGGCGGAGTTTGGGGGTAGCGGGCTTAGAGGCAGCTGGCTTAGATGGCTTTACGCCAGTTTGCAGCGGTTGTGCCGCCTTTTGAGCCTTGCCCCGCTTGACAACAGTGCTCCATCCTTCCTCCATGGAGGCTGGTGGGGGTGGCAGAGGGCGGTCCTCCGTTGTAGACAATGAAGCCTTTGGTGGAGCAGAGCGCCTTTTACGACTCCTGCCCTGACGCCTTGTAGTAGGCGCATTGGGCTCTGAGGCCTTGTCCGACGGGGCTTCGGCCGGCGGTGCCTTGGCAGCTGGGGCCTTGGCCGCTGAAGTTTTGGCTACCAAGGTCTTCACCGATGGGGCCTTGGCCACCAGGGTCTTGGCCATCGGGGCCTTGACAGATGCAGCCTGGGCTGCCGGGGCTTTGGCAGGTAGGGCCTTGGCTGCCGGAGCCTTGCTGGACCCAGTCACCTCGGCAAAGGACGAGCGCTCCTTGCGCCTGCGGTCGGCGGCAAGCGGAATGCGCCGCTGTTCAGGGAGGAGCCTATCCTCGAGGCCATCGATGCGCGCGTTCATCATCGCGCTGCACCGAGCCATGAGGTTGCGTTCAAATTCGCTAGGCTCCTCAATCGACGCGATCTCCATAGGAGATTCTGGAATGGGGGGGGCGACCCCCTCTCTCAACCGCTCTTCCTTGAGCAAAGCAAAATCTTTTCGGAGCTCACTAAGCTCCTTCATGAGCCTTTCATTGGCCAAGTTGAGACGACGGATTTCGTCGTTCACCGTCCTCTCCGCCAGCGTCTCTACTGCCGCTAAGATCAGGGCAGTGGCATCGTTAAGGTTCCTCTGAAAAACCCCGCTGATATGCCCACTTTTCTTTGTGCAGTGCGCAATGGTTTCAGTGCCAGTGCGCACAGCCTTTAACAGTTCTTGAGCTGTTTGCTCTCTGGCCGTGTAGGTAGCCATGTTCAAGGCTTTTCTCAGCTTGACTGAGAAGCCCTCGGCCTCCTCTTCGGCCTCTTGCGAGCGGGCCTTTTTGCGGTCTTCCCGCAGGAGTTCGCGGGCTTCGGCCTTCTTGGCCCTCGCGCCAGAGGTCACTGGCCTGCCACGCCCACGGCATTCGTCATCCACCACAGTGGCCGGCTTTTTAGGAGCCGTTTCCTCCTCAGGATCAAAAAGTAGATCCACCGACTTATCTCGAGTCCTCTTCACTCTCAACCTCGATCTTCCGTCGACAGACGACGCTGAGTCGCTGTCCTCAGCGGATATTCGGTTTACCACGACATGACATTCACGGCAGCCGTAATCCTCCAAAGACCATTTAAACCTGACCGGCGACACACCCTTGACGGGCGGTATGACTTCAGCCGCCTGATTTCCAACTAGAGCCGCCTCATCGGCTTCTCCGCCCACCTCGGGCATAACGTCTACCGGCGCTGGGGACTGCGATTCGCCCTCAAAAGGGCGTTTAAGCAACGCAGTCGCTGCCGCTCCAGACACTACCACACCCACGAGGGGCACATCCCCAACACCCATATCGGGCCCATTCTCCTCCTCGACACTCTGCTTTTGCAGAGCAACACCCCCCATATCCCCAGATTTGTTTGTTATGTTTGTAAGGTAATTCATAATTGTTCCCACGAGTGTGGGGGAAATAAAGGTCCACCCGGGCAGTGCCCCCTGTACCCGGGTAAGCGTACATACTCTAGGGAGTCCGCCGGTTCCCTAGAGGTGTGCCGTTCACGACTGACCACCCGTCAGCCATGCATCCCCTCGCCACGGCACCAAACTTGGGATTGGGGTAACTTTTTATAGAGGTTTCCTCCCTCTCGGCCCGGCCAATTAAGGCAAGACCGGCCCAGCAGCGAGCCGCGAGACGTGATCCACGACACTCGCCGCCAGGTCTTTCTCCCCGGGCGCCAGTTTCCCGGCGCCTTGCGCACACCGGGCCACTCTGTAAGCAGAGCGGGCGGTGCGCACACCCCTATTGCGCACTTATTGTGCACGACAACCTGGCCGCCCGATACGGGACAGTCGCCAGCCTCCCACTGCCGCCCGATGCGGGACAGACGCAGCGGGGACACCTCGGAGACACCTCTTGGCTTCACCTGCCGCTGGATTGCGACAGATTACTGAGCCCCCCTACCACGACAAGGTAGGTGTCCATCAGGGGGAAACCTAACCTAACCTTTTTTTTTTTTTTTTTTTTTTTTTTTTTTTGCGTCAGGAAAATGCGGTGCATACCCCCCCCGCCAGCGGGGATGGTGGAGGGGGTTATGTGGGGCTCCAACCCACTAAAAACCTGACGGTGTCCTCCGGTGCTGTTGTCGGTGCGAGTGCATGGGTTTCAGCCAACCTAACCTAACCTAACCTAACCTAACCTTTTTTTTTTTTTTTTTGTCGCAGGAAAACCCGTTTAAGAGCCATAACCGGAGTCGGGGGACCCCGGCCGTGTGTGGGACTCCCAGCGTCCTGAAAAGGACGCGGCTCCGCCCTCAGAAGGGCGGGGACTACCCACCAAAAACCAGCGGCTTCCCTTCCCTGCCTTAGGGGTGACATGGGGGTCCAGCAGTAGCCTTAACATCCATGACCACCCCCGGCAGCATGCCCTTAAATGGTGGGCCCAATTCTCCCCCCTTGCGGGGGGACGGAGGAAATAGCCGAGGAAGCGGCACTATTCCCTCCCGACGGCGGTAACCTAACCTAACCTAACCTAACCTAACCTAACCTAACCTAACCAGTCCCAGCTCGCGCCCTGGACCGAGCACCCGCGCCCAACGCACAGAGCGTCGCTTAGAGTACCCGTATCGCGCTTAAAAAATCCAAAAAGTGGGTTTTTTATCGATTTTACACCAGTGTGATACATCAAAAAACGCGCGCTGACAAGACGCATTTAAAAGTGCAAAAATTTTTTGAAAAAAGTTACAAGTGACAAAGTTATTGTGAAAAAACAAAAATTTTAACTTAAAAAGTGAAACGCTGCTCGATATAGATCGGCGACCTACACTTTGTGAAGTGCTGCTGGAAGCGCCTTAAAACACTTTAAAAGGTGACACCAATTTGGGATTTTTCTGGCCACTAGGGTGGCCGTGAAGTCCAAAACAACAACTTTCTCCGAGCCACCAAATCGCGAACCGGAGGAGTGCGGCTGTTTTTGAAGGCAGCATTCGACGCAGCTACAGACGAGGAGCCGGGTGCCGAAAACCGCTTGAAAATTGGACAAAGCTAAGTGTCTCTTTTGCGACTTAGAAATTTCGGACTTTTTGTGACAACCCTAGCGGGAGATTCAGCGCGGCAACCCTAGACTTTTATAGTTTTAAAAAATAGTTTAGCCTACACCCTATATTGTGTTAAATTTTTGTTTTAGATTTAATATATTTTTTTTTAAGATATTAGTGTTTAAAGTTTTAAAAAATTCGGGGGTTGAAAAGTGCCACCCCTAGAAAGTTCCAAAAAATATTTTAGGGTTGACAAAAAATTAGGCTAGGCATACAATTTTAAATTAGAATTTTTAGACATAAACTTTTAGAGCTATAAGATTTTTTGTGTTTCTGCGGATGCGAAACAATTAAATTCTAATTTAATTAGCAAATTCCGCCCCCTAGGGATAAGCTAAAAATCGGTTTGACACACCGCTGAATAGGTCTCTTTACACCCTATCCAGCGGTGTAATCAGAACCCACGCGTCTGCAGTAGTTTAGATTTTATTAAAATTTTACGTAAGACATAATAATACCAAAACGGCAAAGTTAGGCTGGTAATAGGGCAAATCAAATTATTCTAAGTCGCTGAAACTTAAATTTGGGAAAACTTTTTAAAATCAATATTTTGACAACCAGGGGTCCAAATTTTACGGGGTTTTCGACATTAGGTCAAGGGTAGTTAGTGCTACCAATTTTGAAAGTTTTTCAAAATTTTAAGGGGTGAAAATTTTTAAAAAAATTTTCAGGGGTGAAAACCACCCCTTTTGAAAATCAAAAACTTTTTGGGGACAAAATAATTGCCAGTGTAGCTTTGTTTCATAGTCAAATAGCTTAATTTCTTACAGTTTGTATTTATTTAGGGTGTCTTTGTGTACGTAAATTATTTGTAATCGACCTAAGAAATTTTTCTAAGTCGATGAACTATAAAGTTGGAAAAATCTGGTAAATTCTGTATTTTAATAATTAGGGGTCTATTTTCGACGGGGTTTTCGGATTAGGGCTTGGGACAGCTGGGGCTAATAAGTGGTAAAATTTTTTCAAAAATTAAGGGGTTGAAAATTTCTAAGGGGTGAAACCTCCCCCGGGAAACTCAATTTTTTTTTTAAGGATTTAGATTAGGGTTAGTTTAGCCTCGTTTAATAATAAAATAGTTAAATTTGTTTTAAATTGCAATTTATAAGGGTGTTTTTATGTGCAAATATTTTTAACTTTAGACTTTGTACACCCCCTACACCGTAAGGGTGGTCTTCGTGAGGGTGGTGAACTATACTTTAAATTGTGTACTTATCTTAGGTAATTTTAGAAAAAAACCCGAGCCCCTAACTATTATAGAAAATAAGATATTGAATTATTAGTGTGTGTACGGAAAAACTACCCCTATTTTGTATCGTCTTTTTGTATTTTAAATTGTTGTCTTTTAAAAATTTTTTAAGTGTTAATATACGTGTTTTAGCAATAGGAAAAATAGTACAGTTTTTTTTTACATTTTTTAACTGAGTTTCATATTTATTTTTCATTTTTTCTAAAATTCTGTGGGTTTTTCAACCCTTAACTTCAAAAAGCCTTTAAAATAGGAAATATTATAAATATCTAAAAATTTTAAAAAGCTAAAAGTTAAACTAGGTAACAATTGAACAGAATATATAGTTTTTTGAATTTTTAATTAATAAATAGATATATATATTGCAAATACAAAATAAGGGTATTTTACGAAGTTGAAAATTTTGAAGGGCTGTAAAAAATTCAGGGAATAAGAAATCAAAAATCTAGCGACGTGACGATCATTTTTTTACTAGAATCAACGAATCGGTGCAAAAATTTTGGAGGAAATCTCAAAATTCAGGGGGGTCATTTTGAGTTTCAAATTACGATAATCGGAAAATAGGGCAAAAATTATTTTGGCAATAACTCCGATGTTTATGCACCGATTCCGGTAAACGGCACGTCGTTAGAAAGATCTCGCCGAGGCGCACACCCGCCCTATAGAGCTCGAGACTCTACATAGAGCCCTTCAAAAGTTGTAGTACTAAGTGTGTATTTTGTAGTTGTAAATTTTTTATTGTTAGATTATAAGCGACATAATTGAGTGCCCCCGTATTTATGTTGACATTTACTAACTCTACATAGAGGTATTTTAAATTTAGATTTGGAGTTCTCTACATTTGAGCGAGAAGCAGATCTAGATAGCCCCCGAGGAGACGGTTCCAACAATATAAAGCACGACTCTCTGCGATCAGCGGTTGCGGAGATACGAGGCCGCAAAGATTTGGCGGCCATCTTGGTTCGCCATTTTGTTTTTGCATTAGGACTCATAGCTCCGCCCCCGTTGGGCCTAGAGCGACGCGGCTTTCACTGAAACTCTTGGAAAAGGCTCCCGCAGAGACCTATAAAGGTAGAGTAACAACTTTGTAGAGTCGGTTTTTCAAAAAGTTTTGGTAGAGCTTACCCAGCTAAATTGTAGACCGACGTAAAGAGCTTAGAAAATATTTTTTCCCGAGTCTCTAGGACAATTGGAACCGGAGTTATCAAAGGTACAAAACAAGGCGGCCATCTTGTCCGCCATCTTGGAAAATTAAAAAACCACATAACTCCGCAACCAAAAGGCCTAGAAGGACGGGACTTTTTCTGGGGTACTTGTCACAGAGGGCACCAACAAGGCAACGTATAGTAGAGACTATAGCTCTACATAGAGTTATCTGTTTTTCCTTTGATCACTGCGTCTTTTGACCAGTGTTCCTAATTTTAAGTTTACACGGTTCCTTGAACCATATTATTTTAATTTGACGTGACAAGGCTCTGTCCCACATAATGGCAATGGCACGTACCCCTGCCAAAAAGTTAGCGACGACAAACCCCCCCATATCCCCGGTGCGCGAGGTAGACGGAGAGAAGGCAGGACCTTCTCAGACCACACCGACTCAGACCTCTAGTGTGAGACGCAGCATCGGCGAATGGGAGAGCGCCAGAGCAGAACCGAGGCCATGCACCTCAACAGCACACGCCCACTCACCAAAGAAGACAACTCCGGTGGTGGCGGCACCGCAGAAGCCAAAACCGAGGGTGGCGCTCCGCGCCGATCCCCAGGGAGCGGCGCGGAGGGCCTCGACGGAGGCGACAGCGGTGTCGCCGCGACCGGAGTCAGCTAAACCCACTGACAGAGTGACCCAGGCCAAGAACTGGCTTCTGAGAGCGAAAGCCCACATTGGTGAGTCTCGCAATCTCAGGGCTGACCTGAAGGCCGGGATCACCCTGGCAGTGGAAAAGCTTTACCAGCTGGTGAAGGAGGAGGCGGCAGTGACGACGACAGCAAAACCTGCAAAGAAAAACAATATTAGTGAGAAGACAGAAACTGAAAAAGAGGAAGGGGAAAATTTTATACAAGGATTTGTTCAGGAGAGCATTGGGGGTGTAGGCAAAGATCTAATTAAAATGATAAAAGAACAAGGGGAAAAGATTGACAAGACCAATAGAGAAATAGAGAGATTACGGGAAACCATCGTTTTGCAGCAAGCCAACGCGCAACAACAACAGCAGACCTACGCGCATATAACAGCAGCCCAAACTAACAGAACAGTTGAGAGAAAGAGCGCGCTTCACTCTATTGTTATAGAGTCGAAGGATGACTCCGAAACTGGCGACGAAGTTATGAAACAGGTCAGGGAGGCGGTGAATGCAAAAGATGGTTGGGTGACCGTGGAAAGGGTCCGCAAGGTCAAGGACAAAAAGGTTATACTCGGATGCAGAACAATAGAGGAACGCGATAGAGTCAAGGAACGACTTCAAAGTGCAGCCAATCGCCTAAGCTTCGAGGACATGAAAAACCAGGACCCTATGGTTATCCTCAGAGATGTCATTGCGAGTCACACCGACAAGGACATCCTTATGGCACTGAGGAACCAGAACGGGAGCGTTTTTCAGGGCCTCGAAGCGAAGGACGACCGCGTAGAACTGAAATTCAGACGCAAGGCCAGGAACCACCTCATGAATCACGTGATTTTAAGAGTATCTCCACAAATATACAATCGTATGATGGATAAGGGAGCAGTACACGTAGACATCCAGAGGGTACGGGTTGCAGATCAGTCTCCGCTTGTTCAGTGCTCTATGTGCTTAGCATATGGACACCGGCGGAGATTCTGCAAGGAGACTATACCCAAATGCACGCACTGTGGAGGCCCTCATATGAGAAGCGCATGTGAAGAGTGGTTAGCAGCTGCTGCACCAAGGTGCTGCAACTGCACAGCTGCGAAGCTAGATATGAATGAGCACAACGCGTTTAGCTCAGAGTGCCCGGTGCGTAGGAAGTGAAAGGCACTGGCACGGGCTAAAGTCCAATATTGCTGAGGTGGTTCCAACGCGTTCCGGGGCAGGCGTCCCCACCAGATGTTATGCAGTGGCCCAGGCGAACCTACAGCGCAAGGAACTTGCAACGACCGAACTCATGGTGGAGGCCAGCAGACGCAAATTGGCGTTTGCGCTGGTCCAGGAGCCTTATGTGGGCAGGGTGAAGAGGATGAAGGACTACCGTGGGGCGAGAGTCTTCCAGAACGCTGCAGTAGGAGATGGGACTGTTAAGGCGGCGATCGTCGTCTTTGATGGCGAGCTCGACGTCGTACAGTGCCCGAAACTCACGAGCGACAATATTGTCGCAGTGAGGATCCGAACCAGCGCCTGGGAAATCGCGGCGGTGTCCTTCTACTTTGAACCGGATCAACCCATAGGGCCATACCTGGAGCGGCTGAGGGAGGTCGTAGAGGAGCTGGGCCCAAGATTACTGCTGATAGGCGGAGACAGCAACGCCAAGAGTACCTGGTGGGGCAGCACCGTAGAAGACCACAGGGGCGAAGAAATGTCCGGGGCCCTGGAAGAGTCTGGATTACAGGTACTCAATAGAGGTGATACACCCACGTTTGATACCGTGAGAGGTACTAGGGTGCTCACTAGTTATGTAGACATCACAGCCTGTTCCGAAGACTTGCTGGAACTAGTCGATAACTGGAAGGTAGACCAGGAGATGACGAGCTCGGACCACAACGCTATTACATTTGACATAAGTCTCCGCAAAAGTAGAGGTCTGAAGGTCCAAAGGACAACCAGACTCTACAATACCAAAAAAGCGAACTGGGATCTCTTCAACACCACCTTGCTAGAGGCAAAAACTCGCGACAATATAAGCGTGGAACGAATTAACAACATCTTAGACCGTGACCAGCTCGAGCACATTGTCGGAGAATATACCAACGCCATAGCAGAAGCCTGTAAGACCAGCATGCCGGCGAAAAAGAGTACAGAGGTACTCAAGATCCCATGGTGGAATGATGAGCTCGCAAGGCTGAAAAAAGTTACCACTACCTTCAGGTGCAAGATCAGGAACGCGGCACCGCACCGCAGAGACATAGTGGTAGCTGAGTACCTGAAAAAGAAAGAAGAATACGAGTGCCAAGCCAAGAAAGCCCAAATTGACAGCTGGAAGGAGTTCTGCAGCAAACAAGACCGAGAAGGCCTATGGGAGGGGATCTACAGAGTAATAGGCCGGACCACCAGGAGAACAGAAGACATGACCCTAACCAAGGATGGAGCACACCTGAACCCAAGAGAATCGGCGAACTTACTAGCGGAGACATTCTACCCACAAGACCTGGAGGAAACTGACAATGAACACCATCGCATGACAAGAGAGTCAGCGAAGAAGGTAAATGAGTTGAGGCATGATGAACAACATGACCCACCATTTACCGAGGTGGAGCTGAAGACTGCGGTGGGGAGTTTTAACCCAAAGAAGGCCCCAGGAGCGGATAGCTTCACAGCAGACATCTGCAGCCGGGCTATCCACCAGGACCTGGACGCCTTCCTTGCCCTGTGTAACAAGTGTCTACTGATCGGACACTTCCCGGACATCTGGAAGGAAGCCACAGTGGTGGTACTGAGAAAACCGGGCAAGGATGATTATACGAAACCCAAGGCTTATAGACCTATTGGTCTACTGCCTGTACTGGGGAAGGTCCTGGAAAAGATCATAGTAGCAAGGATTAAATGGCATTTAGTACCGAGGATTAGTACTCGCCAGTACGGATTCATGCCCCAGAGAAGCACCGAGGACGCCCTCTATAAGCTAATACACCGTATCAAGGGTAAGATTGAGCTGAAGAAGCTGGTAACCCTAGTGTCATTGGATATAGAGGGGGCCTTCGATAGCGCATGGTGGCCGGCAATCAGAGTCCGTTTGGCTGAGGAAAAGTGCCCGGTAAACATCAGGAGGCTACTGGATAGCTATCTGGAGCGCAGAAAAGTCAGAGTAAGATTCGCCGGGGAAGAAGCGGAAAGAAATACCAACAAAGGATGCGTGCAAGGGTCTATCGGTGGTCCTATCCTGTGGAACCTTTTGCTGGACCCTTTACTGCGGGAGTTGGGGGATGGGGGACATTACGTCCAGGCTTTTGCCGATGACGTCGTGCTTGTGTTCGACGGAGACACGGCAACCGAAGTTGCAAGGAAAGCGAACGCGGCCCTTGATCATGTTCAGCGGTGGGGAGCACGGAACAAACTTAAGTTTGCTCCACATAAGACCTGTGCAATGGTGCTTACTAGGAAACTTAAGTACGATACACCACGGCTTACTATGGGGGGGGTTGACGTCGCTACCTTCAAGGAAGTCAAAATTCTAGGGCTCACTGTTGACGACAAACTTACTTTTAAAACACATATAGCCAACCAGACCAAGAGGGCCTTAGAGATATACAAACAGCTCTCGAGGGCCGCAAAAGTAAATTGGGGGCTTCACCCTGAGGTGATTCGCCTAATTTACACAGCGGCAGTCGAGCCAGTTATAATGTGCGCCGCGGCAGCGTGGGCTCCTGCGGCCAGCAAGATCGGGGTACAGAAGTTGCTGAATTCGGTGCAAAGGGGCTTCGCTCAGAAGCTTTGCAGATCGTACCGGACAGTCTCTCTACACTCGGCACTGACCCTGGCGGGGATACTGCCTCTCGACCTCAGAATACAGGAGGCAGCCGCCCTGTATGAGACGAAGAGAGGGTCATCCCTGCCAGAGTTAGGAGACAGAGAGACCGAGAGTCCGGTGCGATTTGCGGAGACTCCACATCCCGCTACGCATGCAGCCATAAAGTTCGAATGCCTGGTAGACCAAAGCCTTGTGGACAGGTACAACGTGCAGGAGGTGCGCATCTTCACCGACGGCAGCAAAATCGAGGGAAAGGTCGGAGCCGCACTTTCCATATGGAAAGGTGAGGCCGAGATCCGGAACCGAAAATTTTGTCTGTCCGAGTACTGCACAGTCTACCAGGCGGAGCTGTTGGCTATATGCAGGGCAATGGGCGAGGTCCTGAAGGGGAGGGAGAAGAGCTATGGTCTATATAGTGATTCGATGGCCGCTTTGGAGACGATCACCAACCATGGCTCCCTCCACCCCCTAGCCGTGGAGACGAGGGAAAGCCTGAGGAAAGCCTTTACCCAGGGCAAAGATGTATCTTTGTTCTGGATAAAGGCACATGCAGGCCTCCCCGGCAATGAACGTGCCGACGATCTGGCCAAGGCAGCCGCCATAGCTTCGAAGAAGAAACCGGACTATGACCGCTGCCCGGTGTCATTCGCCAAAAGGCTGCTACGCAGTCGCTCCATTATGGAATGGAGCGACAGGTACAGATTGGGCGAAACTGCCTCTATAACCAAGCTGTTCCTTCCTAACGCTGAGGAAGCTTATAAGTTAGTAAGAAAAATAAAGCCAGCAGGGTTGCTCACACAGATCCTTACCGGACATGGTGGATTCTCCCATTACTTGAACCGCTTCAAGTGCAAAGAGAGTCCATCATGCCCGTGTGACCCTAACGAAGACGAAACAGTTCCCCACGTCCTAACCACTTGCCCCATTTACGATAGGATAAGGTATGATTTTGCACAGAAAACAGGTATAAATATTAGTATAGCAAACCTACCAGACCTGTTACAAGGCAAAGCAGTTAGGCAAGATTTCATTGCATATTGTACAGAAATTTGTAGACTAGTAAATAATAAAAATAAAACCTAGATAAATAAGATTGTTATTATATTATTATATTAGATAATAAGCCTAATAACAATAGATACTATAGTTTAAGTAATGTAATAGATAAGAGTTAATATGTATTAGAAATAAGTAAAAGAATTTGTAATTAGAAAATAAGAAACCCCATGTAATAGAGATAAGAACAGAAAGTAATAAATGGAAAAAGGCATTGTACCTAGTTTTAGGAAAACTGTATTAAGATAAGAAACGTTACTGTATAGACTAAGTATATAAAAATGTATAAGATAGGAAATAAAAAAGTGTTTTAGCGATATCATTTAAATAAAGGCTGAACCCCAAAAAAGAATAAAAAATATAAAACCCTTTGAGCGATCCAATCCTGGACGAATATTCGGGGGACAGAGCCGCTACAAAAAAAAAAAAAAAAAAAAAAAAAAAAAAAACCTAACCTAACCTAACCTAACCGATTTTACACCAGTGTGATACATCAAAAAACGCGCGCTGACAAGACGCATTTAAAAGTGCAAAAATTTTTTTGAAAAAAGTTATAAGTGACAAAGTTATTGTGAAAAAACAAAAATTTTAACTTAAAAAGTGAAACGCTGCTCGATATTGATCGGCGACCTACACTTTGTGAAGTGGTGCTGGAAGCGCCTTGAAACACTTAAAAGGTGACACCAATTTGGGATTTTTCCGGCCACTGGGGTGGCCGTGAAGTCCAAAACAACAACTTTCTCCGAGCCACCAAATCGCGAACCGGAGGAGTGCGGCTGTTTTTGAAGGCAGCATTCGACGCAGCTACAGACGAGGAGCCGGGTGCCGAAAACCGCTTGAAAATTGGACAAAGCTAAGTGTCTCTTTTGCGACTTAGAAATTTCGGACTTTTTGTGACAACCCTAGCGGGAGATCCAGCGCGGCAACCCTAGACTTTTATAGTTTTAAAAAATAGTTTAGCCTGTAGGCTAGGTAGGGTGTACCCTATATTGTGTTAAATTTTTGTTTTAGATTTAATATAAAAATTTTTAAGATATTAGTGTTTAAAGTTTTAAAAAATTCGGGGGTTGAAAAGTGCCACCCCTAGAAAGTTCCAAAAAATATTTTAGGGTTAACAAAAAATTAGGCTAGGCATACAATTTTAAATTAGAATTTTTAGACATAAACTTTTAGAGCTATAAGATTTTTTGTGTTTCTGCGGATGCGAAACAATTAAATTTAATTTAATTAGCAAATTCCGCCCCCTAGGGATAAGCTAAAAATCGGTTTGACACACCGCTCTCCGCAATAGGTCTCTTTACACCCTATCCAGCGGTGTAATCAGAACCCACGCGTCTGCAGTAGTTTAGATTTTATTAAAATTTTACGTAAGACATAATAATACCAAAACGGCAAAGTTAGGCTGGTAATAGGGCAAATCAAATTATTCTAAGTCGCTGAAACTTAAATTTGGGAAAACTTTTTAAAATCAATATTTTGACAACCAGGAGTCCAAATTTTACGGGGTTTTCGACATTAGGTCAAGGGTAGTTAGTGCTACCAATTTTGAAAGTTTTTTCAAAATTTTAAGGGGTGAAAATTTTTCAAAAAATTTTCAGGGGTGAAAACCACCCCTTTTGAAAATCAAAAACTTTTTGAGGACAAAATAATTGCCAGTGTAGCTTTGTCTCATAGTCAAATAGCTTAATTTCTTACAGTTTGTATTGATTTAGGGTGTCTATGTGTACGTAAATTATTTGTAATCGACCTAAGAAATTTTTCTAAGTCGATGAACTATAAAGTTGGAAAAATCTGGTAAATTCTATATTTTAATAATAAGGGGTCTATTTTCGACGGGGTTTTCGTATTAGGGCTTAGGACAGCTGGGGCTAATAAGTGGTAAATTTTTTTCAAAAATTAAGGGGTTGAAAAATTTCTAAGGGGTGAAACCTCCCCCGGGAAACTCAAACATTTTTAATGATTTAGATTAGGGTTAGTTTAGCCTCGTTTAATAATAAAATAGTTAAATTTGTTTTAAATTGCAATTTATAAGGGTGTTTTTATGTGCAAAATTTTCTAACTTTAGACTTTGTACACCCCCCACACCGTAAGGGTGGTCTTCGCGAGGGTGGTGAAGTATACTTTAAATTGTGTATTTATCTTAGGTAATTTTAGAAAAAACCCGAGCCCCTAACTATTATAGAAAATAAGATATTGATTTATTAGTGTGTGTACGGAAAAACTACCCCTATTTCGTATCGTCTTTTTGTATTTTAAATTGTTGTCTTTTAAAAAATTTTTAGGTGTTAATATACTTGTTTTAGCAATAGGAAAAATAGTACAGTTTTTTTTTACATTTTTAAACTGATCTTTCATATTTATTTTTCATTTTTTCTAGAATTCTGTGGGTTTTTCAACCCTTAAGTTCAAAAAGCCTTTAAAATAGGAAATATTATAAATCTCTAAAAATTTTAAGTGCTAAAAGTTAAACTAGGTAATAATTGAATAGAATTTATAGTTTTTTGAATTTTTAATTAATAAATTGATATATTATATTGCAAATACAAAATAAGGGTATTTTACGAAGTTGAAAATTTTGAAGGGCTGTAAAAAATTCAGGGAATAAGAAATCAAAAATCTAGCAACGTGACGATCATTTTTTAACTAGAATCAACGAATCGGTGCAAAAATTTTGGAGGAAAACTCAAAATTCAGGGGGGTCATTTTGAGTTTCAAATTACGATAATCGGAAAATAGGGCAAAAATTATTTTGGCAATAACTCCGATGTTTATGCACCGATTCCGGTAAACGGCACGTCGTTAGAAAGATCTCGCCGAGGCGCACACCCGCCCTATAGAGCTCGAGACTCTACATAGAGCCCTTCAAAAGTTGTAGTACTAAGTGTGTATTTTGTAGTTGTAAATTTTTTATTGTTAGATTATAAGCGACATAATTGAGTGCCCCCGTATTTATGTTGACATTTACTAACTCTACATAGAGGTATTTTAAATTTAGATTTGGAGTTCTCTACATTTGAGCGAGAAGCAGATCTAGATAGCCCCCGAGGAGACGGTTCCAACAATATAAAGCACGACTCTCTGCGATCAGCGGTTGCGGAGATACGAGGCCGCAAAGATTTGGCGGCCATCTTGGTTCGCCATTTTGTTTTTGCATTAGGACTCATAGCTCCGCCCCCGTTGGGCCTAGAGCGACGCGGCTTTCACTGAAACTCTTGGAAAAGGCTCCCGCAGAGACCTATAAAGGTAGAGTAACAACTTTGTAGAGTCGGTTTTTCAAAAAGTTTTGGTAGAGCTTACCCAGCTAAATTGTAGACCGACGTAAAGAGCTTAGAAAATATTTTTTCCCGAGTCTCTAGGACAATTGGAACCGGAGTTATCAAAGGTACAAAACAAGGCGGCCATCTTGTCCGCCATCTTGGAAAATTAAAAAACCACATAACTCCGCAACCAAAAGGCCTAGAAGGACGGGACTTTTTCTGGGGTACTTGTCACAGAGGGCACCAACAAGGCAACGTATAGTAGAGACTATAGCTCTACATAGAGTTATCTGTTTTTCCTTTGATCACTGCGTCTTTTGACCAGTGTTCCTAATTTTAAGTTTACACGGTTCCTTGAACCATATTATTTTAATTTGACGTGACAAGGCTCTGTCCCACATAATGGCAATGGCACGTACCCCTGCCAAAAAGTTAGCGACGACAAACCCCCCCATATCCCCGGTGCGCGAGGTAGACGGAGAGAAGGCAGGACCTTCTCAGACCACACCGACTCAGACCTCTAGTGTGAGACGCAGCATCGGCGAATGGGAGAGCGCCAGAGCAGAACCGAGGCCATGCACCTCAACAGCACACGCCCACTCACCAAAGAAGACAACTCCGGTGGTGGCGGCACCGCAGAAGCCAAAACCGAGGGTGGCGCTCCGCGCCGATCCCCAGGGAGCGGCGCGGAGGGCCTCGACGGAGGCGACAGCGGTGTCGCCGCGACCGGAGTCAGCTAAACCCACTGACAGAGTGACCCAGGCCAAGAACTGGCTTCTGAGAGCGAAAGCCCACATTGGTGAGTCTCGCAATCTCAGGGCTGACCTGAAGGCCGGGATCACCCTGGCAGTGGAAAAGCTTTACCAGCTGGTGAAGGAGGAGGCGGCAGTGACGACGACAGCAAAACCTGCAAAGAAAAACAATATTAGTGAGAAGACAGAAACTGAAAAAGAGGAAGGGGAAAATTTTATACAAGGATTTGTTCAGGAGAGCATTGGGGGTGTAGGCAAAGATCTAATTAAAATGATAAAAGAACAAGGGGAAAAGATTGACAAGACCAATAGAGAAATAGAGAGATTACGGGAAACCATCGTTTTGCAGCAAGCCAACGCGCAACAACAACAGCAGACCTACGCGCATATAACAGCAGCCCAAACTAACAGAACAGTTGAGAGAAAGAGCGCGCTTCACTCTATTGTTATAGAGTCGAAGGATGACTCCGAAACTGGCGACGAAGTTATGAAACAGGTCAGGGAGGCGGTGAATGCAAAAGATGGTTGGGTGACCGTGGAAAGGGTCCGCAAGGTCAAGGACAAAAAGGTTATACTCGGATGCAGAACAATAGAGGAACGCGATAGAGTCAAGGAACGACTTCAAAGTGCAGCCAATCGCCTAAGCTTCGAGGACATGAAAAACCAGGACCCTATGGTTATCCTCAGAGATGTCATTGCGAGTCACACCGACAAGGACATCCTTATGGCACTGAGGAACCAGAACGGGAGCGTTTTTCAGGGCCTCGAAGCGAAGGACGACCGCGTAGAACTGAAATTCAGACGCAAGGCCAGGAACCACCTCATGAATCACGTGATTTTAAGAGTATCTCCACAAATATACAATCGTATGATGGATAAGGGAGCAGTACACGTAGACATCCAGAGGGTACGGGTTGCAGATCAGTCTCCGCTTGTTCAGTGCTCTATGTGCTTAGCATATGGACACCGGCGGAGATTCTGCAAGGAGACTATACCCAAATGCACGCACTGTGGAGGCCCTCATATGAGAAGCGCATGTGAAGAGTGGTTAGCAGCTGCTGCACCAAGGTGCTGCAACTGCACAGCTGCGAAGCTAGATATGAATGAGCACAACGCGTTTAGCTCAGAGTGCCCGGTGCGTAGGAAGTGAAAGGCACTGGCACGGGCTAAAGTCCAATATTGCTGAGGTGGTTCCAACGCGTTCCGGGGCAGGCGTCCCCACCAGATGTTATGCAGTGGCCCAGGCGAACCTACAGCGCAAGGAACTTGCAACGACCGAACTCATGGTGGAGGCCAGCAGACGCAAATTGGCGTTTGCGCTGGTCCAGGAGCCTTATGTGGGCAGGGTGAAGAGGATGAAGGACTACCGTGGGGCGAGAGTCTTCCAGAACGCTGCAGTAGGAGATGGGACTGTTAAGGCGGCGATCGTCGTCTTTGATGGCGAGCTCGACGTCGTACAGTGCCCGAAACTCACGAGCGACAATATTGTCGCAGTGAGGATCCGAACCAGCGCCTGGGAAATCGCGGCGGTGTCCTTCTACTTTGAACCGGATCAACCCATAGGGCCATACCTGGAGCGGCTGAGGGAGGTCGTAGAGGAGCTGGGCCCAAGATTACTGCTGATAGGCGGAGACAGCAACGCCAAGAGTACCTGGTGGGGCAGCACCGTAGAAGACCACAGGGGCGAAGAAATGTCCGGGGCCCTGGAAGAGTCTGGATTACAGGTACTCAATAGAGGTGATACACCCACGTTTGATACCGTGAGAGGTACTAGGGTGCTCACTAGTTATGTAGACATCACAGCCTGTTCCGAAGACTTGCTGGAACTAGTCGATAACTGGAAGGTAGACCAGGAGATGACGAGCTCGGACCACAACGCTATTACATTTGACATAAGTCTCCGCAAAAGTAGAGGTCTGAAGGTCCAAAGGACAACCAGACTCTACAATACCAAAAAAGCGAACTGGGATCTCTTCAACACCACCTTGCTAGAGGCAAAAACTCGCGACAATATAAGCGTGGAACGAATTAACAACATCTTAGACCGTGACCAGCTCGAGCACATTGTCGGAGAATATACCAACGCCATAGCAGAAGCCTGTAAGACCAGCATGCCGGCGAAAAAGAGTACAGAGGTACTCAAGATCCCATGGTGGAATGATGAGCTCGCAAGGCTGAAAAAAGTTACCACTACCTTTAGGTGCAAGATCAGGAACGCGGCACCGCACCGCAGAGACATAGTGGTAGCTGAGTACCTGAAAAAGAAAGAAGAATACGAGTGCCAAGCCAAGAAAGCCCAAATTGACAGCTGGAAGGAGTTCTGCAGCAAACAAGACCGAGAAGGCCTATGGGAGGGGATCTACAGAGTAATAGGCCGGACCACCAGGAGAACAGAAGACATGACCCTAACCAAGGATGGAGCACACCTGAACCCAAGAGAATCGGCGAACTTACTAGCGGAGACATTCTACCCACAAGACCTGGAGGAAACTGACAATGAACACCATCGCATGACAAGAGAGTCAGCGAAGAAGGTAAATGAGTTGAGGCATGATGAACAACATGACCCACCATTTACCGAGGTGGAGCTGAAGACTGCGGTGGGGAGTTTTAACCCAAAGAAGGCCCCAGGAGCGGATGGCTTCACAGCAGACATCTGCAGCCGGGCTATCCACCAGGACCCGGACGCCTTCCTTGCCCTGTGTAACAAGTGTCTACTGATCGGACACTTCCCGGACATCTGGAAGGAAGCCACAGTGGTGGTACTGAGAAAACCGGGCAAGGATGATTATACGAAACCCAAGGCTTATAGACCTATTGGTCTACTGCCTGTACTGGGGAAGGTCCTGGAAAAGATCATTGTAGCAAGGATTAAATGGCATTTAGTACCGAGGATTAGTACTCGCCAGTACGGATTCATGCCCCAGAGAAGCACCGAGGACGCCCTCTATAAGCTAATACACCGTATTAAGGGTAAGATTGAGCTGAAGAAGCTGGTAACCCTAGTGTCATTGGATATAGAGGGGGCCTTCGATAGCGCATGGTGGCCGGCAATCAGAGTCCGTTTGGTTGAGGAAAAGTGCCCGGTAAACATCAGGAGGCTACTGGATAGCTATCTGGAGCGCAGAAAAGTCAGAGTAAGATTCGCCGGGGAAGAAGCGGAAAGAAATACCAATAAAGGATGCGTGCAAGGGTCTATCGGTGGTCCTATCCTGTGAAACCTTTTGCTGGACCCTTTACTGCGGGAGTTGGGGGATGGGGGACATTACGTCCAGGCTTTTGCCGATGACGTCGTGCTTGTGTTCGACGGAGACACGGCAACCGAAGTTGTAAGGAAAGCGAACGCGGCCCTTGATCATGTTCAGCGGTGGGGAGCACGGAACAAACTTAAGTTTGCTCCACATAAGACCTGTGCAATGGTGCTAACTAGGAAACTTAAGCACGATACACCACGGCTTACTATGGGGGGGGTTGACGTCGCTACCTTCAAGGAAGTCAAAATTCTAGGGCTCACTGTTGACGACAAACTTACTTTTAAAACACACATAGCCAACCAAACCAAGAGGGCCTTAGATATATACAAACAGCTCTCGAGGGCCGCAAAAGTGAATTGGGGGCTTCACCCTGAGGTGATTCGCCTAATTTACACAGCGGCAGTCGAGCCAGTTATAATGTACGCCGCGGCAGCGTGGGCTCCTGCGGCCAGCAAGATCGGGGTACAGAAGTTGCTGAATTCGGTGCAAAGGGGCTTCGCTCAGAAGCTTTGCAGATCGTACCGGACAGTCTCTCTACACTCGGCACTGACCCTGGCGGAGATACTGCCTCTCGACCTCAGAATACAGGAGGCAGCCGCCCTGTATGAGACGAAGAGAGGGTCATCCCTGCCAGAGTTAGGAGACAGAGAGACCGAGAGTCCGGTGCGATTTGCGGAGACTCCACATCCCGCTACGCATGCAGCCATAAAGTTCGAATGCCTGGTAGACCAAAGCCTTGTGGACAGGTACAACGTGCAGGAGGTGCGCATCTTCACCGACGGCAGCAAAATCGAGGGAAAGGTCGGAGCCGCACTTTCCATATGGAAAGGTGAGGCCGAGATCCGGAACCGAAAATTTTGTCTGTCCGAGTACTGCACAGTCTACCAGGCGGAGTTGTTGGCTATATGCAGGGCAATGGGCGAGGTCCTGAAGGGGAGGGAGAAGAGCTATGGTCTATATAGTGATTCGATGGCCGCTTTGGAGACGATCACCAACCATGGCTCCCTCCACCCCCTAGCCGTGGAGACGAGGGAAAGCCTGAGAAAAGCCTTTACCCAGGGCAAAGATGTATCTTTGTTCTGGAGAAAGGCACATGCAGGCCTCCCCGGCAATGAACGTGCCGACGATCTGGCCAAGGCAGCCGCCATAGCTTCGAAGAAGAAACCGGACTATGACCGCTGCCCGGTGTCATTCGCCAAAAGGCTGCTACGCAGTCGCTCCATTATGGAATGGAGCGACAGGTACAGATTGGGCGAAACTGCCTCTATAACCAAGCTGTTCCTTCCTAACGCTGAGGAAGCTTATAAGTTAGTAAGAAAAATAAAGCCAGCAGGGTTGCTCACACAGATCCTTACCTTCTCCCATTACTTGAACCGCTTCAAGTGCAAGGAGAGTCCATCATGCCCGTGTGACCCTAATGAAGACGAAACAGTTCCCCACGTCCTAACCACTTGCCCCATTTACGATAGGATAAGGTATGATTTTGAACAGAAAACAGGTATAAATATTAGTATAGCAAACCTACCAGACCTGTTACAAGGCAAAGCAGTTAGGCAAGATTTCATTGCATATTGTACAGAAATTTGTAGACTAGTAAATAATAAAAATAAAACCTAGATAAATAAGATTGTTATTATATTATTATATTAGATAATAAGCCTAATAACAATAGATACTATAGTTTAAGTAATGTAATAGATAAGAGTTAATATGTATTAGAAATAAGTAAAAGAATTTGTAATTAGAAAATAAGAAACCCCATGTAATAGAGATAAGAACAGAAAGTAATAAATGGAAAAAGGCATTGTACCTAGTTTTAAGAAAACTGTATTAAGATAAGAAACGTTACTGTATAGACTAAGTATATAAAAATACTACTATTGAAACGGCAATGAAAGAAAGTGGCAATCTCAAAAAAAACCATTAAAGAAACAGTATTGAATTCTACAAAACAAATCGAAAAACTTCTCACCTCAAATGCAGAAGTTGTCCCCTCGTCCACTATCGATCAGTCCGCAATTGTTGAGGCCGTTCGCTTGGCAGTCCGTCAAGAGGTCTCTAAGATCCCGAAGCCGGTGCATGCACCTCCACAGCGAACGTTCTCCGAAGTCACCCGGGTGCTCACTCCCGCAAAACAAATATCAGATGAAAAAATTACACCAAAAACTCGCCCCGCCATTATCGTGGCCTCAAAAAAGTCCGTGCTTAGCCCAGCTGAAACATTGAAATCCTGGAAGAGCTCCGTCTCCTTTAGAGACACCAACTATTCCCCAGCTGCGGTTAAGTACGTCTCTAACAATAAAATTCGCGTTGAGTTCGACTCAGTTGAACAGCGTGACAAAACTCTAGACAAAGTCAACCGCCCGGACTCCCAGGTCCAAGCCGAGATCTCCAAAAGCCTTAGCCCGATGTTTATCATCAAGGGAGTTCCAGCTGAAATCCCAGCAGAAGACCTGGTCGAGATTATCACCAAGCAAAATGAAACCCTCCAAAATGCTGCAACTAACAAGGAAGAATTGATCTTCAAATTTAAGAGAGCAAACAGAAATAAGAACTTTTACAATGCAGTCTTCTTGGCCTCTCCAAAAGTCTGGCGCGCTGCTACTGATGCAGTCAGGCTTAATCTTGACCACCAGCGCGTCCACATCGACGACTACGTGCCCGTCTTGCAGTGCTTCAAGTGCCTGCAATTCGGACATACAAAGTCCCGATGCGGCCAAGATACTGCAACATGCTCCCACTGCTCGGCACCTGGTCATGATTACCAATCCTGCCCCGCAAAAAAAGCCTCCAGAAAACTGCAGTGCCATAACTGTACTCAATATTCTAAGAATACTTACACCAAAGTTGACACCAAACATAGCGCCACATCTCATAAATGTCCTCGAGTCCAATCAATCACTCAAAAAATTCGATCCCGCACCAATTATGGATAATAGGTCCCTAACAGCAACAAACCAAACTACAAATAACCATCTAACATGTACTCAGATAAATTTAGCTAAAAGCAGAAATGCATTACATGAATTTAACCTTCACTTAACAAATAATAATATAGACGTAGCCTTTGTTCAGGAACCGTACCTCGCTAACTCCGATGCCTTGAAGCCCATAGCTGGATATACCATTCATCAATTCAAAACAGATAGACACGTTAAAGCAGCAATCGTTATCCGAGATAACTTATTCAGCTCCATTGGTATCACCGAGTTTTCTGATCCAAATATATGCATCGTCCAAACCAAAAACCGAGCTGGACTCAAAACATATTTTGTGTCTGTTTACATAGAGCCCCGCAGAGATCCATACAACACCTACAGGAAACTAGAGCTATTCCTCAACAGAACAGCCGGGTCTACTTACCTAATATGCGGGGACTTCAACGGACATCACACCAGCTGGGGATCTCCGGATAACAACCCTAGGGGTAATGCAGTGTATGACCTTGTCCTACTAAACAACCTATCCATCTGTAATGTAGGTAATGAGCCTACATTCAACACGGTCACACATCGTCAACCACGAACATCCATAATAGATTTGACACTCATTAGTGATACTGGCAACATCTCCGTCACTGACTGGTCGGTGGACAAGAGCGTTTGCCCCTCCTCCGATCATAACTCAATTGGTTTCCTTGCCCATCTTGGTGCCTTCAAACCCACAAAGAGCTGCAAGCTATCGACTTACAGGTACAATTGTGCTTCAGTCAAATGGGAGAATATCCGCCAACCTTTCGTCTCTGAGATGTCCAGACGTCTTTCGCCTGCACCCGATTTCCAAGAGCTCAACATCAATCAACTAAACAAATACGTCGATGAATTTACAAGGGCAATCCAAGCCACCTGTGACAAACTCTTACCTAAATCTTCCGGACCACCTCGCCGTGCGCCGTGGTGGAGCCCAGAGTTGGAAAAACTTAAACGTGCGGCAATTAAAAGTCATCACGATCTCTCAAAGGCGGTTCGTCGCCAACAACCACTTGAAGCTTTCATAACAGAGCGCGACCGGGCTAGACGCGTCTATTCCGATGCTTTCTGCGCGGCATCCTCGGAGCATTTTAAAGAGTTCTGTAACCGCCAAAAAAAGGAGGACGTCTGGTCCATTACCAATCGCCTTTTGAAATCCCGACCTCTAACCCAGGCCCCTGCCACACTCAAATTGGAGGATGGCACATTCACAAAGGACTCAAAGGATACCGCTCGGACGCTTCTCAACCAATTTTATCCCGATGACACTCAAGATAACACCCCTAAACATCACAGACTCCGAAGAGAAATGAAAAACCCCATAGCCACAACATCGGAACCACCCTTCACACTCACCGAAATTATTGAAGCACTCAGAGGGATGAATCACAAGAGAGCGCCCGGGCCGGATCATCTCACCGCGGACATTTGTTTGCACGTGGCCACCTGGTTCCCGGACGAAATACATGGCCTGCTCAACTCATGCTTGAGACTCAAATACTTCCCCAAAAGCTGGAAAACAGCTGTAGCTAAAATAATACCGAAGCCAAATAAGACCGACTACACCAACCCATCCAGCTTCAGGCCAATCGGACTTTTAAATGTATTTGGCAAATTGTTGGAACGTCTCATCGCTGATCGCTTGACCTACCACCTAAACATCAATAACGCCAGCTCTCATAAGCAATACGGCTTCAAAAGTCAAACATCGACCACTCATGCAATTGCCAATGCCATTCAAGAGGTGAACACAGCTAAATCAAAAGGCGAACAGGTTATAGCTGTCTCGTTAGATATTAAAGCCGCCTTTGATAGAGCTTGGTGGCCAGCCATTTTTAAACGTCTCCGTGACTCAAATTGCCCGCAAAACATATACTGCCTGCTCCTAAACTACGTTGAAGACAGAGAAGTGCTGATCAGCTTTGCGGACTGCAGGGTCCGCAAATTTATGTCCCGGGGCTGCATTCAAGGTTCAGTCATCGGTCCTATGTTGTGGAATCTCATCCTCGATGAGCTCCTCAGCATGCCGTTGCCGGATGAATGCAGCCTCCAAGCCTATGCGGACGATGTCTTACTCATCGCACATCACAAAAACGTCATCCAACTAGAACTCATAGTAAACGACACCCTTGAACGGATCTTCTCTTGGGGCAGCGAAGTCAAGCTTGAATTCGGCCCCTCAAAAACACAAGTTATAGCGTTTACAGAAAAGGCTACAACATGCAAAATCCAAGTTAATATACAACAACTCCCATTCGTCGACCAAATTCTTTATTTAGGCATTAAAATTGACCGGAAACTTCGTTTTATACAACACGTAAATTACGTTACTGAAAAATGTAAAAAACTTTACAACAAACTCACCCTTTTCATCCGACCCACATGGGGCGTTCACTCCGAAAACGTCAGAGTGATCTATCTACAAGTTATCGAACCCATCGTATCATATGGCGCCGCCATATGGTAAGCCTCAAATACAAGTGCGTTACCAAAAAACTGCTCCAAATCCAACGTCTCTTTGCTCCAAGATCATCCGGGGATTCCGCACTGTCAGCACAGCTGCTTCAATCTCAATAGCACAGTTAACGCCTCTTCCATCCAAGGTTTCGGCCGTAGCGGACATAGAACGTGCGAAACTCACAGGTGCTTCTTCCTTGCTACCGGGAGAAATATCTGTGGAGAAACTATCGAAACCTTCTGAATTACTCCATCCATCTGTGCATCGCGGCATTGAGTATCGTGAAATCACTACAGTCTCGGACCTTGCACAAGGGGAAAATACCAACTGCTGGCAAATATTCACTGACGGAAGCAAGCACGACGATATGGTCGGGGCTGCTTTCGTAGTCTATAATCCGGCTGGGGAACGGAGTGGCACCGTGAAGCTGAAACTTCACGATTGCTGCTCCGTTTTCCAGGCGGAAATGTTTGCCTTGCAATGCGCATGTGAGCATATAATTAACGAACGCTTAAACCCCTGTCTCATCTTATCGGATTGCAAATCCGGCTTGACCGAATTAACAAACCCAAACAGCCATAATTCCTTCGCCGTGCAAATACACAAACAGCTGCATCAAGCCCGAATAACCGGAGTCACCATCGAATTCGCCTGGGTGAAAGCCCACGTCGGACTCGATGGTAATGAGGAGGCTGACGCCGCTGCCAAAGCTGCAGCCAACCTTAATCGAACCCCTGACTACGCAAAAGTTCCGATAAGCCACATTAAATACAAAAATAAATTAGAATTACAATTAGCCTCCGAAAACCTGTATAACAACTGGTGCATACACCAGAATACTTCTTCCAACGCACGCACAGCTCCAAAAATACCTCACCGTACCGCAAGGGTTTGCCGTGACTCAGTTTCTCACTGGTCATGGTTATACCCGACAATATCTTCACAGATTTAAAATATCCACAGTGGACTCTTGTCCCTGTGATGACACATCCATACAAACTTTTGAACACCTCATAAGCCAATGTCCACGTTTTGCCGCTAAGCGAAACGAACATCTTGTCGCCTCAAACACTCTAAAAATAAACTCTTTTAACCTCTCTGAAGTCGTTTCGAAAGAAACGACTCTAAACTCTTTCCATAACCTGTAAACGTTAGGTTATGGAAAGAGTTTAGAGTTTACTTGAAATCTTGAATA
Source organism: Pyrausta nigrata (assembly GCA_949316185.1). NCBI lineage: Eukaryota > Metazoa > Arthropoda > Insecta > Lepidoptera > Crambidae > Pyrausta > Pyrausta nigrata. The sequence goes on along the minus strand of OX438954.1, from coordinate 17,484,027 downwards.
ACTACCCCAAAGTGCTATAATTTTTGTTCTAATTAGCTTCAATAGATCTAATCTACTATTACACGCAACTTTTTGATTGAATTTCACTAATTTTTGTCGATTTTGGTCTGTTATTAACTTTGAAAATTTTCTATTAAATCTCCATACAATTTTTTTTCGCAAACTTCGATTTTTCAATTTGTTTTCATTTCATATCGCTGAGGCGGCTCCCCGTAGTCGTCCACAGTAGTTTCAGTGCCCTCCGCTTCGTAGATCTGAAATCAGAAATATTTTATTATTTAATTTTTCATAACAGTATAGGAAATCGAGTTTTTTCAATCTGGTGATAAATTTTCTTAGGTGCAATCTTCTGTTTATTATTTAATACTGTCCGGCGTAGTCTCAGCTTTCTATCGGTACCACTCTTGTGTTTCTGCGACCTCTGAAACTCAAATAAAATCGCCTTTTCATATTTACATAAACCGAACCGAGGTATAGTGGTGAGTGCCTGTTTTCATAGAACCAACTCTTCAATTCACTTGAAATCTTGAATAACTATCCCAAAGTGCTATAATTTTTGTTCTAATTAGCTTCAATAGGTCTAATCTACTATTACACGCAACTTTTTGATTGAATTTCACTAATTTTTGTCGATTATGGTCTGTTATTAACTTTGAAAATTTTCTATTAAATCTCCATACAATTTTTTTTCGCAAACTTCGATTTTTCAATTTGTTTTCATTCCATATCGCTGAGGCGGCTCCCCGTAGTCGTCCACAGTAGTTTCAGTGCCCTCCGCTTCGTAGATCTGAAATCAGAAATATTTTATTATTTAATTTTTCATAACAGTATAGGAAATCGAGTTTTTTCAATCTGGTGATAAATTTTCTTAGGTGCAATCTTCTGTTTATTATTTAATACTGTCCGGCGTAGTCTCAGCTTTCTATCGGTACCACTCTTGTGTTTCTGCGACCTCTGAAACTCAAATAAAATCGCCTTTTCATATTTACATAAACCGAACCGAGGTATAGTGGTGAGTGCCTGTTTTCATAGAACCAACTCTTCAATTCACTTGAAATCTTGAATAACTATCCCAAAGTGCTATTATTTTTGTTCTAATTAGCTTCAATAGGTCTAATCTACTATTACACGCAACTTTTTGATTGAATTTCACTTATTTTTGTCGATTTTGGTCTGTTATTAACTTTGAAAATTTTCTATTAAATCTCCATACAATTTTTTTTCGCAAACTTCGATTTTTCAATTTGTTTTCATTCCATATCGCTGAGGCGGCTCCCCGTAGTCGTCCACAGTAGTTTCAGTGCCCTCCGCTTCGTAGATCTGAAATCAGAAATATTTTATTATTTAATTTTTCATAACAGTATAGGAAATCGAGTTTTTTCAATCTGGTGATAAATTTTCTTAGGTGCAATCTTCTGTTTATTATTTAATACTGTCCGGCGTAGTCTCAGCTTTCTATCGGTACCACTCTTGTGTTTCTGCGACCTCTGAAACTCAAATAAAATCGCCTTTTCATATTTACATAAATCGAACCGAGGTATAGTGGTGAGTGCCTGTTTTCATAGAACCAACTCTTCAATTCACTTGAAATCTTGAATAACTCCCCCAAAGTGCTATTATTTTTGTTCTAATTAGCTTCAATAGGTCTAATCTACTATTATACGCAACTTTTTGATTGAATTTCACTTATTTTTGTCGATTTTGGTCTGTTATTAACTTTGAAAATTTTCTATTAAATCTCCATACAATTTTTTTTCGCAAACTTCGATTTTTCAATTTGTTTTCATTCCATATCAAGAAGGTTTCGGCGCTCAGCCGAGCTGCCGTCCCCCCCTTGCCTCCACGCCTCGCCGTAGGCGCAGGCACCTTGGGCGCTGCGGATGGCCCAGCCAAGTCTGAGCCCGACTCTCCACTATCGCCGCCCACTTCAGCCGCGGCACGGGTAGTTTTGCGCTGCTTCCTCTTGGTAGCGTTGAGCTCCGCCATTGAGCTCCCCAGCGAGGCACAGCTTTCACCGCCATCGCCAGGGTCCTCCGTGGTGACCTCCAAGTCACTCTCCACTTCACTAGCCGCCGAAATGTTAGGGCGCACGAACCGTCCGTGCCTATCCCTCCGCGGCTGCGAGACCTTCGTTCCTCTCGACGCCTGCCGACCCCTTCTCAAAGTCGGCAACTTGGGGGCCGGCAGGCCTTCCTCGTCTGAGGACGGAACCACCGACCCACCTCCCACCAGAGCCGGGTCGCGTGGACGCTTCCTAACAGATGATGGTCCAAGCTGCCCTCCGTCAATATTTCCTTCGACATTCCCCATTTCCCCAGAGATTGTTTTTAAATTATTATTATTCATAAGGTTCCCACGAGTTTGGGGGAAATAACAGGTCCACCCGGGCAGTGCCCCCTGTACCCGGGTAAGCGTATATACTCTAGGGAGTCCGCCGGTTCTCTAGAGGTGTGCCATTCACGACTGACCACCCGTCACGGCACCAAACTTGGGATTGGGGTAACTTTTTATAGAGGTTTCCTCCCTCTCGGCCCGGCCAATTAAGGCAAGACCGGCCCAGCAGCGAGCCGCGAGACGTGATCCACGACACTCGCCGCCAGGTCTTTCCCCCCGAGGCGCCAGTTTCCCGGCGCCTTGCGCACACTGGGCCACTCTGTAAGCAGAGCGGGCGGTGCGCACACCCCTATTGCGCACTTATTATGCACGCCAACCTGGCCGCCCGATACGGGACAGACGCCAGCCTCCCACTGCCGCCCGATGCGGGACAGACGCAGCGGGGACACCTCGGGGACACCTCTTGGCTTCACCTGCCGCTGGATTGCGACAGGCTACTGAGCCCCCCCACCACGACAAGGTAGGTGTCCATCGGGGGAGAACCTAACCTAACCTAACCTAACCATACAGTTTCATCGCTATAAACTGAAATACTGAAACTTTTTTCGCTTCTATATTTTTCTAATTAGTAATTTCTAACAGGTTTTAGCGAAAAAAAGCGATAAAAAGTTCTTATTTACTTATTATTTTGACAATTTTGCATTTTACATAGACGTTTACGATCTCCATACAAAATTCAATCGAAATTTTTCTAAGTGTTTTCGCGTTGATCGATTTTCAAATTTTTTTGATTTATTTTAATAGTATCTGTTATTATAAGCGTAACTACGTTGTCAGCAGCGCGCTCTGACGTTTAGTTAATTAGTTATAAATTTTCAAAGTTTTGATTTTAAGAAATTTCAGTTTATCAGTAATACTGAAAAATTTTGTTCGGCCACCCTGTATACTGTGTTCGGTAAATTTCTTCACCTGGCCGAGACCTATCCGTTGATACCTCATTTGCACCCCTACGATAATAAATAGGGCGGGAATTCGCGAAATCTAGGTACATAACAACTGAAACCGAGGTATAAAGGGAGGTACATTTTTTACATAAGTCATACAGTTTCATCGCTATAAACTGAAATACTGAAACTTTTTTCGCTTCTATATTTTTCTAATTAGTAGTTCCTAGCTGTTTTTAGCGAAAAAATTGATAAAAAACTGTTATTTACTTATAATTTTGACAATTTTGCATGCCACAGCGCGCATGCGGCGAATATCAAGTAGCTTAGCATCTTTGCATAACAAAGTCCAAATTCAATATCTAATGTCAAAGATATCAAAATTGTGTTTCTCTTTCACTATAGCGTAAGCAACTTTTACAGATACAGAACATCAATGAAGTGTAAAGAAATTGAGCAAAATTTGGTCAGTTTAAAAAAATTAACCACTTTTAAAGAATAATTTCTCAAATAGATCTCTGAATTACGATAAGTCTTTACAAACATCTTTTAAAATACCTACTCAACGATACAATCCTTTCTTGTTGACCACGGAACCCTAAAACAAAACCTCATAATGAACCTCACAATCTTAAATTATTAAAAAGGATCTTTCATTAAGCGCATCTTCATCATCCATATCCATACTTCCATACTAATATTATAAATGCGAAAGTGTGTCTGTCTGTCTGTCCGTTACCTCTTGACGCTTAAACCACTGAACCGATTGAGATGAAATTTGGTATGGAGACATTTCGAGACCCTGGAAAGGACATAGGCTACATTTTGTCGCGATATAAAAATATTAAGGGGGTGAAAGGGGGGATAAAAGTTTATATGGAAAATCCAACTCTTGCGGGCGAAGTCGCGGGGAACCAAAGTGAAAGTAAATAAAACAAAGTGTATATAAGATAACATCGATTTTTTATTAGTTTTAAAAGCCTATTAATACCATTATGTATGGAGGATACCGTTGTTTAAAATGGTCGCTGCGGCTTCTCTGGGTGTAGTGCATCCGAAATGTCCAGTTTGCAAATAATCTGATGCATATGAAGCCTGAATTAATAACACTACCAATTAATACCACGACCAATAGCATGGGCTATGTGGACCGCTGTGGTTTGTGGCTTATTTGCATAAACGTCTTAAAAAAACCCCACAAGAAAAAGTCTAACGGGGTAAAACCGAAACGCGTTGCTCATTTGCCGAACAAAATAGCAATTTTATGATTTGCTTTATCCGCCAATGGTAATTTGGTAAAACAGATTGAATGACAGCCAATTTTAAAAATGTAGCTTCAATAATATGGCCGTTACAACGTAACGTTCAAAGTTTGGAAGTCCCTACAGTTATAGGGAACAGCCTTTAAATGTTTCTATCTACATTACACAATTGTTCTGTTACTACTTAAGATTAAGTTTCTTAAGAAATACATACAGTCCCATTACAAGTAGTGGTATTTTTTTTTAAATCACATCTTACGTGTTACAGTACAGCACAGTACACAGTAGACTTTAACATTTTACTTACAGTTACAATTAATCATTATCTTTCATAAATTAACATTATGTTTTCATAGCTCACAGGCTTTGAGTTATTACTAACAATGCTACAACAACACGAGTAATGGGACTCTGACCACTCATTGCCATGACGAGTCGAGTAGAACTGCGAGCGTGAGTCGCAGAGTCGTTATCGCAGGCATGCAGACCAGGGCCGAAGCAGCCCGCGTACGCAATGAGATACGGCAGCTGGCTTTGCTCATACACGCCAGTAAAGATGTCGTGGTGCGGCCCGCGCGCGAATACGCCCACGTCGTCGCCGCCGTGCGTCTCCGACAGCAGCGGCACTTCCGCATGCGACCGCCAGCGATCCGTTCCAAATGATGGCTCAGCCGTCACGTTCACTCGGACGCCGTTCACTTGTCTGCGAGCACCCGGCCCATTCATGTATGATAGCGTCATGTACGGTATGCCGTCCTTGTCGACGTCATCAGAAATGCCGAGAATATCTCCACCACGTTCTTTGTATCCGTTGTAAGTCATAACGTGCGCATGATCTGCCGTTACAACAATTAGGGAGTCCTCCTCTGATAAGAGCTCAGTAGCGACATTCACGGCTTTGCTCATCTCAATGGTCTCATCGAGCGCAAAATGCACATAGTTATCGTGATGCCCGTGGTCGATACGTCCGCCTTCAACAAAAAGGAAGAAACCTTTCTTATTGCGGCTCAGCGATCGTATTGCTATCTCAGTTAGTTCTGCTAGTGTGGGTTCGGTTGTCTTATTGGCTTCTAAATGGTACTGCAAATGACTGCTCTCAAATAGACCTAATAGATATTCTGGAGGTGATAAAGAAAGGTTTAGCAGCTGTTCCCTGTTCCACACGTAAGCATGGGTGACACTTTGCGATTGCTTATTTGTTTGCCATTCTTTGATCAAGTTTCGATTATCTCCACGTAAACCAGGTAAACCTTCTTCATCGATTACGTCGTCCGGCAATAGTTCTCTTCTCCCTCCACCCAATATTACCTGTAACAATTGCAAAAGGTTATTTGTATAATTATGTTTTGTTCATTAGTTATTTATTTATTATTGCAACAGATTCTAATCTGGAAGAAATTTGATGACTAGATCTGCAGATTGTCAAAAGAAATCATGAATTTCGGGGTTTAATCCTTTTTAATGAACAACCTAAAAACTCTTATTAATATTTTATTGACCTATGATTTCATTTATACCAGGACTGGTGTACTCTCGTTTAGGTATGAAGAACACGGGAAGGCTTAACCGGTATTAACCGACTGAATTCAGGGATAAAGCCACGAACTAGCAAATAGTTAGAGCTCTATGAAAGCAAAATTATTTTTCTCATTAACTGCAGGAAAGAAAGAAAAGCTACCAACCTAATGATTTACTCACAATTCTAATAATGTCCCCTTAGCAGAATTTTGACTATGGAGGCTGGTGATCCAACTGTCAACTGTGCGGGAGATATCATAGTGCATAGGTATGTGCAAATTACATAAGTGCAGTTTCTGTTCCTCTACTCTCATAGTTCATTAAGACGGAAATACGACATGACCGGAAAGAGATCAGGCGCAGGACCAACGATTTAACGTGCTTTCCGATACACGGGGCTGTTAACACCACCAACTTCCTGACTTCGGAGCTGTTTTTGAGCAATTACAAGACAGAAATACCAGAAATGAATTTTGGCCAGACCCTGGATCCAATCCCGTCCCGGGTTATTCAGTCCTCGTGAATAGTAACTACTCATAATATCGCTTTCTGGCAAGAAAAGTGTCACATTACAGTACATATTGGGTACAAAATTTGCTGTTTAATTTAAAGCCCTATAAATAAGCCATTTACTTATGCAATTTAATAATCTGACTATTCTAGTTTTAAATTATTGACAATTAAGTGAACAAAAGACTATTACAGTAACATTTTCTCAAAACAATTATTTTTGTGACTCTTTTTTTGCAGGGAATCGAATTATGTTATTGGATGGTACGAATCTGTGTGATAAACATCTTATACAAAACTACAAGAAAGTGAACTGTTGTTTTGAGAGCATTACTTTGAGTTGATTTCCTGGGCTGCTGTTGATAAGCTGTTGTGCAATATCGGGGCAGCGTTGGGGGTTGGGGTGGTCCCGGCGCACTCTCTTGTCGTTTTCCCAGTTCCTGTTGGCGACGTGCGCGTACACTCCCGCAGGTGACGCGTGCGTGACACGCGCCGTCGTCACTACACCTGCGTGTAGGACAGGCTTTATATGATACAACTGAGTGATAAGATATGGCTGGCCCTACTCAAAACTTATTTTTTATTTAATTTTATTATTATTTGGGAAACATACAGTTATTATGGCATAAATATAAACAACACTTATAGATAACACAAAAACCAATTAAGTTTCCTCAGACTAATATTACATTTCATTTAAAGCAAAACCAAAACCTACAAAAGATTACTCTTAAAAAAGAATTTAAGGAAAAAAAAAAGTTAATGAGTTATACGGATTTCATGTGCTTACAAGAGTCAGGATTGCGACATCTAAACTGTAGGTGTTTTATAAATTTAAGGCGAATCCGGTTAATAAGTTCAACATACTTTTTATACTGAGGGCTCCAAACGACGGACGCATATTCAAGAATCGATCAAACTAGGCAATTAAATAAAAGTATAAAGGTCGAGCAACACTGGAAGTCCTTCCCCGTCCTCAAAACAAACCCCAGCATACGATATGCTTTAGAAGATATTGAAATAATATGAGCATCGCATGACATTTCATGGTCAAGGAGAATGCCCAGGTCCCTGATCTCATGAACCCGGTCAATGATTTTGTTACCAATACAATAATTAAAAACAAATTGTTTACGTTTACGAGTAAAAGTTATTGTATTACACTTTTTGATATTTAAATACAGAAAATTATCGCAACAGTATTGGGTCAAAGCGGCGATATCCTCCTGAAGTAGTAAACAGTCCGATCTATCCCTAATAATTCTAAAAACTTTAAAATCATCTGCGTATATAAAGACATTGCTATTTCTAAAAATGTTCACGATGTCATTGATAAAGATATTAAATAATAATGGTCCGAGGTGGGACCCCTGTGGCACACCAGAAGTAACAGGAACAAATGAAGAGACATAACCCTTAACTATGACAGCCTAACTACGTTCCCGCAGGTAAGAAATGATCCATCGAAGAAGATCGCCATGTATACCGACCATAGAGAGCTTATTAATTAAAAGTGCATGAGAAATTTTATCAAAAGCCTTTGAATTTATTAAAAGCCAAGATTCATAGCACCGGTAACGCGATGGACAAATTTGCAAAGGTTAGATTCAGTTTATTTTCTACCAATGAAACCGTGCTGCTGCTCTGCGATTATTGGACGTAAATTAGGGTAAATATAGTCATAAATTATTTTTTCAAACATTTTGGCAATCGTACATAGTTTTGAAATTGGTCTGTAGTCCTGGACGTTATGCTTACTACCCGATTTAAATACCGGTACAACAAAAGATTGCTTCCAAACACCCGGCATAACGCCTGACCTTAAAGATAGTGAAAACAGCTTCAAACTTACCCGCGTCTCTACCGTCCTTCAGCGCCCATACTGCAATCGAGTCGACATGCGTGGCGAGGTCAGCGGAGGCATCGCAGTCGTAGCGAGACACATTGCCGTTTACGCCGATAGTGCCTAAGTTTGCCTTTATTCCACACAAATACGCGGTTGCCGTGCATGCTGAGTCCGGAATTTGAGCATTAAGACAATAAGTCTGCAACAAACATTTCAACAGTTTAAAAGAAAAATAATAATAGAATAAATAAAATTTGCTTTAAATATTATTTTGCTTTTAATTTCCGCTAAGAGGCTCTGGCGCAGGCACCAAACCACTCCAACCGTGATCACGTTGAGTATTAGTTCAGGCAAAACCCACCACTCCCTTAAGTTATTTTTTTTCTTATTTAATAATAGATTCCCGCAAAGTAACGCCTGATTCCAACATTAAAAAAGACACAATTGGGTTAATTATTTAAAATAAGAGCTGAATTAACCTTAGAAAATCCGGAAGTAGGAAAAGCTTCGAAGGACAGCTGCGCTTCCTCGCCGGTCTGCCCGCGGCGCTGGCCGAGCAGCGTGCGCGCGGCGGCGAGCGTCGGCACCGACATGCCGTCGCCGAGGAACATGACGATGTTGCGCGCCACGTTGCGGTTATTACGCTGCCGCATGCGCTTTCCGATGGCCGCCATCGCCTCATTTTCCCAGTACGACGGGTTGCTTTCCGCGGCAGACACCCGTGACGCCCGCAATGAAGTCCCGATACGATATCTACGTACGTCATCCGGATGGTAACTGTCGGGCACCACTAGGCCCGCCAATGTGATCTCCGCGATCAAAAACACGACTAGACGCATGACGAGAGGCCACTACTAACTATGACTTCACAATGCAACATTCCACCTTTACTCCATCTTAAGCCGCATGCACATTTGGACGTTTGCCCATTCGATTAGTGAAGTAATAGTGAACCAGAGCAAAAATTCAGCTATAAATAATAAAAAATATTGGCGCCGTAATCGCACTCAATAACAAGTAACTCGTAACCGCATTGCAACTGTACCGTCTTTGGTATGGGCAAAACTGTGACAAACTATAAACTTAGATAATGGCAATCTTTGCGTTACTATTTTTTCCACTAGACTGGTGAGCGAGCAACGCACTCCGCGAGATGTATAATGCTTCTGAAAAAAAATGCGAGATCTTATTTATGATCACAAATAAACTAATTTAAATGGTTATTCATGTTTCTGAGCTAAAATCGAGTTTTCATTTCAGTATAAAAATAGTTCGCAGATATTCACGCATGGCTGAATTGAATAGATTTTGTTCCGCGATGTGAATTAGACAAATGCCTATAATAAACGGAACATTAAATGCAAGCATACGTTTTGTATAAAAATAATAAGATCTCCACTCCATCGTGTATGCCAATGCTAATGTAATTCATTGCTGCAAATAAAAAAGGAAAAAAACTGCATCCATCTTACACATGCATTACATTTCCTATTGATAATTTGTTTTGGTCACGGTAGGTGCCAATTTAATCTAATCAGCTACATTCTAGCTAAATCAATTAAGAGCATGATTGTAATCAGCCATATAGTAGATGTTCGGAAGTTTTACAAATTTTTTGAACTCCTGCGTAATTGCTGTATTAGTGCATATAACTTATCAAGAAGTAAGTACATATCTATGTGTTAGTACATAGTCACTCTTTTGAATTTCGGTTATGGTAAACTTAAGGCGGTATTTCTGAATAACTTGTACGATGAGCTAAATTAGTTAAATACATTAAAACAACTTATTTACATTAGCCTAATCATTGCACAAGATCCTGGTCTTGTTAAAATTTGAAACAAATACTTTATGATATAATAAACATGACTTGTAGCTAATGATATCTAAGAGAATTTTTTTTCGAAAACTTAGTGATTTTTACGTATGAAATAATAATTTGTACATGAAAATGATTGTATTGATATTCTGCAGGTTTTTTTAATATTATACAGGGTGTACCAAAAAGGCGAAATAATATTTAAGGGTATGTATGTATGTAAGGTGAACATTAAGTAGTAAAAGTTTTAGTTAAAAATAAACAACTTTTTTTCCCATACTAAGTAAATAAATTGTTTTTTTACCGTAAGTGTTGACAACCCTGAATCTGCGGTCATTCGTTAGCGAACCCCCGCCCGCAACCCTCGCCCGCCGCACGATCAGCTGATGCGCGGACGCTGCGCGCCGCGACGCGCTGCTTTCTTACAGCCCGCCCACCCAAAACTACCTAAGTACCTACTTATTTTAGCTTTGATGGGAATGGGACTGAATGATAACAACGATAATCAGATTAATGCATTTATTTGCAAAATTATTTAGAGACAATAAAAAATAATCAGGTAGGTAAATTTCTTTATTAAAACTATGTACAAAAAACAGTCGTTAATGTTTAGGACAATAACACCAACTATGACTTTTACTTACATTCACAAAGAACAACACATTAATTTGCTGTACCTCATAATTTTACCCAGCAAATAATTAAAACGGGAACAAATTCTCTAATGACAAGTTCAGACAAAGTAGGTAACTAATAGGTATGAAGTAGGTAATTATTTGATGGTAAATAACTAGTACTCACTGTAAAAATCTACACAACATAACTACGACATAATTTGGTAACTAGTAATATTTTTAGTGTATTTTGTGTATTTTGTGTTACATACTACCAACACTTTGTGCACATAGCTTCACTACAAACGTAATGACTTTTAGGAGGTTCGCCTTATTATCACTTTAAAAAAGCCTTCATATTATTATTATTATTTTACAAAAATGGCTCAAAATGTCTGCCACCGTGCTCAATGCAAGCAGCGACTCTGCAGTTCATCGATATCCTCACGTTTTGCAGCATCTGAGGCGTAATGGCTTGAAACGCTAGGTGTATTTTATTTTGCATTTCGTCGGCACTATTGCACTGCACTGCGGACACTTGGTTTTTCACGTAGCCCCACAAAAAAAGTCCATAGCACGAGCACCATTGATGCTCCCGAAAGAAGCGCCCACGCATAAAATCATTTCATAGTATTTACTATTTGAATACGAAAAATGTTCTTCACGAGGCGTACTGATCGAAATCGGAAATCGAAACTCGTAAAATTTGGATAGCGACTGCGCAACGAGAACGAACTAAAAAAGTAGAAAATTGTAGAAAAAAGTAGGGACATTTCGCAGGGTTCGATGTGAGTAATGGAAAAAACCCTTAACCTAAATTAAAGTTTCACTACTATTTTAAAGAAAGTAGGAATATCAAAACTTATTTTAAGTTAAACGAAAAAGTAACTAAAGTTTTCAAATACACTTTTTTTTATCAAAACATTTTCGTAAATGTCTTAAACTTTATCTTTTCGAATATGCGGATAACGTAATATTTTTAATGATTTTCGGGAGGCGGGGCTAAGGCGTATGATAGTCCCGTGACAGGATATTATTGGCTAAACGCATCGTTGCAATTTTTTCGGAACGATTACTGATTGGTTCGGCGCGCTTTGACTTTTGACTTAAAGGCGCCGCAGTCCACGTGGACTACATTGTTTGGTCAATGATAAAAAGTGCAGAGGAGCCACTGAGTTAAAACTATTGGTAGAATGTATTTGCCGAGTTACTGTTGTTGTGAAATTGTATTATTATTTTTAGTTGTCTTTCTAACTTATTATTTTTATTTCTTAATTATTATTTCTAAGTCTGAACAAATAAAATAACGAACCCAAAACAATAGCGTAGCAGATTTATTCAGACGAAGTAACAAACGAAGTATCTGCCGCTAGATGGCGTTATGCGCCATTAGTTCGCGGTAGTGTCCGATATCACCCGGTAGGTCAAGTAGTCGCGGTAATTTTGTCATATTGGTGGTTGTAACTGTAGAGCAAATGAATGAAATTCATTAAGGATGTTGATCAGTACTAAGTCATGCAGCACCAGAATTTCGAATAAAGCCCATCTACGACTTTAAACGCTTCATGATATCTCATAATCTCAAATATCGTCTTAAAGTTGTTTTATTAGGTAATGTTCAATAATAAATTCTTCACCAGTAATAACATCTTAGCGTTGCAACACAGTGAGAAACCGAAACACCTAAAACAACTAATTTAATGTTTATTAAATTAATTCAATGATCATTGAGAGGATCACTACACATTTTACGAAAGTTTTACATCTGTTTCCTACTTAATCTCGATTTATGAGTTTGTTTACACCTAACAGCTGATATTTAAGGTTGTCACCGATAAGTTTTTGTTCAAACTTTAGCATCAATTTACTCAGTAATTTATACTCGCACGAGTTTGTGGTTTTGCATATGAACTACACATTTACTACTCTACACGTCCTTTAAATTTTATTTCGCCTTTTTGATACACCCAGCATAGGCTTTTTAATATACACGAATAAAATATAAATAAGAAAATATGAACACTTTTTATTACAAGCTTTTATTTAGCTTGCAATGTAACTAACTATGTATGTTTGTTCGGGTGGAATCTTGCAACTCAATTTTGAAGGAAATATCTTCATCCGATTGAGCTAAAATTTTGTATGCACGTTTAGTTCGGATGACATTGCATGGTAAGATGCATAACGTCATTCTAAATTCAACATGGCGGATCATCCAAGATGGCGGACTCGTTATTTTCAATGCACTTCTACAATATTAGTATCAAATTAAAGGGCTTGCTTAGAGTAACTCAAAAATAAAGTGACGTTACAAAAAAAAACAAAATGGCCGACTTGTAAATGCAATCTTCCAACATGGGTATATAAATGGGTATATGAAATGAAAGGGCTTGCTGAAAATAACTCGATAAATAAGGTAACGTTATTCCAAATCCAAAATGGCGGACTTCTAAGGATGGCAGACTAAGTTTTCTTTGCTTTCTTACAATGTGGGTATCAATTGAACGGGCTTGCTGAGAATAACTCGATAAATAAGGTGACGTCACTCTAAATCTAATATGGTGGACTTTTAAAGATAACGGACAAACATGTTTTTAAAAAGCTTTCCTACAATATGGGTATCAAATGAAAGGGCTTGCTGATAACATATCCATAAATAAGGTGACGTCACTCAAAATCCAATATGGCGGACTATGATTTTATGCTTTCTTACAATAGATATGGGTATCAAATGAAAGAGCTTGCTGAGAATAACTCGATATAGAAGGTGACGTCACTCTTAATCGAATATGGCGGACTTCTAAACCTAGCGGCCTTAGTTTTTAATGTTTTCTTTGCGATGCGATTTGCGGCGCATTACTCCTTACACCCAAGACAAGGTGTTGTACCTAGTCGGGTGGTAAGTTATGTCACAAATACTTATTGCAGCTCAATTTTAAAGCAAATATCTTCAACCGATTGAGCTGAAATTTTGTATACAGGTTGTTTAGATGACATTGCATGGTAAGCTGTGTAAGTCGTCTAAGATTTTTGTGTATTGATTGTACTGAGGTTTTGGAGACTTTGAAAGTAAAAAATAAAGTCGAATTGTTGTAGTCCGTAGCATGAATTGTTTAACTTTGATTTGTGTAATTCCGCGAGAGGCGTCAAGAGCATTAGTTTACAACTTGCAAGTGACATACAAACATTAAGCCTAATTTAATTAAATTGTTTAACATAAAAGCAAGCATTAGGATGCTCTCCCTTCGCGCCTTCGGACTTTGAATTGCACTGTTTTTTGTGCAGACTAGTACCACAGCGAGTCGAGGTTAAAATAATTGGTTTTCCTATTTGCTGTATTTTGGAAGGGATTTCAATACTTCGGGGTTATAAGTAGTGCTCTGCTCTTTAACTCGTTGGTTTACATTAAATTCGTAGCCAAGCTATTTCACTTATCGCCTAGCCATTATATTAGCCGCCAAGCCGTTATTTGTTGTTCCTTACTTACCTATGTCTTAAGTAGGTAAGCGAGCTTAAAACATTCGCCACCTTTAAGTCACTTTCGTTATTCAATTTTGAAAATAGCCCTTTTTAGGCTTACCTACTTTAATTGTCAACGAAATAATATTTTGATCAACTGATTCCAAGGTATGTTAGATATGAGTTGCACATAGTTACTTACCCTTTCAGTTTTTAGTCGATCGAAAAATAATAAGCCCATCGAATTTAACCGACAAACGCCCTTGCCTCAATGATGCGTTGAATGAGATAAACAGTGAGATATGCCTACAAACTAAGAAATCTGTCCAGCGATAACTAAAAAGTATAAAATAAATTACAAGTAAAAAAACCCTTTTTTTAAAACAAGCTTTTATGTCAATGCTCTAACAGGTATAAAGTAATAAAATAAAATTTTCCTTTAAAACTTTTACGATCAAATAATAACATCATTACACAATTTATATTATATAAAAGCTTGTCGCGAGATTTCACTTGTGTAGATAAACAAGTAAATTATATACACAACTTAATATGATTGACTAAATTTTCTTAAAATCAAACTCCTATATATGCCAAGTGAGTACTTAAATCTCGCGACAAGCTTTTATATAATATTAATTGTGTAATGATGTTATTATTTGATCGTAAAAGTTTTAAAGGAAAATTTTATTTTATTACTTTATACTTTTTAGCGCATTGAAAGCTTGTTTAAAAGCTTGTTTTTAAAAGGGTTTTTTACTTGTAATTTATCAGTTTTTAACACAAATGTCTTATGGTTTTGCGCATTGCGCAGAGTGAAACTATTATTCTAATTAAATCACCAAGTCTAAAACTTTAAAGCAAATGGATCTAATTACTAATATTAATAATTTCGATTCTGTTTGAAGATCGTTTAGACTTACTTGACTTGCTTTGCGCTGCACCCCCTTAACTAGGTGCAATGGAGTCAACAGACAGACTCCAGGTAGACGGACGGTATTTTAACTCGGTGCTCCGGTTAACCACTTGCCGGTACACAGTTAATGTTACTGGAAAGTACGCGGAAGATTTACTTTGTGTACAGAATTGGTAGGTACGAACGTATGAAGTTTATACCTGTTTCAAATTACAGTAAGATGGCGGTTACGTATCATCCGCTTCGATCTATTCTAAAGTACCTTAGCCCCGTGTTCGCCAATGTTTCAACAGCCGGTAAACATCGATTGACGGTTAATTTGACAGAGTTCCCATATTATGTATGTCAAATAATGCTAAATCGGCTGATTTAAAATCAAAACAAGTGTAGAGTTAGTTAAGAGTTAGCTGAAAACGCCAAACGACGCAAGTATGCATCACTTGCAAGTGATTATGTGTTTGCTCCGTTTGGCGTTGAAACTTTAGGACCGTGGGGACCATCCGCTAAATTACTTTTTGGAAAAAATGCACCTAAATTAAATTCTGTTTTGGCAAATAGTAAAGCTGGCTCGCTCTAAGGATAATTATAGCTATCCAACGCGGCAACGCAGCCAGCATCCTCGCCTCCTTGCCTCAAGGACAGGTTTAATTTTGATTAAGTAGGTTTTAAGTTTATTTTTTTTATTTCATGCATGTCTTTGTTTTTCTTTTCTTTTATTGAATAAACTTATTACTATACAAGTGTTGGTGAACTCTAAGCTTAGTGTAGAACAATTGTAATATAATTTATCCGGTTATCAAGCACAAATTTGCGGTAGGGTAAAAACAAATGAAGTAAAATCAGATAACTGTATTTATTTCTAAAAATAATTTAAAGTAACATATAAAACAATGAGATATTTTTGTAAGTATTTACATTATAATACTGCACTGTACTACTGTGCAAATATTGCGCTTACAGTAAAATGAAATGGAGAATACATTGAGTCCATAGCGCAAACTACTGCCAAAAAATTGGGAATCCTCTCATGGGCTAAGCGATATTTCACACTGAAATTTTGCTTTAGTAAGCTACTCGTAATTCATTAGCACAGATCCGACCATCTGTCACTTTGGAGATGGTTCAGCCAAAAAATATTTTGGTTGATTTGGACTCGATCGAAAAGCGCGCAAGTCGACTCATAAAATGATTCCACGATTAGTGAAGCCTCATTTCAGACACTCGACCACCGCTGCAAAGTGGCTACTCTGTAGGTGTTCTCACTTCTCATTCCACCTACCCGCTTCTATCATCGGATGAGCAGAATTAGGTGAGCGTATCATCTCTATGCTATAGACATTCCTTAAGGGGAAAGACTAGGCGCCATTTCTCCATATAAACGTAGTCCCCTGTTTTCTCCCTGGATAATGGCTAAAGGTAATATTTTTTTTATGATAAAATTTACATTTACCACAGCTATGCTCCTATATTTCGTTTTTTCTCATATTCGAATTAACAAAGGAAATGTGAGTCTTCAAAAACTAAGAAAATTGCCAAATTTCAACCGTAACTTTCAGACGCTAGCTTAAAATTCTATGCAAATTAACGCTAAAACTAAAACAAAGGAGCATAGTCCAAGCCTTTGATCAATTATTTCCGATAAAAAAAATATCATTCGTCAAATTTTGGATGAGGAAATGGGGGACTTCGAAATGCTATTTTGGCCAAATGTAAGAAGCGATTTATCGTCTGAGCTCATTTGTCCCTTTCTTACTTGGCTGGCCGCCAGTGATTGAATCGAGACAGCAACATTTTATTCAAATAACTATTTTCAAATGCCACGTGACCGCGTTTCCTCTTAACAACGATGAAGTACGAGTATGTGCCATATGGCGCAAAACAGTATACTTTACTTATGTATATACATAGGATACTATTGCTATTAATAACATAATAAACGCATCATAATATAATATTTACATGTATAGATTCTGATAACCTATCTAAGAACTATCACGGATAAATAACTTAAAATTTAGGCTCTAACTAGTACAGGTGTTTTTACAATTTTAAAATTTGCCGTAGTACTAATAACACAATAGAAAGCAAAGGGACGTGTACCACTGGAGCAGCATTACAAGCGTGGGGGCCAGGCCCGAAGCAGCCGGCGTACGCCATGAGGTAGGGCAGCTGGCTCTGCTCGTACACGCCGGTGAACATGTCGTGGTGCGGCCCGAGCGCAAACACGCCAACGTCGTCACCGCCGTGCGTCTCTTCATACAGAGGAACCTCTGCGTGATTTTGCCACCGCAGACTGCCGAAGTTTAACTCGGCTGATATATTTGTCCGAACGCCATTTACTTGTGGTCGTACATACGGCCCGTTTACGTACGAAAGCGTCATGTAAGGCATGTCATAGTCATCTAGATCATCCGAAACGCCAAGGATATCTTTTCCTCGTCCCGAATAGCCGTTAATGGTCATGACGTGCGAGTGGTCAGCCGTCACTACGATCAAAGAGTCTTCTTCGGACAGGAGTTCTGTGGCAACCTTTACAGCTTCGCTCATCTGAATGGTCTCGTCTAGCGCTAAATGTGTGTATGCATTGTGATGTCCATGATCAATGCGCCCGCTCTCCACAAAAAGGAAGAATCCTTTTTCGTTGCGGCTCAGGGATTTAATTGCAATCTCCGTAAGCTCAGCAAGTGTGGGCTCTGTTGTTTTGTTGGCTTCCAAGTGATACTGCATGTGACCGCTCTCAAATAATCCTAAAAGATAATCGGGCGGCGAAGATGACAGATCCATTAGTTGTTCCCTGTTCCACACGTAGGCGTGGCTGACTCCTTGTGATCGTTTATTTGCTTCCCATTCCTTAATCAAGTTTCGATTGTCTCCACGATATCCAGCTGATCCTTCCTCGTCTATAGTGTTAGTAGGTAAAAACTCCCTTCTTCCTCCACCCAGTATTACCTGTAATATTATTTTGTAAATTTATTATTTATCAATTTCTAGATTTAGGTACCGATGACTGTGACACGTGCAGGATACATTAACCGGTTACTTTGAAAAATTGTCTGTGATAATTGTAGAAGTAATCAGCACTATGAAGTTATATTACCGTCCGGTCCGAAGTCACGCTTCGCTAGTAAAATATAAAATGAGTTTTTAATTTATAGTTTCACCTTTAACTGGTTTCCTGGGCTCATTTCCACTAGTTGTCGTGCAATGTCCGGGCAGAGCTCCGGATCTGCATTGCTTGCGCGCACTTCTTGGTCGTTCTCCCAGTCTCGGGCTGCCACGTGCGCGTACACACCCGCCGGTGACGCATGGGTTACACGTGTCGTGGTCACTAAACCTGCGCGAGAAATGTTTCATAAGTAATTTGTCTATGATCTCAGCTATAACTTTTTTTTGTTATAAAAAATGATGTAAATTACGAGTACGCTTACCTGCATCCCGTCCGTCTTGAAGTGCCCACACGGCTATAGAATCCACATGTGTGGCGGGATCGGTAGAAGCAATACAGTCTGCATGTGTTACGTGGCCGTTTACACCTATAGTAGCGTCGTTATTCTTCACGCCGCTAAGATACGCGGTGGCTGAGCACGCGGAGTCTGCGATTTGCGCGTCAAGGCAGTATGTCTGGAACACGCGATTTGGGTTGTAATGAATCTAACGTGAACATTTAACACAGAGGTTTTCTTCTGTCTCAACTTAAACACTAAGAACTTACCTTAGAAAATCCAGACGTAGGGAAAGCTTCGAAGGACAGCTGCGCTTCCTCGCCGGTCTGCCCGCGGCGCTGGCCGAGCAGCGTGCGCGCGGCGGCGAGCGTCGGCACCGACATGCCGTCGCCAAGGAACATGACGATGTTACGCGCCACGTTGCGGTTATCGCGCCGCCGCAGCCGCGCCTCGATGCCGGCCGCCGCCTCGGCCGCCCAGAACTGCGGCTCCAGCTCCGCGGCCGCAGCCCGCGACGGCGCCTCGTAGCGCTTGCTGTAGTGGTCGCGCTCCGTCACCGCCGCCCGACACACCGCGACCACCACCGACAGCAATACAACCAGACGCATGATGAAAACGAGTGAGATCTTTAAGTGAAAACGTGCCTTTAATACTTTACTTGATATCTTATCATAATTATTGTTATTTATTATTTTTATGATAATAGAATAATATTTATATTCATATGATTACCGATACTTATCTAGAGAGAAGAGTTATCAGAATACATATTGAATATCTTATCTTTAAATAGTGTAAGATACAATATTTTAGTCGCTCTTTTGAATTTTGTATTTAGATAGTAATTATCTGCATAGAGTCAGCGTATAGTTGAGAATTTATTAATTCATATTATGTGTATTTATATGTTAAAGATAGGTCCTTTGTGATCAATCCGAATCCTTCTGTTCACATCATATGAAAATATTTATAATACAATACATAAACGTGTCATCGTTTCTCTAAAGCCGTGTCCTCACCAGGCGTGGCACGTTTGGAGGCTAGAGGGTAACTTAGAAGTTAATAGATGACATAATGATCCAACTAGTTAATTATCTGCGAGTGGCATTACTGGTACCGCTTCGTTTAACCATCTTTTCGCTTCGACTACGACGTTATATTTTAGAAACCCGGTGCTAAGATTGAGCACTATCAGTAGTGTTGTACTCACATCCGTACATTACCACCACCGTAGTTTGACCTTGAGACCGCCTCTATTCCCTACGTAATAAAAAACTGTTTTCGTAGTTCAAATGGGTAACCTAAAGTGCTGCCGACTGTACAGGTCCTCACGTGGGCAGAGATAACAATGTCAAGCCACTCCATCAAAATTTCTAAGAAAGTTGATGTGCGTGTTTTATTTCACATAATGGTTCCGGATATTGAGGTATATGACTGAAATATGGAGTATGTAGGTAGACATAAGTTGAGTGCGTAACGCAATAAAAACGTGTAAGTAGTAGGTAGTTGTGCCAATTTTGCCGCGCCATTACCCCGCGCCGCGCAGGCGACGCGCGACTTTATTGCGGCTCCTCGGCGGGTAATGGGCCTTTGATGAAAAATCGACGTAGCTACTGCCAGCCAAGTTTGCTTTGCAAGACCAACTGGACATTAAATGGATGACGATAAGCGCTACTTACTTAATTATTGTAAGATATTAGCGTCTTACAGGTATTAGCATGGGAAGTTGTTTCAATGTTCGTATGTGTTAGTCATGAGCTTTCAGTGTCAAGTGTCTCTCTTAAGTCCGGGACACGATTGTTAAACGATAATGCTATCAAACTCAAACGATGTCGTCAGACAAGACGTATTTGGTGCATTTACGGAACAGTTAACTCAAGGCTAGAAGCAATGCTCAGCAGCAAACACAATACGTGCACACTGAATAACAAACTTGTATGCATGAGCTAATCAAGTGCAGGCGCGCCCGCGGTAATCCCTGCCCTGGACTGGCTAGGAGTACCCAAGATGATAAGAGAGCATGCACACAAGACCCCTACATTATCTACTACCATAAGGTATTAATTTTAAGTAATCTCTGGTTCATGTCTTTGCGTTTGGTTTTCTATTTTGTTGAGACTGTCTCAATATATTTTAGACTGGGAGGCGATGGCACGCGTAGTAGTATGTATGAACAACAATGTGTACCGGAATAAAAAACCAGACACAGCAAAATACGTAAAGCGTTCGCAATGTTAAAATATCAAGTCACTTGTGCAGGAAAGCTTAAGATTTTATGGAAAACTACTAACTAATTTAAATAAATTCAAGGGATAAGTAGATTTATAAAAGATATGGTTCAAGACTGTTATTTGAACTTATTTGTTTTTGTTTCAAAGAGACACAAAAATATAAATATTTTTGTAATTTAAGCAATTTTTTAGTAAGTTTTTATTACTACTATCATTAAATGATTAACAATTAACAACCTTTCGTAGCTCAGTTGGATAGAGCATTCGCCCGGATAGCGGAGGGTCGTGGGTTCAAGTCCCACCGAACGACACGGTCGTTCAATTTTTGTGTGCGAAAAAAATTACTTTCAGACATAAAAAAAACATAAGTAATTATTGTGTTTAAGTGATAAGCATTCACTATGCAATCTAAATATATTATTGCACTTGAAAAAAAAAACGACCACCAGAGGCGGGAATCGAACCCGCGTCCCTCGCATACCGGGCGATTGCCTAACTTCTCGGCCACCCTGGCGTTGGCAGAGCCTGTCGAAATTTTCAAGTGCTTCTTAACGCTGTAATGCCGCGCTGCTTTCATCAATGTTATTGGGATTATACCCTCAACACTCGAAATAATACTATTGCAAGTATTTAACAATCGAAAGATGAAGCTTGCAAATAATATAATTATTGTGTTTAAGTGATAAGCATTCACTATGCAATCTAAATATATTATTGCACTTGAAAAAAACGACCACCAGAGGCGGGAATCGAACCCGCGTCCCTCGCATACCGGGCGATTGCCTAACCTCTCGGCCACCCTGGCGTTGGCAGAGCCTGTCGAAATTTTCAAGTGCTTCTTAACGCTAAAACATAAGTAATCAAAAAAGTATGAATCGAAAATGATGTGTGTTCGGCACACCATCCACGCTCGTGTGAGCGGCACCTTAACTTGCGCCCTCGTTGTTCGCTCACCTCCCTTTGCACGTTGATTGAATCACAACAATCTTGTCACCGGCCACCGCCTTGTCTTTGTCGCTATTCCCAATGCTGTGCGCCTCATGTCCCACAACGTAACGTTTGGATCGGGTCTAGTTGTGTTACTTACTACACATTGATTAAGAACGCTTTGTTATCGTGCAAAAAATGGGAGACTAAAACCATTACTTATTGGGAAATTAAAATTATCGTCACATCAGTTATTTCACGTACGGCCTAGAACTGGATCGCTACTTTAATTTAACGACTTCTCAAACAATTAAGCAGCAACTAAACTCTTAATTAGCATATTTCAGTATCGCATTATCGTCATATTTATTATTGTTTTGATTATGACCTTTATTTTAATAAAATTATGTTACACACCATTACATACATAAATTACATAATTCTTAAGGGCTACATAGTACCTAGGTACTTTTGCTTTTTTTTTATTTATTGTCGTATCGCCGCCTTTTATTTCTGCTTAGCCCAAAAATAAAAGTCTGGTAGATAATAGAACTTGGAATAAATAAATAAGTTCACTTTTGTTCCAAATTTGGTATGTATAAAGATGAAGAATATTAGATATCTGAACACCAAAAGGCTTGCCATATTACAATTATCAGCTGTCGTAAAAACTTGCCTTTAGCACTTTGTGACAGAGCAGAATCGAATGATTCCGCCATCCAAAGTAATTTATATCATTATATTATCTTTATCAAGCAAGCAACGCATAAGTACCGAGCCACGCCCCCGCTCAGCTTCAGTGTGCGTCCACCTTTAAGCACTTATTACACTATCCGATCTGTAGGAAACCTAATTAGGAAATCGAAAGATGTTATTGAAGTTAGGAATAAATTGGATCCGTAACATTTCAGCTCCCGGCCGCTATTCTAGTTGCTAGTTCTTTGATGCTCAGCCCCAAATGCTGGCAAGTGTGTTTTTGGTGAAAAGCCTTAAACTTTACAGAAAAAAATATAACTGATATTGAGCGACATTTATTTGGTGCATTATGTCGAACTGACATTAAAGCAATATTTATAGACCCTTCAATAAAAAGCGCATCATACAGCGTCTACGGGAAACATGGATATACAGTCTTACAACATTCAAAGGAACGCAGGATGCAGGCATAAACCGGTTACTTTGGATATAAATACATAACACAGTTGGAGGCCTAATGTTCGATTTATTTAACACAATATACAAGTATGATCCTGGTCAACATTGACATTGGATATAAAACCTATACTTCATGTTTGACTGACACGTTAAAGTTCACGTCGTGCGTTTTGTTTTTGCATCCTTCAAAACGTTTTGTTGTTATTCATTTGTACATTCTGAAATATATTATTTTTGATTCCCTGCTTTGTGAATTCCCATAAAATCATAAAAAAACCCGCCAATAAAGTGATATTTATATTTCATATGTTTTACTTAGTACGGTTTCTCTATATATTGAGTCGACTCATGCCAGTCTTCTTTGTTTCTGATTTAAATTTCCTACAAATTAAATAGTGTAAGAGCTCTAAAGTTTCTTCGCATCGCTCATACGCATTTCTGTATGCTCTATGCCCGCGCAACGTTCATCAAACCAGCGCGCGCGCACCACGCAGCGCTCATGCAGCGTCCACGTATTCTTCGCTTCATTAAAAATAGACCGTATCTTACACGCTTTAATGCTACTTTTCGCCCCTTCAATAATGTACTCACAAGATTATAACGTTGTGTTTACTACACGACGATAAATGATGCAATATAATACTATAGAAAAACTTGACCATATGCATGATAGATATAAGTAATCATTAGATAATCATCATTATAATAGGTAGCATAATAAAAATTGGTATTTAATGAGTACTTGCCTAAATCAGTGATTAGATACTCAGGTAAAATAAAGGCATTGTTTCGGCTGAGACATGCCCAATTGCCCACTCGTTGTCGTCGTCATGCGACTAGTTGTATTGCTGACGGTGGTGGTAGCGGTGTGTCGGGCGGCGGTAACGGAGCGCGACCACTACAGTAAGCGCTATGATGAGGCGCCGTCGCGGGCTGCGGCCGCGGAGCTGGAACCGCAGTTCTGGGCGGCTGAAGCTGCTGCCGGCATCGAGGCGCGGCTGCGGCGGCGCGACAACCGCAACGTGGCGCGCAACATCGTCATGTTCCTCGGCGACGGCATGTCGGTGCCGACACTCGCCGCTGCACGAACGCTGCTCGGCCAGCGCCGCGGGCAGACCGGCGAGGAAGCGCAGCTGTCCTTCGAAGCTTTCCCTACTTCCGGACTTTCTAAGGTTAGTCATTGAAATCGAATGAAATAAAACAAATCATATTTATTTGTAAAACATAGGTAACAAAAAATATATGCTGTTGTTAAGTAAGTATGTTTGGCCCTCAAATTAGGCATACAAATATATTCAAAAAGTATTAATTAATTAGTGAGTCTATACAAATTCGTTGATAACAAGGATAAATTAGACTAGAATAATAAAAGTTAAACTAAAAACATTGAAAAATATAATTTAATAATTAAAATATAATATTATAAAAAACGGTAATTAAAAAAAATAAAAAACCCGACTGCGTTTCTGTGTAATTGGCAATTAAAAAACCCTAAAACAAGGAAGAGATCAAACCCGGGTAAAATTGGTACCCATATTAAAAATTGTAGCAGTCGGGACCCATTCTAGAAATGGAGGCTTAGTACATTTAGTGCATAGCCACATATATATCACATTGCAGATTACTTCAATCTACTGACGAAACTGGCTGACTTTCTAACATGGGTCCCGACTGCTACAATTTTTAATATGGGTACCAATTTTACCCGGGTTTGATCTCTTCCTTGTTTTAGGGTTTTTTAATTGCCAATTACGCAGAAACGCAGTCGGGTTTTTTAGTTTTTTAAATTACCGTTTTTTATTTTTAGTTTTATTATTCAAAACAAAACACCAGACTGCAAAACTTATTATATTTTTGAAACGGTCTCTTTACTGGCTTTCATTTGATACTCATATTGCTATGCTAAAGAAAAAATAAATTTTTAAAATTTATATGGCCTATGTCACTCTCACAAGTTTGACAAATTCAACGACACCTCATACGTCAAAAACTGTCTAGCCGTTTGGGCTGTAGGGCGTGCCAAACAATTATACATACATACATACATACTTACATACATACATACATACATACATACATACATACTCTCGAAAAACATAACCCTCCTTACGTAGTCGGGTAAAAAGAAGTCCCTTTAGGCAAGGTTCCATAGATACTGGCAACATTCCTGCTTTAAATAGCTGGACTAATTCTTCGTCCAAGGTAGCTGCCAGGTTTTCGGTCTCCTGTGATATCAACTAACCTTTTTGCTATTTCATTAAAAAGTCTTATAGCGCTAAGACCCCACGGACCAAGGGTCTCGACACCGAATGGGACAAAATCAAATTCGGATCCTAGACCCCTGTATTTAGTTTTAATAGTTATACATTATGTAAAGAAAATCGTATGGATTTTCTTCAGGGGTAGAACAATGTATTCTTTAGATACTTAATACAATTTGATACTGAGGCTTCCAATAACGACTAAATAAAGCTCCAGCATTAACCTACGGATACTTATTTAACACTACAACATTTCACGACGAAGATTGTCAGTCGAATGCCAATCTATCGCACTTCCAGCCCGCTCCACAAGTTAAAAATGCGATAGGGTGGGGTAGCTTTCTGAGTTGCCATTACAAAAATAACGATACCGTTACTGTGTTAAAGAATTATAGATTAAAATAACAATTTACGTTGTAAAGAATTGCTTTAGAACTAAAGACAAATACTGATACTGGGTTAAGTAAAACTTAAATACAAAAATATTAATTAAAGCAACACACAAATAATGCTAATATTAATTCATTTTAATGTCTCAAATGAGGAATCACAACATTGCTGGTTACAATTACGATCGATCTATGATCACTAAACACTATGATCTGATACTTTCAAGAAAAGGGCCAATAGGCTGTTATTGGTCAGACTTGACCAATTTTTGGCGGCATCTTCGCTCACTATCAGGTGAAATTGTGGGAATCGGCTAGCAATTTCTAATTGTCTTGTGCGTTTCAGACGTACTGCCTGGACCGACAGGTCGCTGACTCGGCGTGCTCGGCGACGGCGTACCTGTGTGGCGTGAAGGCCAACGGCGGCACCATCGGCGTGGACGGCCGCGTGCCGCGCTGGAATTGCGAAGCCTCTCTCGATTCCACCACACACGTCGACTCGATCGCCACGTGGGCCTTGAAGGATGGACGCGATGCAGGTTTGTGTAATTCTGAAATTAAAATATTTGGACATATATGCTGTTGTTTTGGTCAGCGCCCCCCGACTCCTGAGTCGGTGAGTGGTTGTACAAACGATATTGATGCCAAAGAATATTAAAATACTTAAATTTTTCATAGGAAAACCCACAAAATTAATTTATTATTGCGATTCTTGTGCACGAGTCGAAAATCTACCAACCCATCGGTAGCTACGGCGTAGCTTTTCGTAGCTACATGCAAGGGCGCGAGTGTCCCCATTCGTTGTGAAATTTGTAGACATGCTGTAAAGAGGTTTTGTTTTGAAAAAAAAAATTATTATTTAAAGAAAATATCGTTTTAACAACAAGCATAACTCATACCACCATCACTGAGTCCAGGGGCGCTGGCTAAAACAATTCCGTGTATATTATCTTTTTCACAGTGTTGATTTCATCTGTAATCAAGGGCAGTGTTTAATAATAGACTATTTTGTAACTAGCAGAATAATATGTTTTTTTTGCAGGTATAGTGACGACAACGCGTGTGACGCACGCGTCGCCAGCGGGCACTTTTGCGCACGTGGCTAACCGGCACTGGGAGAACGACGAGAAAATGCGCGAAGACAATGCTGACCCGCAGCTTTGTCCAGACATTACACATCAACTTGTTCATATGAGTCCTGGGAACCAATTCAAAGTAATAATATTGAAAGTTCTTAACGTTTACGTAACTTCAAATTAATCGCCATATCTATGTTTCAAAACATAAACATTTTTACAGGTTATATTAGGCGGTGGGAGACGAGAATTCTTACCATATGAAACGAGAGATGAAGAAGGTTCCCGTGGCCGTCGTCGCGACAGTCGCAACTTAATCGAAGAATGGAAGACAAACAAACAATCGCAAGGCGTTAGCCACGCCTACGTGTGGAACAGAGAACAGCTAATGAACCTTTCTTCTTCACCTCCAGAATATCTGTTGGGATTATTCGAAAGCAGTCACATGATGTACCACTTGGAAGCCAACAAGACTACAGAACCTACCCTCGCGGAGCTGACGGCGATAGCAATCAAATCTCTTAGCCGGAACGAAAAGGGATTCTTCTTATTCGTAGAAAGCGGACGCATCGACCACGGCCACCACAACAACTACGTACATCTTGCATTAGACGAGACGATAGAGATGAGTGAAGCGGTAAAAGTTGCCACCGAAATGCTGTCTGAGGAGGACTCGTTGATCGTAGTGACGGCCGACCACGCGCACGTCATGACTTTCAACGGCTATTCGGCTCGGGGAAACGATATGATTGGCACTTCTGATGACTTGGATTTTGATGGTGTGCCATACATGACACTGTCATATACTAACGGGCCGGGTGCGCGAAAGCAAGTGAACGGTGTCCGAGAGAACGTGACAGCTGAACCAGGCTACCAAGGCCTACGGTGGCAGACGCACGCAGATGTGCCTCTGTATGAAGAGACGCACGGCGGCGACGACGTAGGCGTGTTCGCTCGCGGGCCGCACCACGACATGTTCACCGGCGTGTACGAGCAGAGCCAGCTGCCCCACCTC
Organism: Pyrausta nigrata; assembly: GCA_949316185.1. NCBI lineage: Eukaryota > Metazoa > Arthropoda > Insecta > Lepidoptera > Crambidae > Pyrausta > Pyrausta nigrata. The sequence continues at coordinate 17,456,308 of OX438954.1, read as the reverse complement.
ATGGCGTACGCCGGCTGCTTCGGGCCCGGCCCCCACGCCTGTAGTGCAGCTCCGATAATACATGTCCCTGTTTTATCACTTATTTTTGTTACATTATTCCAATTGGCAAGTAAGTTTGCTAGGTGAGGTACTAGTAAATTAACGCAGGTACATATCATGAAGGTGTAGTAGGTAGCTTTAAAATTTAATTAAATGAACTCTGCCCTAGCCAGCTGCCAATTGTTCATCAAGCACAAAGCCTAGGTTGCTAGCCAGATTTCTTGTATTTAAATTGATAATTTTTATTTAATTTATTACTGAATATCAGTGTAAAATATTTATTACTAAGAAGTCGGATGTATGTAATTTTAGTTGATATGTATCTTATTGTAAATATCTCATTTTTAAATTTAATAATAAAACCAAATCAATGCATTTATTGAATAACGTAGCCCATGTTAAACGAATCATTATTTTACAGCAACCCATAGGCAGGTACATTCATACTGAGTATATGTTGCTTTCATAGGTTTATTTAAAGATCTTAGTCCATATAAATAAAATAAAAAAATATGAAGTTTTGGTTTCCTTTGATTTATTATTTTGTAGTTATTAAACTCTTAACTCTTACGGTGTTATTACAAAAACCAATCCATAGGTCGCTGGTTCATATCCGGCTCGACGGACCTTTTGATGGGGTGTTGAGGGAAGCTTGATGGTGAAAGACGATATTTTTCACAGTTGTAACAGAAGGTGGGTCGGGGAGGCCAAATCAGACTACGAAGAACTTGATAAGTATTTATTCGGGCAGAGCTTAGAATTTTAGCGTATTTTCAGAATTAAAGAAAAAAATTAAAATAATTGTGATTAGTTTTAACAATATTAGTGATTCTTTTATTATCTTAGGGATTAAAAGCATCTTTTATAATATTAGAGAAGATAAAGTCGTCAATAATAGGTACTGATTAAGCCCCTTGTATACTAATTTTTATATTTTAAACAGCTGATTTAGTATTATTTGACATATTTTCATAGAAATTCTGTAGAGTCGAGTCTTAGACACGTGTTCACCAGTTTTTAAACAGTCGGTTAAACTCGATTGACGGTCATAGGACAAAACTCCCAAAAAAATGACAAAAAATGCCAGCTGAGCAAAACCAGCTGATTAAAAATCAAACACGTGCCGGTGAACTCTAAACTAAGAGGTATTGAATATTTAAAAACAGAAATAGGATGAGGTATTTATCACTTGAGATAACATTGTTTATCTGACAGTAGATGATACGGTTTTTGATCTCAGATTTAGATACATCTGTCACGGCCAAACAGATGCTGAGGTCTTCGACAGTTTCTTAGAGGCCGCCGCCGCTGAAAGAACAGCCGGACCATGTTGCGATTTCTGCTACTGTTGGCTGTTATAGCCCATTCTACGATTGGTAATGTTCTTTTCTAATCAATAGCTATGCAAATAAATATAACGCGTTTTTATTTAATTTTGAAATTTTTTGTGTCGACTTTAAACCGTTTTAGTGGTCTCTTTCAGGGCACGATACTTATCGTCACCGTTCTATGAGCTTTGGGGGTGCGTATGGCAGCAAAGAAGAGTTGAACCCTTCATTCTGGGCGGAGGAGGCACGAGCGGGCATCAAGACGCGGCTGCGGCGGCGTGGAGAGGCTCACGGAGAGGTGCGCAACGTTATCCTATTCCTTGGAGATGGAATGTCTTTTCCTACAATAGCGTCTGCACGTGCGCTGCTAGGACAACGCCACGGGCGTGCTGGGGAAGAGCAAGAACTTTCATTTGAACAATTTCCTACTGTTGGGCTTTCCAAGGTAAGATAGAATTCAAATGAAATTATTGTTTTTGTATTTTAAAACCGTATTGGTATCCGTGTTGTTATTTACATCGTAAGCATTTGACCCTCGTATTAATGGCCTGTATGGCCTTTTGGTATACACAAGAGTTTTAAAAATTAAAACTATCAATTACCAACATGAATGAGGTAGCAAGTTCATTCCATCCTGTTGCTATAATACTGATAACAGGTTGTATGCAAGTATTTGTTTCTTACGTATACGCGAATTTTTGATCTCATTATAAACACAATTCATGTAAATAAATCGCGAAGTAATCCGTAAAATTGTGTTGTAATGTATGCAAGAACTTAGTAAGGCAAAGTTGAAGTCAGAAAATAGTTCAACCGGTTTCAAAATGGCCATGCCATCTTTCAAGTTGTCTTCATGTGCTACTAACAGTAAGATTTGAACTCCTTTAGAAATAAGCCAATAGACGTGTTGAACTAGCAAGCCCTGATAATTGTTAATCCTTTTAGACTTACTGCATAGACACCCAGGTTATATTTATTTCTTTCTATTAATTGTCAACATATGCTACGGGCCGTAAGATTTGAAATCCTTCAGAAATAAGCCAATAGACGTGATGGAATAACAAGCTCTCTTATGACTGTCAATACTTCTAGACCTACTGCGTAGACGCCCAGGTAGCCGATTCAGCGTGCACAGCGACGGCTTACCTCGGTGGTGTGAAGACGACCTACGGCGCAACGGGCGTGACGCCCGACGTGTATCGCGGTAACTGCACCAAGGCAACGGATGTTGACACCCACGTACACTCCATCGCCGCTTGGGCTATCGAAGCGGGAAAAGATGCAGGTATTTACTATAACTCAGTGTCATTATTATACATATAAGTAGGTTGTTATTGATATGAACCGAAAAATATGGTACACAATATAGCTAGTGAGAAATGAAAATGAAATATCTAACAAAATTATTTTGTTTGAAAATAATGCTGTTCAAAGTATAACATCGTAAATATTTATTTGTTATCTGATTAGAAAAGATGTTCGCAAAGATATTATCAACATGTTGACATTGATTTTTTGATTTGATAAAGTCTAAGGAAATGAAGAGCAACTTTGTACCGTTAGATAAGTTGATTACAGGCATAGATTTAATCTCAAAAACATTTTGCTGTCTGCTGGACTGGTACAGTCAGTCCGTTATAAATTTAAAATATGGAATCAGCTTTTATCACGCATCGAAAAGAGGCGGTTTCAAGGTCAAAATGTATAGTCTGAAGTGGTATATCTAGAACCGTAAAATCAAGAAAATACGATGAATCAAATATTCCTATTTGTAGGTATAGTAACGACGACTAGAGTGACGCACGCTTCGCCTTCGGGCGTGTACGCGCATACTGCGGAACGTGACTGGGAAAACGACGCCGAGATACTGAGAGACTGCGGCAATCTAGACGTTGCCACTTTGCAAAAAGACATCGCCTACCAACTCGTGCACTCGACTCCAGGAAACCAGTTAAAGGTATCAGCTTATCAAAAGTTATTTTTATCGGAAATCCCTACAACTAGTCTACTAATGTGATAATATTCTCAGGTTATTTTAGGAGGAGGAAGACGTGAATTATTACCACAAACAGTAGTAGATGAAGAAGGAACTCCAGGCAAAAGAGCAGACGGACGTAACCTTATTGAAGAATGGAAAACTAATAAGCAAGCTATTAATGCATCTCATGCATATGTGTGGAATCGCGAGCAGCTGATGCAAGTGTCACATTCTCCCCCGGAATATCTCCTCGGTTTATTTGAGGGCGACCATATGCAGTACCACTTGCAAGCAGACCCCACTACTGAGCCAACGTTAGCTGAAATGACGGAGGTAGCGATCAAATCTTTAAGCAGAAACAAGAACGGCTTTTTCCTGTTTGTTGAAGGTGGAAAAATTGATAAAGCGCATCACGATAACTACGCCAACATGGCGCTCGATGAAACGATTGAGCTGAGCGCGGCAGTAGACCGCGCCGTTGAGTTGCTTTCGGAAGAAGATACTCTCATTGTTGTAACGGCGGACCACGGGCACGTGATGGGCTATAGCGGCTACTCACACCGAGGTAGCGACATTCTCGGATTTGCAGACCAATTAGGGGACGACAACGTTCCCTACACGGTTCTGTCGTATATGAATGGTCCAGGGTACAGGCCTGAAGTGAATGAAAAACGCGTTGACGTCTCACAGTTTGATATGAGTAAGTATTTGTTTCATCCTTCAGCATTTGGTGTCTTAAACATTGTATGATCGATCAAAGAGGTAATATTATAAATCTTTGATTTTGCAGAAGACCCCGAGTTTCGGTATCCGACAGGAGTTCCTTTGTACGAAGAGACGCACGGCGGTGAGGACGTTGGCGTTTTCGCGCGCGGGCCGCACCACGACCTCTTCACAGGCGTATACGAACAGACTCAGCTGCCGTTCCTTATGGCGTACGCAGGCTGCTTCGGCCCTGGTCTACACGCTTGTGATGAAAAATAGCATTAGTTGTTCAATTGCTTCAATAAAATAATAATTCCAGATGAAGACAAACTTTTCGCAGGGGTTTTTTTTGTTCGTTTCTGCTGCAAAAAATTACATTGCACTGTACGCGTAAAATATTCAAATCTGTTATTATGTAGCAAATTAAAGTGATTGAATAAAAACAAAAGAGTTTTCATTTGCTTTGAAGATCACAAAACTGTTCGATTCGATATCTTCAAGTTGCTCTTGGCAAAGGATAAAAAGATAAAAGTTGGTCGAGCTCGGGCTACATGTAGGACAATCAATCAATGGAAGTCGTTAAGTCTCTTGGACAATAGGACGCGCGGCGGGAGGGCAGGCGCCGCAAGGCAGAAGCGCCCTTCAAGGATGTAACCTATAAGAAAGTACTAATTCCTACCTACAAGAAATTCACCTCCACAATTTAATGAATTTGGTGATATTTAACTTTTGTAAAAATATGTAGTTGAATCTAAGAGTCAATTACACAACATAGATCTATGTTTAGGTTTAAAAACTATACCTACCCTTAGGCCTTAGTTCAGGCTAGAGTAACAGTTTTTGGAATATGTCTCGTATTCAAAATCTGCAAAATTATTTTAACGCACATTTGTCGCATAGTCCAGTGCATAATCTAGGGTATGTTCCATCTTAATAATATAAGTAAATCCAGAGATACAGGATGACCACCTTTCGCTAGAAGTCATGATTACTGGACAGCTATTCCAGTAAGTCACTTGTTGTCATCGACTATTTGTACGCAGACGAAGTCGTAAACAACCACCAGTTAGTATGTTATAAAAATGATTGATTTTTATTTTATAAATTACCACTCTGTAGCAAAGGGCTTAAAGATCATTCGCCCAGATAGCGAAAGGTTGTGGCTTCGTGTCCCGGCGGATGATACGGTTGATCAATTGTTATGTCCGAAATTTAATTCACTTGCGTAATAACTTGCAAACAAACAAACTGCTTATTCAAATTATAAAAATAATAATAAATGCGTCGATGGTAACAGACAGGCAACAAATTGTGCGGTTGCTTCCACGTCATGCGTCAGACACATCCATCTCGCGTAGCAGCCGCCGAGCGCAGCCCTGACGCGGCCGCGGTGGCGCCGCGGTAGCGAGCGCGCGCATTGACAGGTATTGTCGCGGTGACGCGGATTAATGATCTCGTGGCAGCCCTACAAGCGATTCTTGCACAGTTCTGGTAAAAGAAACTACTCAGTTCTTGCTGTGGTACACAACTTATAACAACAGCCACTTTTTTGTAGAGGATAGTACTTTATTCTGATGCCTAGTGGAAGCCAGGCCAAATATCTATGGAACTTCAAATGAAGGATGATGCAATTTTTGGTACCCACCTCCAATAGCAATGTGTGATACGTCGTAAGACAGCTCTTCGTAACCTGAATTAAAGTTACTATTGAGCCAAGTTCCGATTGTAAGTCCGTTCAGAGTTGTACGGTATTAAAGTCTCAGAATAAGAACTAGCACCGACACATAGGCATGTAAATCTAATAAAAAAATCGATGATATCTCACATATACTTTGTTTTATTTATAATGTTACCAAACTGGTACCCACTCAGCTTTTATGCCATGGCAAGCCATGGCGCTGGTTTTCTGTGGGAACCATAGATGAGGTAGAGAGAGTTACCACCACTTATGATGATGATGCTTAATGAAAGATCCTTTATAATTATTTCAAGATTGTGAGGTTCTGTTTTTTTGAGGGTTCCGTAGTCAACAAGGAGGGAGTGTATCGTTGAGTAGGTACTTTAAAAGATGCTTGTCCATACTAGTTCTTAATCTAGAGATCTGTTTGGGAAATTATTCCTTAATAGTGCATAATTTTGTTAAAGTCAACTGACCAAATTTTAAAGAAGGATATGGAAAGTCTAATGTTATATAATATTCTAATATGTATCCTATAAAATGCATACATAAAAAATGCAAAGCAAAATAATGAAGTAGAAGTGTAGAAGATAACAAATGTATATTGTGGAATTGAAAATAATATATATTAAAATTATATTTACAAACAATACTAGTAACTAAACTATAATAGTAACATTAAGAAAATTAAGAGAAATTATTCACAGCCATCTGTTTCTTTAAACAAAAGTTCTTAGCACATTGTTAGTAAAGCAGATTTTAAAATAGGTACAACTGTATTATCACAAAAGCCATCAACGTAGTGGTGAGAATAAAGGTGTTTCCAATGGCGGTGGAGGCGGCGCTGCAGGCGTGCAGGCCGGGCCCGAAGCAGCCGGCGTAGGCCATGAGGTACGGGAGCTGGCTCTGCTCGTAGAGCCCCGTGAACATGTTGTGGTGCGGCCCGCGCGCGAACACCGCCACATCGTCGCCGCCGTGCGTCTCCGAATACCGCGGCACCTCTGCATGGGACCTCCACCGCAGAGACCCTGCAAACAACATTCCTCTCCTTATTTCGGTGCTAATATTTGTTAACGATACTATCGGTAGATTTTTAATTGGTTTTGAAAGTTTTTTATTTATCGCTAGTAGTAGGGGAGACCTAGGAGAGTTGTGACAGAGGTAAGTTGTGACTAGGACGAGTTTTCCCTACCTATAATACTTAGCGAGCTGGCAACAACGCTTGTTGGTCGCTCGCGAGATGCACTACTCGAGTCAGTACCTGCCGGCGGCGCACGACGCGCGGTTGCGTAAATACGACGTCTGTGTACAAAAAAATACCAAAAGTTAATTTTTTTTTTGTCAAAATTTTAGTTGAATATATGTCATGTCTTAGTATTTGTGCATTGTAGTGTTATTTTTTCTTAAGTTGTATGGTTATTCAAGGCTGAAACCGTTGCATTGATCTTTTGTGTGCGCATCGTATTTATGAAACATAAATTATTATTTGGACCTAGTCGTTATTTGAAACACCTAGGAGAGTTGTGACAGGCTGTCACAACTCTCCTATCTTACACATATTTATGTTTTTTATTCATTCTTGATGGTTTTTTTTGTGTGTTAGTAGATTCACAATGTGTAGGTATAATGGCATGCTGCATGCATAGTGCATACTGAATGGTTACTTTTTTTGTTTCAGAATGCCTAATAACTATATAAGAAAGACTGATAGAGGATCTGCTAGTGTCGAAATCTACGACCTGGCCTTTGAAGAGGTTAGGTTAAGAGGTAAAAGCTTAAGAGATGCTGCGGCCTCTTACAATCTAAACTACATGTCTTTGTCAAGATATATAAAAAAAAAAGAGGCTCATCAAGAAAATCCAGAAGGTTAAGCTCCGTCTATGGGTTATAACATTCCGACTATTTTTACAAAAGAGGAGGAGAATATATTAAGCGAATATTTGCTAACATGTGCAGCATTTAATTATGGACTTACAACGAAAGAAACTAGAGTTATTGCGTATATGTTAGCCAAAAAATATAATAAAAAAATTCCAGAGTCATGGGAAAAAAAAAAGAAAAAGCAGGAGAAGTGTGGCTCAAGCTATTTATGCAACGACACCCCAATTTATCTTTACGACTACCTCAAGCTACTAGCATCGCTCGTGCTATCAGTTTTAATAAAACGAATGTATCCGTTTTTTTTAATAACTATACAGGCGTCTTAAACAAATATAAACTTGAGGCAAAAGATATTTGGAATGTTGACGAGACGGGAATTACTACCGTGCAAAAGCCTGATAGAATAATTGCACGACGCGGAGAAAAACAGGTCAGTGCGATGACATCGGCAGAAAGGGGAACCTTGGTTACATTGGGTTTAGCTGGAAACGAAATAGGTAACTATATACCACCTATGTTTATATTTCCACGTAAACGATTCCAAGACCATTTTATCCGGGACGGCCCAACTGGTTCAGTTGGAACAGCTAACGGATCAGGCTGGATGCAAGCGGATGATTTTCATGTTTTTCTTGAGCATTTTAAAAATCATGTTAGACCATCAAAAGAGCAAAGAACTCTGTTACTCCTTGATAATCATGCCTTGCATACTGCTCTAAAGAACATTGAATTCTGCAGAGATAATGACATAATTTTGCTCACATTTCCACCACACTGTACGCACAAGCTACAGCCAATGGATAGTACTATTTTTGGGCCTTTAAAGAAAGCAATCAATACAGCTTGCGACAATTGGATGCGAAGCAATACTGGAAAAGTCATGACCATTTATGATATCCCATCTATAGCAAAGTCAGCATTTAATGTAGCAATCACTGCAAGGAATATAAGTTCTGGTTTTGCTACAACTGGGACATGGCCAGTTAACACAGACATATTTGGAGAAGCTGATTTTCTGCCAAGTCAAGTCACTGATCGTCCCAATCCAGAAGTAGAGCAATCTGTTTTAGAAATTGTGGAAAATCCAGCAGATAGAACCATAGCTCCAAATTTCAACGCTGGCGCAGTTGAAAATGATGAAGCAAGAGCCATCACTTCAGATACATCTGCACTTCAGATCATGCCATCTAGCAATTCATTAAGTGAGAACAATAATGCCAATGAATCTGTTGCCTCCACGTCTACAGCCTTTACCCCAGTTTTGAATAATAATATCATTGAACCAATTGCATCCACCTCTACAGCCCCTAGTCCACTTGCCCCTGCTTCTAATGTGTTTTCTCCGGAATCAGTTAGACCACTGCCAAAAGCTCCGCCAAGAAAAAACAACCAGCCAAACCGACGTAAAATCAAGTCTGCTGTCCTCACTGACACTCCCACGAAGGATGAAATAGCTGCTATAGAGGCTAATAGGAAGTCTGTTAAGAAGCGCGTATTCAGCGAAGGCAAGAAGAAAAATAAAAAAATCTAAAAGACAAATAAGAAGAAGAAAACTAGTGATGAGGAAGATGAAACCGAAAATAAGTGTTTCTGCTTGGTTTGCCTTGAAGCCTATGCAGACAGTAGATCGAATGAGCAGTGGGTACAATGCCTAGAATGCAAAGGCTGGGCACACGTTGATTGTACTGGAGACGAGCTGCATTACGTTTGCCATAATTGTGAATCAGATTAGATAAGGACTTTGGACTGATTATGAAAATAATAAGATTGTTCTCAAAGTCATTCCATATATTTAGTTCTTTAAAGATTTAAATACTTGTTACTGTGCTGTTTGTGAATGTTAATTTATTTATTTAAGGGCAACCAACAAAGCATACACTTCTCAAACATACAATATAGGGAATGACCACATACTTATAGTGTTGCCTTAATTAAAGGCTGCCACGGCATGCGTAATAAACAAAGTCAGAAACAAATTGTAGTAACCTGCACTACAGGAGTAATTTAAAATTAATTAATATTTATATTTAATTAATATTTATTTCGAACATAAGTATGATTAAAGTATATTTTTTCTATATATCATGTTTCATTCATTTATATTAAGTGTATTGGTTGTTTTTTATAGGTAATACATACAATACAAGGCTTTCACCACTTACCTCGGTAACTGTCACAACTTACCTCGGTGGTAGGAGAGTTGTGACAGGGGGAGTGGTCTTTGATTTTGTTGATTTTCTCAGAAACTATGATACTTTAATTACTTTTGGTGATTGTTTTAAAAACAAAAGGAATGAAGCTAAAAGAATTAATATTGGTCTTAACTGTGAAATGCTTCTGGACCGAGATATGGCTCTGAAAGTAAAAATTGTCACAACTTTCCTAGGTCTCCCCTATACTATTCAGTTAAAATATCAATATAGTTAGGAACATGTAGTATAACTTGTTAACTAAAATAAGTAACAATAATCCTGACGGACGCAAGATTTCTTTAAGGCCCAACTGTAAAGGTTCTGAAATTTTAGTACCAACAAACATAAAAAAATATTATACATGCAAAAAGGTTAGACCAAACATCAGGAGGTATTTTATCGAACTATATAATAACTTGTGTAACAGGGAACTAGATATATATTTTCCATGATTCTTTGCCTAAATTTAGGAAGCGGCTTTATGAGCTTCTGAACGACTAAGAAGTTATAATTTATTTTTGTTTTTGTCTAAGTGTTTTTTTTATCATTCTTGTTTTAAATATAAGGTTGTTTCAGTAACTTTGTAAAAGTATGTTTGAAACTTTTCATCTAATTATTTACTGTTGTTTTGTAATCCACCAATGCTGTGTATGCTTATACGAGTAAAAGGTTTACTTAGAAGATGTAAAACACTGACAATGTTGCATTAAGTTAGTTGTGTGTGTATATGTAAACTGTCAGTGTGCCTGTTTAAATAAATAAATATTCTAGTATCGTGTTTGTAGAAATTCGAAAACTATAATTATTTTATATACTATCGGTATTTAGGGCTATACTTGTTTAACGACATAAAACTTTATATTATACGGTTTAATTTCCTTAAGATTAGCCAAGAGACAACAAATTCATATCTAATGGCATAGTCAAAATTTTGATAGTTAGGAATTATCTCTTAAGAAAGACTAATACTATGCTTTTCCAGATCAAAAAAGTTTATCATAAATAATTACCGAAATCAGGGTCAGCTGTAACATCAATTCTGTGGCCTTCTGGTCGCGGGCGCGCGCCAGGCCCGTTGATGTAGGAGAGCGTCATGTAAGGCACGCCGTCCGTGGAGCTGCTGGCTGAGCGGCCGAGCACCTCGCCGCCGCGCCACTGGTAGCCGCTAAACGCCATCACGTGCGCGTGGTCGGCTGACACCACCAGCAACGATTCGTCTGCCGGCAGCAGCGCCGCGGCCACTTCCACCGCGTCGCTCAGCCGCAGCGTCTCATCCAGCGCGAGCTCCACGTAATTGTCATGGTGCGCCATGTCGATACGACCGCTCTCCACCAACAAAAAGAAACCGTTTTCGTTACGTTGCAGGGATTTAATAGCTAGCTCCGTCATCTCCGCCAGTGTGGGATGTGTTTCTGGATCTGCCTCTAAGTGATACGGCAAATGCGATTCTTCGAATAATCCTAGGATGTAATCTGGTGGACTTGCTAGCGCAGCTTTCATATCACTTTTGTTCATCAGGTACGAAGAAGATGCGTTACGACTGCGTTTAATTTCCAACCATTCTTCGACTAGGTTGCGATTATCAGTCCTCTCACCTCGTAGTTTTTCATTATTTGTTAAAGTATTTGGGAAAAATTCCTGCCGTCCTCCTCCTAGTATGACCTGTAAAATTTTTGTGTTAGTTTGTGACAGTAAAGGTACATATTTCGGTAAAAATTAAAAAGAAGTTTGAGACTGTATTTGAAATATTGTACTGCCCGTACCTTAAGTTTATTGCCAGGGTAATGGTGTATCAGTTGATGGGCAATATCAGGACAAAGATTAACGTCAGCGCCGTCGGCTGTGACCTGTGAGTCTCTCTCCCAGTCACGGTTTGCCGTTTTTGCATACAAGCCCGCTGGCGTAGCATGAGTGATGCGTGTGGTGGTCACTAATCCTGTTATAATAATTGTAGAAATAGCAAAAAAATATATCAAATGAGGGAAAAATATCTTAAAACTGGTAACACATTAACTTGAAATGTTTTTTGGCATATAAAAGATCCTGCTGTGACCTATTCGCTAATTACAGGATAATCCTTTATTTTTTGATACCTTGTATACGAGTATATTATAAGTGTGTATCGATTTTTTTAAAGAAATGTTTTAAAAATCTTGTTGTAAATAGCACCCACTACGCTGGCGGGTGATTCGTTTCCAATCAGCGTTTTTGATCCATCTGCGGACATGGTTCGTCGTTCGGTTAGGTTCGTTTAGTGATATAAATAATACTCACCTACATCACGTCCATCAGCCATAGCCCACGCTGCAATCGAATCCAAATGAGTGCTAGGATCGAGAGACGCTTCGCAATTTTTATGCGGTACGGCAGCTGTGAGCCCCAACACGGCCTCATTGTTCTTCACGCCGCAAAGAAAGGCGGTCGCTGAGCACGCCGAGTCTGAAATTTGCATGTTCGCGCAGTACGTCTGCGGAAAAAAACTCAAGCGTTAGACAAGCTGTGACGGCTAACTTAAATGATTGCTTAAACTTGCATACTAAAATAAGGATATACACCTACTGAACCAATTCCCTGCAAGTAGAAATCAAGTTCAAGGTCACGCATACCTTTGTCAAACCAACGGATGGAAACTTCTCGAACGAAAGCTTGCTTTCCTCTCCAGTTCGCCCTTGCTTCTGCCCAAGAAGAATGCGTGCAGCAGTTAATGTGGGTATAGACATGCCGTCGCCAATGAAGAAAACGATGTTTTTGGCTCTGCCCTGGCTGGAGGATGAATGCGCGCGTTGTTTGATGGCAGCCTGAGCTTCTTCGAACCAGAAGTTATTGGTCTGTTCAGCGCGGTCTGGCAGCGGGCGGCCCGTGCGTGCGGCGAGGCTCGGGCTAGCGGCGTGGTACCGGTCGCCGCGCGTCGCTGCGCACAGTGCTATTAACACGGCCGCGTGTAATATAAGCATCTTGCTTGAAATTTGGCTTTTTAATGCGACCCTTTGCTCTATCACCGACCATTTTATGCTCTTATCTTATCGTCTGGTTATGGTTCCGTTCCTCAAAAAGATATAACGGAACCCTTATAGAATCAAAATTATATACCTCCTAAACCATTAAACTTTAGTTCGGGAAAGTTTAGTGCAATGATTAGCCCATGATCTCCTCTATATGTGCTTTTGCTATGGCAAGTTCATTACCAGTCACCATGTTTAAAGCCTCGAGTGTCTGTTAGTAGCCTCTTGCTCGACAGCCACCGAAGAGAAACCAAAAGCTCTGTCCGATTTTTCCCTACGAATTTATTATTTTCTTTGCATTATTCAAATATTGTCGAGTTTGGTTAATTTCGCTCATAAAAAAAACAATTATAACCTAAATAGATTTAAGTCCTTTTGTCAGTAAAGTCAACAAACAAAAACATCATTTAAAGAAACTCGACTTCAATTTTAACATTAATGTTGGTGAAATTATGAATAATCATTTATAATTTTTATTTATTTTTTTTTAGATAAGTAACCGAAGAACTTTGTAATGTTTATCCATTTACTGCTGTAGTCATAACGACTGTATCTTTAGAGTTGTAAAACTAAGGCGAACCTAGCGTGAAATACATACTAGTAATAAAAATAAATGTTATCTTCGACGTCAGCACTTGAACATCATCATTAAAGTCCGCTGCGTGCACGCACGGACCTTCACCTAGTAGTTGATTACTAACTGGCGTATTGAACACAAAACCCTGGTGTAATGAGTTGTGTGTTAGATATAATTATTATATGTTAGAAAAGACATTACTTTATCAAGATAGAATACAATTTTACCATCAATATCATAATTGTATAATGTAGATTGTGTACGTTGATTATAATAAGACTAAAAACAGTAACATAAAACGGTGTGATTGCCCGTACTTCTTAACACAATACTGAAACAGTACAAAAAAACTGTGGTGAAAGTATCCACGAACTCCTTATTTCCTTATCATCTTATATGATCATCAGGCCAGCACCATAAAAATAAGACTCGCGGATGTATTCGCTTGAAACGATGCTGTACCAAAACTGTGTACATGCCTACAAAACCTGAAGAGTTCCCTCGATTTCTCTAGGATTCCATCCTCAGACATGGTGACGATCGGACCACTTTAGGAGTATACCCTTTTCAATAAAAAAATATTATTAACATCGAACTACTCTTTAAAGGTATTGCGTGGTCCTACATGAAAAAAAAACATTTTTACGCGACGACTTGAGAACCTCCTCCGTTTTTGAAGTCGGTTAATAAAATATTGTGTTATTCGGCATAAATGATCTAAAAACAAATGTTTTGTTTTCTTGTTGGTATTATTTAATAGCCTACATAATCTACTTAAATAGACATGAGTTACTCCATAAAATTAATGATGATTAATGATTCTCATTTAGTGGCACGTATTATCTTCTTTGCTACCATAAAAAGTATTTGCGTTTTTTGTGTTCATAATCACATTTAAACGCTTAGGGCGTAAAAGTACCATTTCGGGATTATTTTAACGTTCAGCTTAGCATTTAACGGCTCATAAATGGCGTGTGTAACATGCCTGTAAAGCGTATCTCGATTGTGCGGTCATCATTAAAATAAGTCCCTGGACAGTTCTGTGCTGGACGCGCGAGCCGCAATGTTTGATTGGTGTTCGGAGACAGGTGCGGTGTGCGTGAGGCGTGCGACCTCACACTACAATCGTGTACAGAACACTCATATTCATTTTTTAGGGTTCCGGAGGGCTGTAACAACATATGCTAAAAGAAGATTAATATTTCAGGAGGGTTCCCAGTACAAACGTAATTTTTTTGGCGCTTTTGCTCTAGATTAATAACGGCAACAGATAGACACTTACAATATTTACAGAATATTACATTGTATATAAACTTTAAAAATAAATTATAATATTTAAAATATTAATGAAGGGGTCCTATACAACAGACGTGATTTTTCGCTGTTTTTAGGGTTCCGTACCTCAAAAGGAAAAAAGAAACCCTTATAGGATCACTTTGTTGTCCGTCTGTCCGTCTGTCTGTCAAGACCCTTTTACTCAGGAACGCGTGGAGGTATAAAGTTGAAATTAACATCAAATTCTTATGTCTATGGTCCCTTAATGATGTGGAAAAACATTTTATCATTTACCAATAATTTTATAAAATTCTCGTGCAACTGGGCGCACGGTGTATGCAAATAAACGAATATGAATATAAGTTAGTTCTGACAATCGTCACTAGATGGCGTCATTTGGCATTGTTGTTTTTTACGCTCGCGCTAAAATGAGTTTTTTCTTAGAGTACCTAGTTGTTATTACTTTTCATGGTATAACCATAAGCACGCTTGGTCCAGTGGCTAAGATCGTTGGATCATACCTAGCCAACTAGCCAACTAGCCAACTAGCCAACTAACCAACTAGCTAACTAGCCAACAAGCCAAAAAGCCAACTAGACGAATGTCAATCACATTTACAAATATGGTTGAAATTTGGTACTTAGGTAGTAAATTATTGAGTCACAGCATGTTCAGGTCTAAGCGGTGCCTAACGCTACTGGTGCCGGTAAAGGTATTATATTAACACTATTTTACTAACGAACTATTTTCATTCAAGTTTGTACGGAACCCTCGGTGCGCGAGACCGACTCGCACTTGGCCGGTTTTTTTTTGCTTGCCATTATTAATGTAATAATTGCAACAGGCAGACGCTTAAAATATTTACAGAATATTATGTTGTATATTTACTTTGAAAAGAAATAATTAAAATAATATAAAAATATATTTAAGGGGACCCCCATACAAACGTGTTTTTTTAAGTCTTTGTAGTGTCTGTTGTTAATGATACGGAACCCTTCGTGCGCCAGTCCGAATCGCACTTGGCCGGGTTTTTCAGATTGTTCAGATACGAAAGAATTCCCATAGGTATAATACGTAGAATACCAGTAGTCGTGACGTGCCTTTGCCGTCTCTGACATAATACTGAGCGAAGGGCTTTTTGGTACCAAAATATTAGTTCTAAGCACTAAATCCCTTGCTTGTTTTGTACTCAGTTTGTTACTAAATAAATCTTTATTCTTCTTCTTCTTCTTTTATTTAAAAATGAACGACCGCCTAAGGCTAGAATTAAAACATCATCATCCTAGCGTTATCCAGGTTGTGCACTCGCTCGAGAGGGCCCAGGGTCCGCTTTAAACCATAGTCCAGGATTTAGCAGATCAGGTAATAACAGTGGAGTGACTGCTATCTAACCTCAGTGACCCTGTTAACAGGGAAACCTAACCAGTTTGGATCATGGTTACAGATTCAGTTGCCTGAATGTGCAGATGTTTTTCCTTCCCGTAAGAGCATCGGTTAGTGAAACAAGTAATGTACATAACCAAAAAAAGTCATTAGTACATGGCGGTACTTGGGATCGAACCAGTATTTCCCGCATGAGACAACGCTAGCCACTGCGCTACAGACGCTCCTAGAATTGAAACAATTTCATTAAAAAAAACCAGCAATAATGCCATCTGATAATTTACGTGTTCATAAATGAATAACCTGATGTGATTACCTAACTTGGCCTAATGTCAAATGATAAAAATACCTTTTTCAGTACTTTTGTGGCTAAATGAGTATTCTCTTATGGGAATGAGTTTACGGTTCATTCTTCTGTTGTGGGTGCATCCGTTCGCGTCGCGTTGTGTAAACAAGTTTTTATAGCTGCACGCGCGCCCAGGCGCTAAGCGCATAATACACAAACACACATGCTTGTTTTTTTTATTCCACACTCCACACTTGCGCGTTCAAATTATCAATTGAGGGCAATATGTGTAGTTCTAAAACGGTATACAGGTAGAAGTTTTAAATTTTATTTAATAATAAATCAATAATCAACAAATAAAATGGTATCAACAAACACACCAATTATCTAGCCCTGAACTAAGCGTGAGCTTGTACTATGACGACTAGCATAACGGGTAGATATACTAATATACGTTTATAAACATCCATGACTTTGGTACAAATGCTCGTGCTCATCACACAAAAATTTGCCTCTTGCGGGATTTGAACCTCTGGTTTTGTAGTCCGGACTGCGAACCGCTACACCAAGACGGTAGTCAAGAAATATGTTATAATTGAAAATATTTGGTGAACATCAAGATTTACCAACACGTTCAAAATTATTACTAGTAATTTAGGACAGGTAGCTTGCACTACAGACCTTTTACCATACTTGTTTGTATTTATTTTGTAAATTATTTATAAGTCTCTCTAAAATAGAGCATTATTGTAGCGGCGAGAGAGAAATGGAATCCAAATGCATTTTAGTGCATTAGTTCGGCGGGTCAGGGGTGCGACGACGCCGCCCGTCAGCGGTGCTGCTAATGCTCAACGAATCCCGAGGGGAACAAACGTCTTTGTGTTATTTTTACCCAAAACTACAATGTCGTGTGTTATTACCGTAAACGGCATTTTTTCTCCGGAACTACCGTAATGGTTGCGCTCAATAAAGAAGTAATAAAACGTAGGAATGTAACAAATTCGTAGCCGAGTCACTGTGACAGTAATAATTTACTGCAAATGACGACACGGGCGAGTGGAACGTCAGACGTCAGAGTGACGGAGGAGGGTAAAAATTCCGTTTGCGAGTGCGTCGGGTAATGTTATCGCGCGCGTGATATATCAATTATTGGCGGTAGTCGCGTGCGAGGGAGGCGGCGATAAATCTCAACGCAAATGTAGTGCGCTCCCTCGCGTCTCACTCGCCCTCCGAATGCACGCATGGTGCATGCTCCTTGTAACCTTACGGCCGACGACTCTATACTCTCTAACTTAAGGGGCTAAGGTCGATATCCTCTTGTCTGCCTTTTCGTGACTTTGGGAAGCGCTCATCGAGGAATGAGCTGCCAAATCCGAGGCGATGCATTCAATTGTTCGCGAACATGTGGCCAATCGATCGTCACTTTAATTTTACGACTGAATCGTAGTGCGGAGCGAACAGTTTTAAGTCCGGCACATTTAATTTATATCTAACTTACTAATAAAAATTAAGAAAAATTAGTTAATACAACACAAAAACAAAAATTATAAAAAGGGTCCTTGTGGTAAGGTTCCTAGGATGCTGGCAGCATTACCGCGCTGGATAGCGATGCTTATACGCTGAGCAAGGTAGCTGCCAGTAGTAATTTTTCTTAATTTTTATTAATAAGTTGTATATAGAGTTAATTATCGTAATATATTTATATCTCGATTTAGGAGAATTAATTAACAAATGTAATTATTTTAGGTTTTTCTCACTTACTTCCATTCTAAGTTTGAACTCAGTGAATTTTGAACATCTACAAAACGCTTGGCTCTACCATAGCTTTGCTCTTTCTTCAACTTTAGTTAATTTGCCTTACGTTGAAATAAATCAACTGTGTTCATTTCAACATTTTAAAGCACTTACTTACAAGTAGTTTTCTTTGCCGTACTTGCATTAGTGACTAAGAGTGGGCAAGGGTAAGTTAATATTTTAAAACCCGTAAAATAATTCTCAGTTGTTTAGTTTAGGTAACATTATTAGATTTGACTGAAATATAGATCGCACTGTTAATTTCAGCTGTGCTTCTAGTAATAGGGGCGGGCCATGTCTGACTAATAAAACATTTAATTAGTTCTACTAAGAGATTTTTGTGCTTGTGGCGCAGTGGCGGCAGCGCTTTGGTAGTGATACCAAAAGTTAAGCAACCCACGGCGCGGTCGTGATTGGATGGGTGACCATTCCGACCATTTTAGTGACGTCCATGACAAGCATCTCCGTGCTTCGGAAGGCACGTTAAGCAGTTGGTCCCGGCTAATATCTGTGGTATTAGTCGTTAAGCCTAGTCAGAGACCCTAGGGCGGCTTCATAACTTCTGACAGTAAGGTTTGTCACTTGCCTTACATACACCCCTCCACCAATCCGCACTGAGCCCGCGTGGTGAAGTATGGCTCGTTCCTCCTCATAGTTGAGGTGAGGCCTTTTCCCAGCAGTGGGATCTAATAGGCTGACTTATAAGAGATTTTAAGTTATAACAATCTTGGGACCATTAAACGCACGTAAGAGCAATAATTTAAGTAAGTATTGCGTTTATTTCGATCAAAACTATCACCGTTTCTGTTCAACGTCTTCTAGACTGTAATAAATAATATGAACGAGAACATGACCAATGGAAAACGTAGAAAATATTCGGACGTCTGTGACAGGAACTGTATCAAATCGTGCTGCCGGAGAACCGAACGAACGAAACTTTGGCAATTACACAAATTGCTCATCGCTCATTACGCCCTCCCCGCAGCGCATCAGTATTCATTAAAAGCGCAATTAGCGGAGTGCATAGCCCTCGCGAGGTGGTGCGGTCCTCAAAGCGAAACATTACGAAAATGTCATTCGTCAAAATTTCCCCGAAGACTGTCGGATCCGGGCTCGAGCCCTCGCCCCGCGCGGCGCGGCGCGGCAGGGCGCGCTCCGGCAGTCCCGATCGCTCGCGGCCCGCGCTCGCTCGCTCGCTCGCCGCGCGAACAAACTTTGCACGCGACCCGCGCCACGATATTTGTGTTGGACGTTGACTTGCAGTGAAGTGTTGTGAACTTTTGTGCTTGGAAGTTTTGGGGCACCTGGTAAATATCGAGATTTTACCTTAATATTTTAGGTTAAAATCTTAGCATATATGCTACGACGTTTTCGTAGCAAATCGTAGTTCGTCGCATAGTAGATCTCAGATCAGATCTCACATTTTCTTTTTATGAATTAAACCTATCAATTTGTAATAAAAATTAATCCGTTTATTGAAATCTAGCTGAGGTTTATCTCCATTAAAAGTCACTTTTTAATGGAGATAAACCTCAGCTAGATCAGTTGGTAAGAGCGTTGGCCCGGTTAGCCAAAGGTCGTAAGTTCAAATCCTACCCTTGTGCGAATTTTCGGTTTCTTATTTAAGCTTTTATAAATGGAGATAAACCTGTAAAAACTAAACCCTTAAATATGAAAAACGCGATTAGCTTTTACATGGGTATCCCTCTTATATCTATTCCCTCTCTTAATGGGTAATATTTATCGTCATATTTTACTTCCAAAAAAACTTTTTTGAACGATGTATCAATAATGATCGAGATTTGCAAGTCATCGACCCACCGAAGCACGGGTAGTTGAATCCCTAAGTATATACGCAAGGCTCAGGTATTGTTTGACAGATCGGTGTAATCCCTTTCTGAGCTGAGTGACACCCCCGCGACACTGGAGCCGATCGCACTTACGTTATAGCTTAAGCATCTACTACTATAGGACAGGCGCCTTTGTAATATTAAGCTGAACATAGACAGGGAACCTTATTGATAAAATTACAATAAAAATACAAACTACTAGATAATAACAGATGTAACACTTCCAACACGTACTTTTACTTTTGGTTTGTCAGAAAGATGGTAATATTTTCAATACATAAAATGTTCGGTTTAAATGATTTATATATTACTAGTGGTTCCCCGCGACTTCGCCCGCAAGAGTTGGTTTTTCCATATAAACATTCATTTCCCATTTCACCCCCATAATGTTTTTATATCGCGACAAAATGTAGCCTATGTCCTTTCCAGGGTCTCGAACTGTCTTCATACCAAATTTCATCTCAATCGGTTCAGCGGTTTAAGCGTTAAGAGGTAACAGACAGACAGACACACTTTCGCATTTATGATATTAGTATGGAAGTATGGATGTATCAACTAAAACCGTGGGTGTTAGGATTCCTTTACCTAATAAAGTGTTAGCTGCATCCAAATTAGAGATGTTCAATTTTTTTTTATCATTGCCTCTAGATTCCTATTGGATAAATACTTCGATTTGATCTGAAATAGTTTTAAATGTGTATTTTTTTATTTTATTTTTAGTTTTCTCCACGATATAAGACTGTTCGAGTGTGTGTACTCAGCCATGATACTTGTAATCGTAAAGCATTTTGTACATTTTGCGACGTGAGTAATCCCGCACGCAACGAGCAGACAGAATAACTAATTGCAGACGGATTGTGATAAATTATTGCTGCTTACCTACATATTGTAACACGCGTTATTATGATAAGTTTTGGTTCTTACTTGCACTTTTTGCGTGTGGGTCACGTTATTTTATCGGAACCAAACTATTAAATACAAATTGAATAGCTACATCATTGGACATTATTGGCAATTGTAGTTTGACAAAAAGTGCGTTATGACAATAGTAATTATGTTTTTAAAAATAAGACACAAAATTGAAAGCATTGTGACTAACATAGTGAATTTACATAGCATTTGACTCGTTTTTTGATTGAAATGGAATTGTACGTAGCGTTTTAATATAGAAGTAAACATGTTTAAATGATGACAAACACGAACGTGTTGGTGGGCTCTCAAACTCTAACTTAATTCCTTTATTATAGACCCACTATTACTGTTGTAATTTAAACTGCAGACAATAATGGTGACGCTCTCTCTAGTTCTGCATCTGACCTATTTGTCACAATAATTCCTTTATACAGCGAGATAAGCGTTCGAACGCTGGCACACATCGGCTCCAGATGGACTGGTGCCAGCTCATCCAGTATTCATTTGGGATGTTCAAAATGGAATCCTTGTTTACGGCTTTGGAAATCCTATTAGTTTCATTACCTATTGAACATTTGAAAGCTAAATTATTGTAAACATGCAGATGTTTGGACGTAGGTACTGGTGACTGAAAAGGACAGGCTTCGATATTGCTGTTGATGTAAGTTATTTATGCTTACTACAATGGTAAATGAAGAGTTGAAAAGAAGTTATATGAGAACGCGAATATTTATTATTGCAAAACATCTATATCTACACGAAAATCCAATGTTCAAGGAATCCAACACAGATACATCATTTTAAAAGTATTCCATCGCAGTTTTGATAGGATTTTTAATAATGACGAATAAATTAATACGTGTTGTCACCTATTGAATTTAATTCAGGACACGTTTTTATAAGAGTTGCGCATTCCTATAATAGAAAAGCAGTGACCAGTTTTCTGCATTCATTAGTTTAAAAAGGTAATAAAACATCGTCATTCTTCATTCGCAATGAAATTTGGCTGGCAGACGCTAAATTTTATGATAGTACAGCAGTAGTAAAATTGAGCTAGGCAGAAAAGTGGGAGACATGATGAATTATGAGTGGTACTGCTAACGTGGAGGCTATTGTGAAGATATCATTACAGAATTAAATTAAATTTCGCTGACAAAAATTGATCGACTGTGCCAATGAGACTCGAACCCATAAAAACTTGCAAACAAATTGCTTAAGTTATAATAATAATTATTAACATTACTGTTTTGGTATAACAAAGTGCTTATTGCCGTCGAGCGCTCACTTTGCCGAATGTTAACAACTTTACCGACGCGTTTACCCAGCAGCGAAATATCAATAATGTGTTATGTCCAAACTTATAAGCTTGCTGTTTGCATACAGTGAATATGAGATAAATTTTTCGATCGCCAGCAATTTCTTTGTCGTTCTATTGATATGAAAGAATGTTTCACAACGCTTCGTCGTTCCATACATATCAACAATTTAGTTCAAGGACAGATAATCTTAATTTCATGAGTTTTAAAATTACCACATCATTCTTAAAAAACCGGCCAAGTGGGAGTCGGACTAGCGTACGAAGGGTTCCGTACCACTATCAATACACACTATATTAAGACTTAAAAAGACACAATTGTATGGAAACCCCCTTTAAATAAATTCAATTGATTTGAACTGCCTAGTTATTACGGTTCATGAGATACAGCCTGGTGACAGAGAGACAGCGGAGGCTAAGTAATAGGGTCCCGTTTTTACCCTTTGGGTACAGAACCCTACAATTGTAAATTACAAGGACTCAAAATGGCCTTACACCTTATAACATTCTCCTTGTATTGCGAATGTGAAACTGGCAACGAGTGTTTTATGTGGAGCATTCTAAAAATAAAACTGGCAAAGTTGGGTGCTTTAAATTTTATGAAGGTTTTCCGTGATGTATGATTTAGTATGCCCTCGGGCCTCGGCGGCAAGAGGCTTAATCCTCGAGACAGCTGCTGGAGAGCTCACCTGAAGCGGACACGACTCAGGGCAGGTGGAGGGACAGGAGGGGGCGTGGAGGCTCTCGTTGAGTTGAATACGTCCGCTCCAGTTTCGCGCGGAGCCTAAACGGCGCGTATTAAATCTAGAACCGAGTCTCGGCCGGTTAGCTTACAGTTGACAGCTCGGCGTCTGCACGAAATACGTACCTACCTGCGCTCAAAGGCTTGTATGTTTTGTGTACATTACGTAGTCGCCTAGGGAAATATTATTTAAATATGTCGCATCTTAGTCAAGGGATTACGAGATCGTTGTGTTGAGTCGTTTTTGCCTTTCGTATTCAAAGGATAATACTATTTTATTCAATAAAAGAAAATAAACACAAAGACATGCATGAAATAAAAATATATAAACTTAAAACCTACTTAATCAGAAATAAACCCGTGTCCTTGAGGCAAGGAGGCGAGGATGCTGGCTGCGTTCCGCGTTGGATAGCTATACTTATCCTTTGAGCGAGGAACGAGCCAGCTTTCAATTCCAAGGTTAAAAAAGACCAGAATTTACTTACCTATTATTTAGACGCTATTCGTGCAAGCATAACGATTCTAGAGATACTTTTCTTTAGCTCTATGTAAAAGTATGCAAAGCGGAGGTGTGGTCTGAAATGATTTTTAAAAGATTTTATTTATTTGATAACTAAAATATTAAAAAATATGATCCTTATTTTAAATCTTTATTGCACAAACAATGAAGTACAAATGGTGGACTTAATGCCTGAAAATATTGTTTATCTCAATGCTCAATTAGTCTAATTCTACCTACTTGTAGGAAGGCAGCTAAATAACTAGCGGTTGGTGCTGGTAATGTATGCAACATGGTACAAAATTTCAAGTTTCTTTTCCCAGAAGTTTGGGCTTTCAAAATTGAAAAAACGCCCGCCTAGTAGCCGCCTACTTGTTGATATACTAGTACAATGAGATCTTGATCAAACTCTTTGCACATTTTGTTAAAATTGTCGCATGACCGCCAGAGATAACTGTTTTGCCTACAGTTAGTTGTCGCTTTCGGTAGATGTAAAAGTGGATAAAATTTAAGGTTCTAGGTGCTCTAAAAAAGAGTTTAGCTACAAATTTTCGACAGTATTATACCAGTGGCAATCTTATATAGCTTTTAGAAGAATAAAAGTACAATAAAATTAGTTGACAGACCTTTTTACAATTTTATTTTGTTAAATTACTTGTGTAGTGTTACTGACGCCTGAACCGTCCTGGGATTCAAGTTTCTGTGGCATAGCCGTTAGTCACGTCACGCGTGCACTTTTTGTTCCCCCCACAATCGCAGCGGTGAGGCAGAGGGTTTTATCCGCCTCGGGCGCTAGATTCGACCCACTTGCACAGTTGTCGTGCATAACGCTCTCGAGCTCCATTTTTCTTCGCTTTGACAACCCATTTAGGTACGTTTTCCATAGACGAGGAGAGATTACGGCGAGGAAAGACGGGCTTCTATGTGTTCGTGTGCAAACTACATGTCAACGTTTTTCTAGCAGCTACTTGACGTGGGTTTGGAGGTACAAAGTTCAATACCCTTATGGAAAACCAATAACAACTTGATGTTGGTTGTTTTGATTTGAACATGATAAAATATAATAGCGCTTAATAAGTATTCAATATATGAAGTTCTTATTTATTGTTTGACCAAGTAGACTTTATCACTAAGAACCTAAATAGTTTTTCCAGAACCTAAGAAGGGTATTGAAGAATTTAAAGTAATATAAGATTATAGAAGAAGAACATACCATTTCTTTGTTTCTTACGTTTACGCAAATATTCGAACTAATTAAAACACGATTTTACGGATTACTTCGCGATTTATTTTCATTAATAGTCAACTATGTTTTATAAAATAACATGGTATTATTTTTAGAACTAAGCAAAATACTGTGAACTAAAAATAATGTAAAAACCTGACATAATTATTATTTAAATTATTAGATAAGTTTATAGCGAACGATATTGTATCAATCTCGCCATCTTTCGTTTACCCTTTAAAGAAAAGTACACCATAAAAGTAAACTTCTCTAAACTGAACAAAATCTACATCTATCTACACTATTAATATAAAGAGGTAAGATTTGATTGTTTGTTTGTATTGAATAGGCCCCGAAACTACTGGACCGATTCAAATGAAAGGTACACAAATAGTTTAAAACCCGGGGAAGGACATAGGCTACTTTCTGTCGCAATATAAAATTATCAGGGGGATGAAAGTTTGTATGGTAATTCGACTTTAGGCGTGGGCGAAGTCACGGGGAACTGTTAGTATTACATAAGGTAGATTATACAATATGTCCAGATAGTGCCTCTAGTTGTAATGCCCGAATAAAAACATCCAAGCATCACCAGAAAGTGAGTATAGTGTTAAGTAGAAACGTATTTCGACAGTCAGTAAGCCGAACGAGCGCCGAGCGATGGACGACGCGACGTTGCGACTGATTGTCGCGGGCGGGCGGCGCATTTACTAAATCCCAATAAACCGCTTAGCCGGCCGGCCGGACAGCTGGCCGCCTCGCCGCAGACAATGGAGCTCGAATTAAAGGTCGTTACCGACTGGCGCCGATCGGAACTTCGAATTTCGGTACAAGCTAACTTACTTCGAAGCTTTAAGCTTGAGTCGCCGAAATTTTCCGGTTGTCAGAATAATGTTTAAGTGGTTATAGCTTGACAGGATAATGTATAAAATAATGTGCTGAAATGCCCGATTTTGGATGTTGATGTCTGAATTATTGACTACATCAGTCCCTGTCATTCATGGCAGCGCGAACGAACGTGATATCAAGATTTTAAAAACGTACGCAATCATCTAGCTTGATTAAGGCCTCAGAAGTGCGTGTCAATGTTGTACAATCGGCAGCACGTCAGGTTATCCATTTCCACGACGTAAACATATTTTTCACACTACCTACTCGGCAATGTTAAATTACACATCAAGTAAACCTGACTCAAAGTGAGTCATTGCATCCCTAGGGACGTAATGTTGTATGAAATTTCATTACGCCCCTAGGGAGGCAAAGTGATTTGAATTTAGAATAAGAGTTCGTAGGCATGATCACACTAGCCCGTCCCGCACGAAAGAGAACATATTTGAAATTTGAACCTGGCAGCCAAGAATTTTGGCACGAATGGAATTAAAAAAGCGCGCGCTTCTAAAAAAATAAATAAATAAAGAAAAAAAACCTATGTATTTTCAGAAATTACAAACAATGTTTTCGTAAATTGTCGAGTGACGAAGTTTATAACACCGGAGTCCATTAGATGTAAAGCTGCTGGCATTGTTAATAATAATAATTTACTGCCCGAAAAGTCAAAGGATATACATATACTTATAGATAAAATATTGTATTTGTAGTAAATTTTTTTATTGCCTCGTAGGAAGTGTGAAAAGCAGAGTATTCTCCTCGGGGATAAAGATGTCTTCGTCTTGGGCTAGCTTAAATCCCTCGCTTCACTCAGGACTCTTCTTTTAACTCCCTCGCTATGCTCGGGAGTAAACACTAAACTCCCTCGCTGCGCTCGGGAGTTAACTTACGAATTCTTCGTTACGCTCGAGATTAAAGATGACGCCCGTGACGTAAGACATCACTTTACCCCCTTGGTGAATAATCTACTATTATTATGTAGGGAATAAAAACGGTCTCAAGGTCATAGTGGGGTGGTCTGACGAGCGGCCGTCTCTACTAAGGTTCTAACGTACGTCGCAGCGAGTATCACTTGTGGCTCTCGTTGGCTGTTGACTTACATGTACTCAAATTATCCAGGTTAAATATGACAACTTCAGTTACGAGTGTTTCAGTGACTTCAGTTACGAGTGAGAAAAATAACTAAGATAAAATAGTAAAATATACATACATAAATTAAATTAAAAAGTAATAATTTTAATCATCGTATTAATACAAATACCAAACTGGTATGTAGGTATAATTTACAGTACTACTAATCTCATATAAAGACCGCGCAAAATTAATCGGCAATGAAGATAATCTAATAAGCAGGTTTTACAAGTTAATTATCTAGATAAAACAAAATAATAACAGATAATGCGAATATAATTAGATTTATCTTTTGAGCTGTAGAAAAAAGTTATTGAAATAAAATTTTATGGAGTGTAGAGACAAGTTTAGTTAAGGCTTATCGGCGTTACAAAATTAGATTTTTCAGAAATTTTAAGCAAGTTATTAATGATCAACCGCTGGAACAGATCCGCGGATTAAATCTTATCAAAAAGCACGTTTAGACATGGCTCGAAACGATTTACAATCAAGATTACACTCAGATAGCCGTATCCAGCCATCATTTAGTTGTCTTATCACATACTACACTGAAAAAAATGATTGGTTAACAGTAACCAAAATTTGGCTACTAGTAGGCCGTAGTCTAGTGACTTGCGAACTTCTGTTAAAAGAGTGTTTATATTAACAAAAGTTGACTCCCCTAAAACGAGACCTTTAACAAAACTAAACTAGTTTGGTTGACCCTTTTTTTTAGTGTACGTAGGTACTGGTAGTTGTAAACCTTATCGTGACTATCATCTTGTCGAGAACCTTCTTACTGTTTGTTGGTATTCTATCTCATTCGATCATAAATGTAGGTGTGGTAGTACACATACCTAACTATAGATGTGCTCATGTTTTTGGCGTAATTAGTTCTATTTATGAGTGTAGTACTGCTCACGCGCTGTTGTTGGTGGAGCTACAATATAAAGTTAGTCAAGTCTGTATGTCTACTTGTATATTGCGAAACCTATCGCAAATACTTTGATTGAATGAAAACCCTGAGACAATATACGGCTACTGATAACTAAATCGAAAATGCGTGTTTTGAGAGTATTTTTTTGTATTCGTATGTACTTAAATTTGTTTAATTTTACAAAGGAATCTGTTATTTTTTTCCGAAGTACAAATATCGCTTAAGCAATTTTACTATCCGTTGGATTCGTAAGCACTTTTCAATTTCCTATGCAGTTTGAAATTATGCTTCTATTGCTTTCCACTAGAATTGCTGGCTACAAAAATAGGTAATGAGTTTGGTCTACAACAAAGTTTAGTGTACAACAAACACATACTTGTTACTCTGACTGCCATTTATTCAATCTTCATAGATTATTTCATTTCACACTTGTATGTTATGTTAGTTTCTTACTATTCATTAAATATAAAATTAGTTATTAACAAATATGAGCTTTTCAACTCCAACTACTTACGCTTTAAAAAAAATCTTGAAAATAAACATAGTGTAAAATAAGTCTGACTCACATAATTATGGTATCAATAACTAAGATCAGGAACCGTTGATGATTTTTAGGGTTCCGTAGTCCGACAAGGAACCCTTGTAAGATCGTTCAGTCCGTCCTAGTCTGTCACAGCAGAATATCTTCTACGTTTATGGACTGATTTGCATGTAACTTGGTTAGAGGATACTTCACATATAGATCTCATTTTTAAAAATACAAAAATTGAAATTACCCCTTTTTAAGGGTACCTGTAAAGAGGGGGTGAATTATTTTTTTGAGTGAACCCCTTTGTGTGGGGTATTGTTGAAAAGGACTATGAAAATAAGATATAGCCCGCCAAAGTCGTTTACACGGTGTCCCCCCCCCCCTGTAATTTCTAAAGTCTTGGACCTATAAACTTCAAATCACTGACGTTAAGAAACAGGCGCAAAAACTCTTATTTAAAATTGTTTTGGGTATCCTGTGATGAATACTTTTGAAATTATCAATAAAATAAAAATATAGACTTTTTTCCAAAAGAACAGTATAAACTATTAACCTGGTATTTAGATAATTTAGACCTAATTTCTTTCCCCCTGTAAACAGGCAAAACAGCGCGGGCGGTGTCAAAAATGACTAAGGAGCCCTACTTTATGCGTGGTCCGACACGCACTTGGCCGGTTTTTAAATAATATTCTTAAATTGAAGAAAAAAAGGTCGATAAAAATGTTACTGATTACTTCGTACTCTAAATTGAGATGCTCATTACGACTTTTTAAGTATTCCGTTTGAGCAAAAATAATTTTACGAGTGTTTTTGGTCATTCTGAAGAATCTGAAGATTGGGATTTCGATACACGCTTCATGTACTTTTTTGTTACAGGTGGCAAGTAATAGACCGTGTGTGACTGAGTGTGTGCTAGTGATGTGATGGTGGCCCAGTGGCTTGCTCGTGCGATGTGACGTGTAGTGACGACGCCGACACGACGCGACGTCACGACGACATGGCCGACGACAATACGATCATCGAGGGCACTGTCAAGTTTCGCGACGGAAAAAAGGTGATTAGACCTACTTGGTGTATCAAGAGCACGATAAGATAATGTTAATAATGTCTTTAAGCGACTCGGTTGCACCAAAGCAATGCTAAAATATTACATAATATACTATACCGGGTGTTCAGGTTGCGACTAGCGATAATTTAAGGGACTTAAATTTAACAAATTTTATAGACATAATCCCGTTTAGAAAAAAATTGCATTTTTGGGTTTAGGTTTGTAATAAGTTTTAAAAACTACTTAACTGTTTTAAATTTTTAGCAAGATTTCTTATAAAATCTTTTTTCCCTCTATGACGGTAAATAATTTTAAAATGATTTTTATTTCACTTGATATGCGATAGCTTTACCTTCCAAATGGATAATTTTCATAAGTTTAGGACTTTAAGATCCATAAAAATAGTATTTTTTTATAATTAAAATGGCTGCTATTTCAAGAGGGGGGGCTCTAGAGTTAGAACCCAACATGGGGGTTTTTGTCGATAACATTTATAGCCCATAAATAATCGCTAGTTTAAACACACACATGGTACACAGTCTCAATTTAATCTGACCGTAATTAAAACCGTCAAAAAGTGACGATTGTAAAGGATTGGACAAATTTTTGACAACTGTTCTGTGCAAAAGATGATGCAACGTAATATCAACGGTGACCTTAACTGTATTGGTAACTTTTATATCTTACTATGACAATCGTCTAAAATCTGAGATTTGATTAACATTAACCCAAGTTGGTGCAACCGCGCCTTAGTACCAGTGCTTATCTTATCGTATCGAAATGAGGAATTCCAAAGTCAATATCATTTTAATTGAAATAAGTACCTAATTTAAAGAGATTATCGACTTTTGTAGTAACACGTAGATTAATTGGATGGCACTCAATTCGAAGTAATTGAAATAATCCATTATTTTTTGTTCAAGAATACGGTTATGATAAAAACAGTAGTATTTTTCAGTTACAGTACTCTGACTTTGTAACCAAAATGTATTTGTAGGATGTTATATTATAATATTGATTGAAGTCATGGCACCGATAACCTATACCTAAAGGGTAAAATTAGCTATAACACCTATCTTAACAAGTTTATGCGTGTTTTCGTCTTACATTAGTCGTTATCGAATGACATCTCTACTAAATTGTCTACAGATTAAATTCCTTACCAACTAACTGCTGTTTGCTGACTTTTCTTTATTAAATAAGTCTGTCTCTTTTCGTTTGTTTAGCACAAAAAGAAATAGACTGACCTTAAAATTTGTCTTAGGCAGTACACATCGGAATAGAGCCCGATCTGTTTGGATTTAAATTCCTCCAAGTATTGTCAAAATGTAATGTAATGTAATGTCTTCCAAGCCGAATTTCGCCTACTGCGCCCTATCTCAACAGAGATTAGCCAACTGCGTGGGACATATTATAGTGCGCAATACACAGGTGCACTCTCTATTCCTTCAGTCTCATGATTCGGTGAGACAGTCCGACATGACCGTAGAGAGATCAGGCGCAGGACCAACACAGGATTAACACCACCAACTTCCTGACTCCGAAGCTGTGTCTGAGTTATTTCAAGACAGAAAAACCCAACACTCTCGGCCCGACCCGGGATTCGAACCCGGGACCTCGTGGATAGTACCCAGCGTCACTAGCACCACTAGACCAACGAGGCAGTCAAAATGTACCGTGTCAGTTGCATGTAATATCTAAGCTGCTACTTTATTATTGCAAAATGCAAATAACCTTACCGCGGCTACAAGTCCTCTCGCTTGGTTATTCAAAGAAGTAATCTATCCGGACGCAATGTCGGAGTGAAACCAAAGTAGGTTAGTGGGACGTTTCTCATCTCCCAGCGTCGGGCTGCATTAACGTCAGACACTTTGTTTCAGTGGAAGTCGAGATGGTGCGTCATGCGGAAGCTGTCACCAGTTGCAGGTGAGTGTTTTACATAAACAAATTGCTACTTAAAAGTAATGGTAGGAATTTCGACTACAGCATCCGAGGTCGGAAACTTCTGCACCGATTCAAATGAAATTTGGTACAGATATAGTTGGAGACTCTCTTAGAAGGACATGGGCTACTTTTTGACGCTATATAAAATCATCAGGGGGTGAAATGGGGGATGAAATTTTGTATGGAAAATCCGACTTTAGGTGCCGGCGAAGTCGCGGGGAACTGCTAGTACATAATAAAAAGGAAAACTAACTGACATAAATTATGTTGATATGTAATACAAACTGGACTAGGATAAGAAAGATTGCACCATTCTTTCTTTAATGTGTTATTAAGGGAATTTAGGGAATCTTTCTCTTAAAAGGATAAAAAACCGGCCAAGTGCGAGTCGGACTCGAGCACGAAGGGTTCCGTACCATTGACTTACAACATTAGACAGTATAGGCGAAAAGAATTTTTAAGTTTATACCGTTCTTTTCTAATAAGTTTCCGTGCCTGTTTCTTTACGTGAGTGATTTGAAGTGTATAGGTCCAAGACTTAAGAAATTACCGGGGGGGGGGGGGGGGACACACACAGTGTAAACGACTCTGGCGGGCTATATCTCGCAAATGGTAAAGCTGATAAAAAATGGTTGTATGAAAACCCTACCTTATTTTCATAGTCCTTTTCAACGATACCCCACACAAGGGGGTGCACTCAATAAAATAATCCACCCCCCTCTTTACATGTATGGGGAGGTTGCCTTTAAAAAGGGGTAATTTTTTTATTTTGTATTTTTAAAAATGAGATTTATATGAGAAGTATCCTACAACCAAGTGACATGCAAATCAGTCCATAAACGTAGAAGATATTCTGCTGTGACAGACTAGGACGGACGGACTGAACGATCTTATAAGGGTTCCTTGTCGGACTACGGAACCCTAAAAAGGAGGTAAGTTTGCATTAAACTCCATCAGTTTAGAAACTAAATCTATATAAGTTGTTAATTTGTGCCGATAATGTCGCAGAGATCGACTTGTCGTAAATATTTTACTGTGAATATAAACGAACAAGGTTACAGTCCGTTCAGTGACATTTTTACATTCTTAAGAGTATTACGTTTTCCGTAGATTTCTACGGAAAACGTAATACTCTTAAGAATGTAAAAATGTCACAAAATCATAAAATTTCAAAGAATTGAGATTTTTATTTTCTGATCCACTCAAAAAGAGATGAGTATGTCTGTCGATTGTCGATTGTCGGTCTAATCTTCTATGAATACGCTTTGATTATCCGTTGTAATGTAATCCGTCCCAGCGTTATTAGAAGAAGATTACGGAGTAATTGCATGTTCTATCGCGGCTGTTTAGTTATTCATGGACAATAAGCGTCTACCAATAATTAATACGCGCCGAACGCGTATGAATATAAAGTGAGCCGAGCGGGTTGAACAGATACGAACACATACGAGTTCAGACGACGCCGCGGGTTACAACTGAACCGCCAAATTATGTCTGCCACTCAGCATTGTTCTAATTGCCACCGGCAGAATAGTGACGCCGTATGGCAATAGTTTGAGTAATTCAAAATTAATCACAGCCTACTTCTTTTCTTAAAAGAAAAAAAAATGCAGTCGGGGCAGCACGTCAAGTCAGCCATGTGAACTAGGAAAAAAGTTATTGTCACTTAGGGAATAATGGCGGTCATAGATAATAATAATGAATTGTTTCAACAAACACACCAATAACCAAGCCCCATACTAAGCGAGAGCTTGTGCTATGGCGACTAGGATAACGGATAGACATACTCATATACGTTTATAACCATTCGTACAAGTGCTCGTGCTCATCACACAAACACTTGCCCCATGCGGGAATTGAACCGTCAACTGCTGGTTTAGTAGATCGGAGCGCGAACCACTACATTAAGACGGTCGTAGAATCAAAGTCTGGTTGTGTATTTACTAATATGAATAAGCTGATTTTTAACAAAAACTGTGTTATAGGACGAATCATAATTCATGCTAATTTAGAATAATATTTTATGAACATTTGCAATTACTAACATAGACATTAAGTACACTGTTTCTATCTAACCACAAATAGACCCATGTTATCTTTCAACAAATTAATAAATTTTAATTTAATTAAACAAGTTAAGACAGCAAATTTAACCAAATCCAACCGAACGATAAAAGGTTTTCTAAATCTTCAATCTGATTGAAACATTTGTACTATTAAGCATTTTGTGTATGTAAATTAAAATATCATCAATTCGTTTGTAAGCAAATGTGTAATCATAGTATTACAAGAACATAACGAGCCCACCGTAAAAGCACACGGAAGTATTATACCGAAGCCTGTAACGATATTTTAATACATCCTATTACCTCCCGATTAACCTAGCGGAGGCCCCGGCTCAGGTGCGCCCTGGGACTTGCAGGCCCGCATTGTGGCGGGATTATAATTATACACATATAGTCGACCAATTGGACGGCCGGTATGGGAGGTCGTATTTGGAAAGTTGGGCTTAACGTGGAACTCTGGAGTCCTAGGATTTAGCGCGGAATAAGGTAACTAGCTAAAGCTTGTCAAGTCTAATTTTGCTGGTTTCTGACTACTGAGTTTTTTACATATTGTCTTATATTGTATTAAGATAATCGCGACTTTTCTTGAATTCGAATTACAATTGTTGCTTTATTGAATATAATTAGATGGAAGAGCATTTGCCCGGATAGCGAAGGGTCGTGGGTTCAAGTCCCACCGGACGATACGGTCGATAGATTTTTGTGTGCAAAACAAATTTACTTTCTAATAAACAGCCTCAATAAATTGCTATCGATAAAATTGACAACTAATGGGAGTGCCTTTTTAGGTAAGGAGGTAGGACTAATAATTAAAAGTAGGCCACCACTGTATGTACTCGTACATTAAATAACATTAGCGGTCGCTATCAAAGCACTATTTACCGCCATAATATGAAAATCATATTATTTAGAAGAAATCATATTTACAGTTTCGACTCAAGGTGGAAAATCCGAAGGTAATAGCGCGCTCGGAAAGTAATAGACTGCGTTTAAAGTTTGCTCACGTGATGCAGTAAGTTCTTAACAATTTGCACCTCCGTACACAACTACGTCCGACCTGATTCCCGCGACACGACATGCCTTTACAGTGTTGCCAATTCTGAATTTCATTTAAAGATGTTATTACACTTATTACAATAGAAAATAGACCAGGTTTAAAATGGGTCTAAATATTAGCCGACAACAGAGGAATGAATGACACATTTGTGACATAACCTAATAGAGAAGCGTTTTTCTAATCAGTAAGCTAATAATTTTGGAATAATGGGCAATGAAAATTTGTATGGAAAATCCGACTTTTGGCAAGCCCGAAGTCGCGGGGAACTGCTAGTGTAGAAATAAGGAGAGTAACGACAGTAATGTGCAATGAATCGCAAGTTTCACGTTTTCAAATATGTCACCAAGACTTTGTTATCTGTTCAAGGTTCTAAACTTCTTCAAAACTACGTAGATCTCGGTACTCTAATAATGTACCTAACATTTGCATAAAAATATCTAAACTCTACTTCGTTTAGTTAGCAACACTAACATGCCGTTCGCGTTTGATTCGAGAATCTACGTAAAGTTAGCAACACTACATGCCGTTCCCGTTAACGTGACGTCGCCGCCTCCGTCGGCTCATCCATCACGCAGCGATTGCAGGAACTCGCTGCAAATGCACATAACTAATACAGAATAGTTTAATCTGCAGATAGTTTGATTCTGAGATATCTATCAAAACTCTAGTTGGGGTTCCGGAATGAAGTCGATTTAAATTGAAATATACGAGTACTTTCTAGTTTTTATGACAACTTAACAAAAAAGAGGTGAAATTTTCTCAGCTTGCTGCGGTTATTGTTGGAAATCGTAAAACTTTAAAACGAATTTGTTTCAACTTTAATTTTTTTTAAAATGTCTAAAGCGAAATATCTGACTGTAGCATGCGGTAAATTAGGAACCGTAATTTTGTATCAATAAATTGTCAGTAGGATAATATAGGAATTAATGTTATTGAATTTTGTTTCTGGCCCAGTCTGCGGAGTCCCCTTTTTTTGCTTTATAACTTATGAGTTTGGGAAAGGCTCTACGTCGCCTCAGAATGTTAATGTGCATAGATACTTTTGAATCAAAGCGGGAGGCAAATGGAGTGTTTACGCCGCTCGCCAGCTCCCGCGAGCTTGAGCGAAGCGAGCGGAATACGGGATGAGCGAGCGTAACGAGCGCTCGCCGCTCGCTAATGAGTGTAATTGCTCGCTCCGGTAACAGTTACGTTTTTTGTAAAGAGAAAAGCCTCGCTGATTTTGTGATGGCTTTATAAAGTAACCAGCTATTTAAAGAAGTGTAGGACGTTTTAAAAATCTTATGAATATTTTAATAGGAAATCCCACATTTTTTGTTAAAGTATGAAACATTACTTTAATGATCATATAATCGCACACGAACTTCTCGGACTTTAGTTAAAGTATATCATCATATCAGCCTAATGCAGTCCACTGCTGGGCATGGGCCTCTCCAAGACGGCGTCAACTTTCACGGTCCTCCGCTTCACGCATCCAGCCACAACCGGCCACCTTTCTCAGGTCATTGGTCCCCTTAGCAAGGGGGCGTCCAACACTACGTTTCCCGAGACGTGGTCTCCGTTCAAGAACCTTCCTACTCCATCGCCCGTCGGTTCTGAGTATATGTATATCATTCATCTGTATCTAGAGTCAGCAAGAGCGAAATTAACAGGCTATTAAGTTCTTTGAGCTGTACGGAGTATCTCAAGCGTTCTCAAATTACCATAGGACAATTAGCGGCGTTTTGAAGATGCAGCCAACACACAATTTTAATACATTATGTAAGCTTTGCTGTTGAGTCTACTTTTATACAAAAACAACACTTGTTATATCATACAATATTGTTACATTTTTTGAAATCACTTTCAGGATATTTGTGATATTACGCTAAAATAATAATTATTTGTGACGTTTTACATGGAAGCATTCGTTTGTGCTACAAACCGTATATCATAGAGTAAGAAAGAGATTCGTAAGTTTTAATAACATAAATGGTAAGTAAAATGGAGAAAATAAAGTAACCAACATCAGCTTAACACATATAATTTTACAACTATTATGTTTTAAGAAAATCTTGCTTTTCTGGGTCAGTAACATTTCTGAGGATTCTTAAAAAGGTCTATTACAAATATAAAATATTAAAACACTTAATAGATACCACAGAGTAAAACTGTATTGAGAAAACTTTTCGAACTTTGCCAAAAATGTTAATGCATAAGTTGGCATACACGAGATAGTGTAAGTTACAAACAGAGAGGCTATTTAGATAAAACTGGGGCGGTGGAACAAAGTGGGGTGATTAAGTTTATTAGGGGTGACGACGGCCGGCTGTCGCAATCGTATAGCGTGTTATATAATCTTGTATTGCTCCAGACACACTAAGCCTTTTCTTGCAGCTACTATTCCCGTGTTGACTTTAGAATACTAGAAATCTAATTTTATCTTTTAACCATCACGCTATCTTAAACTTGATTTTTTGCGCCTTGATTTTTAGGGTTTCGTACCCAAAGGGTAAAACGGGACCCTATTAGTAAGCCTCCGCTGTTTGTCTGTCTGTCTGTCTGTCACTAGGCTCATGTCTCATGCTCATGTCTGTCTTAATGAACCGTGATAGCTAGACACTTGAAATTTTCACAGATGATGTATTTCTGTTGCCGCTATAACAACAAATAAAAACAGAAAATATAAAATATTTGAGGGGGGCTTTCATACAACTAACATGTTTTTTTTTTTGCCGTTTTTTGCTTGATATAAATAATGGCAACAGTTAGATGCTTGAAATGTTCACAGAATAATAATATGTATATTCACTTTAAAAATAAATAATTAAATTAAAATAATAATAATATTTAAGGGGGGCTATTATAGAAAAATGTATTTTTTTCGTATTTAATGGTACGGAACCCTTCGTGCGCGAGTCCAACTCGCACGTGTCCGGTTTTTAGGCTATGAAATGTCATAGCCTAGACTGATCATAGCAAAAACTTTTAAACGGATTGTGATAATGTTAAAATCTTACTTACCTCCTCATAGTTGAGGTGAGGCCTTTGCCCAACAGTGGGATCTGTGAAGGCTAACTTTACTTAACTTTTTATTAATTTTGACAAATTATATTACCAACTTAAATCACAATGACGTGGAGTTACCTGATATTATTCACGTTAACAAACTCTCCATTTTGGAAATGGCATCATTAACCTGCTTCAAGTTGGACTCAGCTTATTGCGATAAAATATCAAAGTGATCCCGGTTCAGGACCATTGAAAGCAGAATCGTCAATTATTATATAATGGCGACAAATGAACGGTAGGATGTGACGTCAGTAAATCAAAGTACGGAGTAAGCAGGAGCTCTATTTTTGAATCACTCGAATGACATTCTGTTGGCGAATGCGACGTAATTTTTACCCAACAGCGGAAGGAGAATTATGTTTTTCAAAATTATGTATGTATGTAAATATTTATGTATGTATGTACCTATAAATGTTTGGTACGCCCTATAGCCCAAACGACTGGACAGTTTTTGACATATGAGGTGTCGTAGAATTGTAGTAGTGACATGGCTATATGTATTTAAAAATAGCGCTCGCAAATGGAAACAAAGGGTGAGCGAGTGATTATAGCAATATGGGTATTAAATGAAAGCCAATAAAAGACCAACTAAAAATATGATAATTTTTGCAGTCGGGTGTTTTGTTTTTTCAACTATGTAACGAGTGCGTACAGGCACTCGTTGCTGTTTCGAGCGGTCTACTGCAATCGATCAAGTATTTCAAAGAAGTTTTAGATGACGAACGAAACTCAATAGCAATCTGCTCGCGAGTGATCCCAAAATAGAGCTCCAGCAGGTCGTAACGAGCCCTTGTCGCGTAATGAACGCAATTACCGCCCTTTGCCGTTGCGCAGTCTCCACTGGACCAAGCTCATTAATGGTCTACATTAATTTGACTTCAGTGTCAAATGCGCTGTGAATCAAGCTTTCTTCCGTTTCAGGAAACATGAAATAAGTGACAGCATAAGCTCATAGATACCCGAATTTTGTTACCGAAATCATTTGAACGTGATTGAAATTCAGAAGTAAAAATTAAAATGGAACCGGGCATATATATTTTCAGCGGACATATTAACAATCTAGTAATTGTTATTGACTTATTAAGGTATTTAAGTGTCTAGGTACGATAGTGTATGAGAGGTACTTAATTAATTATGATACTACTATAGGACTTCCTGTGATGACTTTCAATTTGAAAACGTAAACTTTTATTTAATTTTCCATTTTAAAGAACACACATCCTTTCCATTTTATAAGGACAGAAGTTGGAGAAAGCATGTTTGCTGTCCTTTATACTTACAGACTATGAAACAGTAATATGAAGGGAGGGATAACGTGAAAATAAACACCACTCAAGTCGTTATAACAAACTTTCGCATCCCGTAATTGAATGAAAACTATCTAGTACTCGTGACGAGGCGCAGGTAGAGCTGTGGAGTGTGGATCGAATTGCGGCGCGTAATTCAACACGCACCGCACGTCGCGTTATCGCCCTTTTGCCATAATAAACTTTAATACAGCAGGCTCAACATATAACTCAAACGTCTATCTATTTCTTTGTCAGTAATCGATGCTTACTGCTGAAGGTGGGGATTACTAGAAGTTTTGAATATGTAGATATTAATCATCAGTAGTTGCAGAAGTGCCACTGTACTTCTGTATTATCTACGATATGATTATTTACTAAAAACCTTGCCCTCGAGCGAATTTCACACCAAGTTGAGGCATACACTTATTTACTAGTAAGTGACTGATTTACGTTCCCAAAATTTTGCTGATTAACATTATGGGTAAAAAAAACTTTTATCTCAAGAAAGTTTCTGACGGTATACTATGAAGCTTTATTTTATCTAAATTTTATTTCACATAATTTAAAACCACTCGTGGAAACTTATCATGTTTAAGCAATATAATAATGTCCTCCTAGCCGACTTCAACTACGGCGGCCTATCTCAACAGAGATTAGCCAACTGCGTAGGACATATTATAGTGCACAAGTGTGTGCGCAATACACAGGTGCACTCTCTGTTCCTTCACACTCATAATTCGGTGAGACGGCAGTCCGACATGACCGTAATGAGATCAGGCCCAGGACCAACGGCTTAACGTGCTTTCCGAGGCACAGGGGTGTTAACACCACCAACTTCCTGACTCCGGAGCTGGATCTGAGTAATTTCAAGACAGAAAAACCCAAACACTCTCAGCCCGACCCGGGATTCGAACCCGAGACCTCGTGGATAGTACCCAGCGTGCTGACTGTCTGACAGTCAAATTAAGCACTATACATTATCTGTAAACTAAATATAACATTGACAGCTGTTTGTTTCCCTAATAAAGATAAATAACAGTAACATAAATAAAGATACAACCTCTACTTAGCGGGGTAGTTAATAGTATACACACCAAGCTAAAGAAGAATTTAGCTTTGTTATTAATGCTGTGAGCTTGCCGGCTTTCCCTTGTAGGTAAGTAGACGCAGCGTCAGCATTGCGTGCGCACGCGACGAGTGCGCCACGAGCGAAGTGCGCGAGCGTGCGCCAACAAGCTGTGACGGGGTGACCGTGACTCACTAGGGGTGCCAGTACGTTTTTAATTGCACAATAAGAATACGTTGTCATAACAATCGGGTGTTAAGCATTTGTGTAAAAATATGCTACCAAAGAAATGTCGAAGTTTCTGTGTTATTATAATAGGAAAGGTCTGTCTGGTCCAAATTATGGTAAGACTTCATAAAAGTATTATTTATATCAAACAATAGTAAGTAGGTACATACTCACAATGAAAAAGCATTGATTGAATAGTGATTTTGAATTAAAACAACACATTCATTATGTATGAACCTCATAGTAACGTTTAAATTCAGATCAAAATGTTATTGATGTTATTTTATTAGAACATGATTACTACCACCAAATGCCAATCAATCAAAATGAATAAAAAGTTTCATCGAGTTGCGATTTTTTCTGTTATGTCCATTAAATCTGTGTATCACTTTCAGTGTCACGATTATAGTTATCAGTTATTCAAATAACAATAGTTTTTATCGGGCATCAAAGTGTTATCACTGAGCACGTCCTAGACTTTTGACTCGATCTTTATTCGTGTTCAGTGAATGTCAAAGCCCTATAATGTGGCACGCTCGACTCAAAGAGAGGGAGTTTGTCACTGATATCGCGAACAAAGCCAACCAGCTCGGGGGATAGGGGAAACTTAAGAAATGCCCCAGGGAGACACTTATCAGATGCGATTGACAGGACCCTTATAATTCATTTATTCAAATGTAGGTAACGGAAGTCCCATGTATGATTGTTTGTTTGAAATTGAAGCAGTTTTTCGGTATAAGCTTAAGCAATTTTATTTGGCGGGTAGAAATCCTTGGGATAATAGAAAAGCTTTTTTAAAATTCTGGTTATTTAGAAAAAATAAGGGGCCGGTAGGTATGCAATGGGCAATAATTAATCTTAAATGTAGGAATATAATCACTGCAGAAACATCCTGAAGTGCACCAAAGCGAATAATTTTTTGAAATTTTCTATTCATTGTTATTGCATTCATTGTTTATCAAAAGATCTATTATTACAATAATTTATGACATTTTATCAGGTTAAATAAATCATAAATAACTTTGCTATTATTGAACTTTATCGACCAGTTCCAAAAAAAGAAGAAAAATGTTACACAATATAACGCTATCGTACGCACACAATATAAACTTTGTACCTAAGCATCGTAAATCTTCATTCTGAATAAACTTGATACGTGATTTATCTGAATTTCAATAAATAAAATACGCTCAAAAATCATGTTAATATCCTAAACTTACAAATGATTAATCTGTCCTAGGTCAATTGGTAGTTAAGTGACCGTAGTCGTAGCTCGCGTCACATTTCCACTGAAGTTAACGAGGGCTGACAGCGGCTCAGCGTCTTAGCACCGGCTCCCGGCTCTAATGAACGACACGCGCAGTTTCGGTAATCAAAAGAGAATAGGCGGCTCCAATTTCAAAGGACTAATTGGGATGCGACGGCTTACTAGACGGGTGACATTGAAGATTATATCAGTGGTAGAACAGAGAAACTTCTTTAGTATGCTATTATCTATTATAAGTTTTTTTCTGTGTTCTGTTTGTGAGTGTAGAAGTGCTTGACTGTTATGAAGTGGGGGTCTAAGATAAAGTACACACAAAATTTATCAAAAGAACTAAATATTAATTCTAATGTTTAGTGTCTAAAATTAATTTTAAGAGAGAGACTACTCTTTCTTTCTCTGCCAAAAAGTCTTTTCGTTTTCATTTCGTTTGTTTAGCATAAAAAGAGAGAGAGATTGAACTTAAATTCAACCTTAGCTAGAGCACATAGGAATCGAGACTGCTATTGCGATTAATAGGTAACCAAATTTATGGATCAATTTAAGATAAAATCATAAATCAGTATGATTAGTCGGATGGTCGACATGCCCCAAAATTATGCTGATAATATTTGAATTATCTAAAGCATGTTTTTTTGTTAGATCAATTGTATCATAATCCTAGATATAACGAAGAGTATTTAAGATTATCTCGCGCTATCGGCCATCTTTAACCCTGCCGATGCGAACTGACGTTTGTCACCACGGGCGACCGCGTGCCGATGCGAGGGGCTCACGAGCCCTAATATATGCCAGTGGCTCTGTCGGTACGTTGGCACGCAGTCCCAAGGGACGAGGGTTGCAGCGGCAGGGTTGCAGCATTAGACTCGGTAATTAAGTAACAAAGGAGCTACACTAAGTGCAGGAAGTTACGTCAACATTTTAGTGCTTTTATATTCTGTAAGCGATGGTTAATACACTTGGGTTCAAAGGTTTTTGAAACTTTACAAAGTTTAGTTGGTGAATAGTTATGGTCCCATTCTTTGTAATCTGTTTTATGGATTTAATAAAGTACCAACCGCCAAATACTCAAAAAACAAGGTAGAAGATCGATTAGTGTAGCATAAAGTTGGTAGATTCGCATCATGTAGGGTGCACTCTTTTTGCACAGACCAAAGAAAATATCAATGTTACAAACGTAAACGTTATGTCACAGATTTTTATCATAATATCTTTTACAATAACTTTAAACAGACATAAAAAGGATTATTACTATGTGTATTCTATTGAATTTAAGTTTGTTTATGGTAACAGTACCGACCTATCATCTGACGACCTTTCTGACCATAGGGAGTCATGTTTTAGAGATTCCGCGGACGAGTGCCAGCCGACACCGCGCGCGCGTCCTATCTAGTCGCTGACGCGTGTAGTTCGTTAAAAAGTATTTTTATTTGTTTTTATATTTCATATGTATGTAGTCTGTAAGAGATTTATTATATGGGCCTGTATTACTTCGTAGTCTGTAGCCTGAAATAAAAAAATATTATTATATCATTATTATTATGTTCGATTAGCATACAAGCTTACTACAGGTACGTTAGCATAATCTACAAGGACTGCAAGGCACCTAACAGTAACATAGACGCTAACATCTCGATCACGCATTCATGCCGGCTAGCAATGCGAATGACAATGCAGTTCCCTGCTGGCCCGCGCGTGATTGCGACGCGCGGCACGTCGCCACTCGCGCCCGCGGGCTTACACTCTTATTACGCGTTGCACACGCATGGTTAACTACAAACAGTGTTGCGGGAGAATGTAGACTGGGGCTTTGTACAATCTGCCATAGAATCTGGATATAAGTACTTTTTTGTAATTGTTTATTTGTAAGCTACATCTGTAAATCGATCATTTGATATTGCAACGCGTAGCGGTAACAATTTTGCAAATAAAAAAAAATCAATAAGAAAATAATTTTGGGTGGGTTTTGCCAATTTACTGAAAACAATAATATATATAAACGTCCGCACGTCTGACTCTTCCACTTATACCTTGATTCTTTTCGTAGGTAGTTCAAATGGGTAAAAAAAAGATAAAAAAGACTTCATGAAATACCATGAGCGTTCTGAATGATCAAATGTGATTATTAAATGTTATCGACAGGCTATCTTGAAAAAAAAAACAATGAACACGTGGGCTAGCTTTGCCAGTCGTAGCCCCGTCGCGGTGATTATGACCCGCGTCACGTCTCACCCGTGGACTCAGAAGCCTTATTACGCGCTGCAGGTACGGGACAGGAGTAAATCAATAGGCCGCGTGACGGGGCCACTTCAACCTTTGCCTGGAGTGATTCTGCAACCTTTTTTGAGATTTGAGAGCTCAATCAAATCGTTTTGCCATTGTGTCTTGATCCCAAAGATCAATATTTCATGTTTGAAATTGTCCATGTCAGTGGATCCTTCCTATTTGTTGTACTTAATATACCGTAATATATGTTGGTATAACCAATATGATATATTGGTATAACTTGGAAAAAGAAGACCAAGAAAATCATACACACAGCAGTTGAATGGCAAAGCCTGATGTCATGTCATGATGCCTTATAGGAAATTGAAGCTGTTGGCAGAGTGAAGAGAGGTGTGGAAATTGTTCTACCGAGAAGAACTCTTAAGTTATGTATATTAGTAGTGTTGGTTTTGTCGGAAATGTAGGTCAGACATAAAACAAAACCAATACTACTCAATGCGCAATACCAATTATTAAAACTTATAATAATTTGTAGTA
This sequence comes from Pyrausta nigrata, assembly GCA_949316185.1. Lineage (NCBI taxonomy): Eukaryota > Metazoa > Arthropoda > Insecta > Lepidoptera > Crambidae > Pyrausta > Pyrausta nigrata. Next base: position 17,412,407 of record OX438954.1, on the reverse strand, counting down.
AAATAAAATTACCGGAACACGAAACTGTACCAATTTCACTAACGAAGTACTCTTCTAAATAACGGAATGTCCAGTCTTCAACGAGCTCCAATTTACGATTAGAGATCCGCTGAAGCCCTGATTGAAGGACTGTTGCGTCCCAAATGTTCGCTTTTCGCCTTTCCTCATCAAGTAATTGGGCTTTTGTTAATTCACGCGATTGGAGAGTGCTGACTCGGTGGAGCGTGAGCGCGTAGGGGTGATGGAACGAACGACCGACAAACGTGTTACACATTGACTGTCCACGAAGTACTCAGATACAATTTATTAGAGAATGTACACATGACAAAGCAGTTCTTTACGATGAGATTTTAAAGTATCATCAAAAGGCCTTCAGGTCTATTGCAGCCGATTCAAGCATTGTCTCGTCTCAAAGACATGCACTTTTTTAAGTGGCTATGTAAGCCAATCTTCAAACAGCAGATTCTTTCACACACTCCGCAAGAGAAGCCTCCAGCAGGCGAGGTACTGGCCTGGTGGCGTCTTATTCTGCTATCCTTTAGAGTCTGAGACCAGGCTTTGTCATTATTAAACTAATAAGGTGTCAAAGTCTATCAGAAAATGTTATCAGTTACTTTTGATAACTTTTATCGAAAACGTGAACGTTTTCTCATTAAAGACGTCGCCCTATTAATTTTAATTTTGTAATCGCCTATTTTGCAAAGATGTGTAAGCCGATTAATTAAACTTGTGCTAAGCTTCGGTAAAGTGCAGGTACCGCCCAAGATGAAATAAGCTGTGCTGTCGTAAATCGACTTTCCAGTTTCTCTGTATAGCTCGAATGGACGCGGGATTTCGAATTCGAATTTTACTATACACAGACATGCAGCAGAATATTTATTTAATTTTGTGAGATTATTTATGAGAAATGATCGAAATTTATAATGGATGCTTGTATAAACAAGAAGTGCATGACAGATAGTTGCCGCAAGTGCAAATGTTTGTATAAACGTATACATATAAGTATGTCTATCCGTTATGCTAGTCGTAGTTTGAGCCTAGGTAATTGTTGTGATTGTTGGAACTATTTATTATTACTGTTATAGTCGTTTTTGGGAGATCAGTAGATTGGATTCAATAACAACTGACTTAGAATAATCATGCTACATTATGGATTCTTTATTGCACACCACACACAATATACATTTAAATTATTTACAAATGCTCATACAGAATGGTACAATTTAGCAAATTAATGGTAGTGCAAAATATTATTAATGCCTGATGCTGGTTCTGATAAGGCAAGTAAACTTGCAGCACTGTGCCTAGCTCCACAAGAGGCACGAGCCGCGGGTCGGCGGAGGTTAGCCTGCGGTAATTACCGTGCCGAGTGCACACTAATTGAAACGCAAATTATACGAACCGCCTCCTCTAACGATCGCTCACACATTATTTAAATGTATTAATTGAACTGAACACCCGCCACGTTAAATTTGATACCAATTTACTTAATTTGCATTGAAAATTTTATGTTTGCGCAGAGTTACGGCTGATTATCGGTCAACGTGCGGCAGTTTTTCGGTAATTGCGATGCGCTCTTCATGAAATATTCACGTTGTTCATTAAATGAAAAATGAAGCTATAATGTCTCTCAAACAATTGTTTGTAATTTGATCAACGAGAGCAGTTCTGCATACAACTTTTATTATTTGGGATGTCATTGTCAGTCAAATGAATATTCACAAGGTATGAATGTTTGTGTTATAAACGCAATATTTTTTCCGTGAGATCTGAATCAGACGATATTAAAAAAAACCGGCCAAGTGCGAGTCGGGCTCGCGCACAATGGTTCCGTATCATTTTATTATTATATTGTATACATTATACCTTTTTTCAGTTTTAAATAGCAACTACTCCATCTTAGTCATTTAAAATAATTAATTCTAAGGATTTTGTATTTAGTACAAAATGATCCAACACCCAAGTTCAACAACTGTAACTAAAGTACTGTAAATAAAGTTATCTTAACCGTTATAGTTTAATATTTTGCAAATAGAGCATTAAATCGAAAAATTATCTTAGAAACCCATAAGTATTTTTTAAAGTTTCTTACGTTTACGCGAATTGTTGAACTCATTGAACACAATTTAGTCCCACTGTGACCACGAACGCTGTAAAAGTGTTCGAAACGTCAGGTTTTAAATAAAATGAAAATAAATCGCGAAGTAATCCGTAAAATTGTGTTTTAATGAGTAATTTTTAAAGACGACGGAAAGAAAATTCCCACTATTCAAAATTAATATGACGATAAGGTAATTTGTATAATAAGACGTTCGATATGTCCAAAGTAACACCATCTGAGCACATCGAGAGACTGGCGTCGATCGATGAACGAATGCAATTGACATAACCCAAAGTAGTAATGTACGGTTTATATCAAAGCTGCACATGTGACGTCACATGCGCTCGCGCACAGCGCTGCATTCACGCGGCCAGTAAACACTTTAACTTTACTACCGACAGCCGAGATCTGTTTGTTGTTACACACTTCCTTTTAGGCTTGAAGTGTCACTGGGATTGGACCACACATGGTGGTCGTTGAACGAATGGTAATAAAGAGCTCTGTAAGTGATTAAGAAGCTCATACAAAGTCACTCTCAAATATTTAATAGCATTTTGTAAGCTTCCTGTTCCTATTCCTTTGTCTTTGTTTTTTTTTATTAAAAAAGGTATGCTGGATTAATCATTTCTTAACTGCTGCTTTCTAACTAATAGATAGGGAACCACAAAGTGTTGAAAAGTGCCTCCAAAGAATGTAGTGTGGCCATAAGTTTCAGTATGTAGGTATAATACAATTAATCATATAAACCATGCAAAGCTCTAAGCCACCCTTTAGTTTCCAAACGTACCACCGCCGGTGTAAATTAATTGTATATTAAATTTAAATTTAAAAAGTATTATTGATATTTCAAGTTTACTTGCCATGTTTCACACCATATGAGGCCAAAATACGCATCTAACTTAAGTTTTACCAATTTCTATGAGATAGACAGAACGTTTTATGTTATAGTAGGTAGGTACTCAAGTTCCAAAAGCAAGGCATGTTAACCGTATTTTGCTACGAATAAGAACAGTCAAACCCTATAGCCACAAAATAAATAATTTAGATTATATATCATGCTTTCATTGTTGGTATTCCACTCGAGTGATCTCGAAAGAAAAATAAAATTGTTTACTAGGTGGTAAATCGTTTACGGCCGGCGATCTTTTTGTTAGGACGCAGGAGGCACCTTGTGTTCAGGTTACATAAATATTTCACACACAACATTGACTCATAATGGCGTCGAGAGGCTGTCGCGGCTCGCGTCGCTGAAGGGTTGGAATTTGGGCAAGTTGAAATTAAATGTAATAGAGCTTTTTTATTTCAAAAAAACTTTTGGCGATAGGCCGACACATTGTTCGTGAGGAATTTTGTATTGTTCTCCTAATTGTTGTTCACTGGCATGAATACATCAAATAGCACTAAAAATGTGTATTTAATGAACGCATATAGAAAAGTGCAGAAAGCAGAGAGGAATGTAAAAAAATCCACTGACAATAGCCAAGCTCTTAAATTGGATGATGATGAACGCATTAACTCGATTTCTAGTTGAAAAAGCTCTTTTTCATCTCTCCTGTTCGGAAAGTTAAACTACTATGTGTAATAAATTACAAGTAAAAAACCCTTTTTAAAAACAAGCTTTCATGTCAATGCGCTAAAAAGTGTAAAATAAAATTTCCTTTAAAACTTTTACGATCAAATAATAACATCACTACACAATTTATAAAATCTAAAAGCTTGTCGCGAGATTTAAGTACTCACTTGGCGTATTTAGTAGTTTGATTTTGAGAAAATTTAGTCAATCATATCAAGTTACGTATATAATTTACTTGTTTATCTACACAGGTAAAATCTCGCGACAAGCTTTTATATTATATAATTTGTGTAATGATGTTATTATTTGATCGTAAAAGTTTTAAAGGAAAATTTATTTTATACTTTTTAGCGCATTGACATGAAAGCTTGTTTTTAAAAAGGGTTTTTTACTTGTAATTTATTTTTTACTTTTTAGTTATCGCTGGACAGATTTCTTAGTCTGTAGGCATATCTCATTTAACGCATCATTGAGGCAAGGGCGTTTGTCGGTCAAATTAGATGGGCTTATTATTTTTCGATCGACTAAAAATTGAAAGAGTAACTAACTACGAGTATGTGCAACTAATATCTAACATACCTAGGTATCAGTTTATCAAAATATTGTTTCGGTGACAATTAAATTAGGTAAGCCTTAAAGAGGGCTATTTTAAAAATTGAATAAGGACAGTGACTTAAAGCGAGCTTAAAACTTTCGCCACCTACCTTTCCTTACCTATGTCTTAACATAGGTAAGGAACAACAAATAACGGCTTAAAGTTAATATAATGGCTAGGCGACGAGTAAAATAGCTTGGTTACAAATTTAATGTAAGCGAAAGAGTTAAAGAGCACTAATTATTACCCTGAAGTATTGAAATTCCTTCAAAAATACAGCAAATAGGAAAACCAATTATTTTAACTTCGACTCACCGTGGTCCTTCGCTGTGATACTAGTCTGCCCAATAAACAATGCAGTTTAAAGGCCGAAGGCGCGAAGGAAAAGCAGCCTAATGCTTGCTTTTATGTTGAACAATTTAAGGCTTAATGTTTGTATGCCACTTGCAAGTTGTAAACTAATGCTGTTGACGCCTCTTGCGAAATTACACAAATCAAAGTTTAACAATCGATGCTACGGACTACAACAATTTGACTTTATTTATTACTTTCAAGGTCAATCAGTACAATCAATACACAAAAATCTTAAACGACTTACACAGCTTACCATGCATAGTCATCTAAACAACCAGTATACAAAATTTCAGCTCAAACGGTTTAAGATATTTGCTTAAGAATTGAGCTGCAATAAGTATTTGTGACATAGCTTATCACCCGACTAGGTACGAGTACAACACTTTATCTTGGGTGTTAAGAGAAATGCGCCGCGTAAGGCATAAGTAAGCTTCAAGTTAATTATTGTAACTTCAAACTAAGCCTTACGCAGCGTAAACACAATTCCAGTGTGATTTGAAGTTATCCTTCTCCTAGACAGTCGAACCAATGCTGTTGACGCATATCTCACCAAAATTAAACTCGTCAAAGTTTACCTACCGATGCTACAGACTCAAAAAAATCAACCTCAATAATTAAAATCGAGGACTCTAAGAAAACCCCTTTTAACAAGCGTATACCTCATGACTGAGGGTCGTGATTATTATGTGGAATGAAATACACACAACGACTACTAGGCAATATTTAATGGAATGGTTTGCCATTGTTTTTTCCATCTCACACACTAGCCACTAGTGTGCAGGTTTTTCCTCATGGTGTTTTCATTCACCGTTAGGCAGTTAGCAAGTTTTTGTACAAACTTATTGGTACAGGCGGAGATAGAAATCATGATCTCACGGATGAAAAGTGAAGTTTTCTCCGCTCGGCTATCACGCCTCTTCTTCACGCCAAGAAAACCCGATACATCAAATTCCTAAACTGATCGGAGAAACGGAGTTAAACTCGCATGCTTTTTCTCTGCAAGCCCTTTCATTTGATACCCATATTGTAAGAAAGCATAAAAAACTTAGTCCATAGGAAAGCATCAAAAACTTAGTGTGTGTAAACTAGTTCTTCCTATACGCGATAGGATTAACTAGTATAGCCTTGATCAAACTAATTTGTCCTAAGCTCGATGGGATAGACTAGTTTAGGCTAGGCCAAACTAGTTAATCCTGATAAAAATACGCACACTCTAGAATAAACTGGTATCTTCTTCTTCTTAGTCGGTTGCTCTTGGCATAGCAGTCGTGGTCACGGTGGTTGTAGTAGTGTGCGTGGCTCGGCGCACAGTTTTTTGCCATCTCTCTCTCACTGAGGCACTGCGTACGCACTCATTCAACGACGATTCGGCGAGGGTCTTTATTTGTTCGGTCCAACGCATCGGCGAGCGTCCTCCCGATCTTGTGCCGTTCACTCTGCCCAGGACAGCCAGTCTCTCTATCGCGTCGGCTTCCTTGCGACTGGCGTGGCCAAAGTAGCGTAAATTGTGGAAAGCCTTTCTTTTATTTTGAGCTCCTGGAGGATAAATACATTTGTGCAGTGTTGCGTCCATGATATGCGAAGCATCCTTCTCCAGCACCACATCTCCAAGACATCTATGCGCTTCCTTTCTCTCTCTTTTACTGTCCACGTTTCAGCTCCGTATAGCAAAACTGGAAATACCAAAGATCTCTCAGGGCGTTTCTTCGTCGTTTTAATGCTTCAATACTGCGATCTTTCCAGACTTTCGATAGTTTTTCCTTTGTAGAGCGTGTTATTGCAATGCGACGTATAATTTCATCCTCGGAGCCTCCATTGTTTGACATCTGTGAACCTAATCCTAAACCTAAACTGGTATGGCGTAGTCTAAACATTAAAGTATATCTAAAAAGTCAAAATAAATAGATAGAATCATTTTTATTAAACTATACTTAATGATTCGTCGTTACAAGTTATGGATAATTGGTAATACGAACAATCATACTATAACAAATAATAAGTGTTTTTTTTAATAGAAGCAGTATTCGTATTGCAATGATTAAAATTGTTATTTATTTGAAACCATAATGATTCAACGTTAAAAATTATAAATAATAATTGGTAATACAAACAATCATACTTTAATAAATTATAGTACAAGTCCTGATATATTTGCTTAATTACTTCCGACTCCGCTATTTTTTTTACTGTTAAGACTAGGCCATACCAGTTTATCCTAGAGTGTGCGTATTAATATTAGGATCAACTATTTAAGCTAAGCCTAAACTGGTTTATCTTATCGGGCTTAGGACAAATTCGTTTGAACTAGGCTATACTAGTTAATCCTATCGCGTATAGGAAAAACTAGTTTAGCCTAGGCAAAACTAGTTTGGCCTGAAATCGGGTTTGGCTGGTAACATATATAACAATCTACTATTAACGTATTTACTGAGTAGTACCTACCTACTTAATCCTATAATTATGGTCATTGTAATACCTTAACTAAGAAATTTGTTTTTCTTGCAATAAATGAGTAGCTTATTTTATCTTTTCTCACAGAGAAAAAATAAATTGTCTATTAACTTTTACAACACGTCATCATCGTGATGTAAGATTAAGGCCATCTCACGGACTGACAAACCGGTAGCGGAGGCTTAGTAGTAAGGTCTTCTTATCTTAATGGGAATGGAACTTTAAAAAAATATCACTTTCTTGCTGCCTTAAAAAAACCATAAAATGCAAAAATAACGTCGGCCCCGAATTTCCCAACGTCACTTTTTTGGGTAATTTTTCTTGCAAAGTACAAAATCTGTCATCGCTACTGACCCCTCCCTTAGGGTTGGCTCCCAGAGGGCATTTGTTTTCTCTATCTTTGCATTTGCCACATAACAGTCATAGCGCATGATTTCCCTTGATGTTATTTTACAAAGGGTATTTCCATGGTTACTCGAATCTGGATTCTTATCCTATCTTTGTTTGATGGTTTAACTCAATATTCATATTTAGTAATAACTGATTTTCCTTTCACGTTTTGCTCTACGATGTAATTGAATTGCGCAAAATGGCTTTATAGTTAATGATTGCCTCCACTGAAAAAAAATGATTGGTTAACAGTTACCAAAATTTGGCTGCTAGTGGGCCGTAATCTAGTGACTTGCGAACTTCTGGTTCATCATATCAGCCTATTGCAGTCCACTGCTGGACATAGGCCTCTCCAAGACGGCGCCAACTTTCACGGTCCTCCGCTTCTCGCATCCAGCCACCACTGGCCACCTTCCTCAGGTCATCGGTCCACCTAGCAGGGGGGCGTCCAACACTACGTTTCCCGAGACGTGGTCTCCATTCGAGAACCTTCCTACTCCAACGCCCGTCGGTTCTGCGACAGACATGACCAGCCCACTGCCACTTCAGCTTACTGCACCTCTGAACGATATCTATGACTTTCGTCTTTTGGCGGATGATCTCGTTCCGGATTCTATCCCTTAGCGAGATCCCCAGCATAGACCGTTCCATAGCTCGCTGAGCGACATGCAGTCGGTGGGCCAGCTTGACTGTCAAGTTCCACGTCTCGGCCCCGTAGGTCATGACAGGTAGGACGCACTGGTTATATACCCTGCTCTTCAGGCATTGCGGTAGAGGTGACGAGAAGATGTGACGCAACTTCCCAAATGCTGCCCAACCTAGTTGCACCCTTCTGGCGATTTCGCGGTCGAAGTTGTCTTTACCCAGTTGCAACACTTGCCCGAGGTAAACGTATTCCTGGACAACTTCGAGCATCTCGCCGCTGACTGCTATCGGTTCCGGGACACGACACACTAAACTAGTTTGTTACTGATAACTTCTGGTTATCAGTAACAAACTAGTTTAGTGTGTCGTTGGTCTAGTGGTCAGCACGCTGGGTACTACCCACGAAGTCCCGAGTTCGAATCCCGGGTCGGGCCGAAAGTGTTGGATTTTTTTTAATAACTCGGACACAGTTCTGGAGTTAGAAAGTTGGTGGTGTTAACACCCCGTTCCTTAGAGAGCACGTTAAACCGTTGTTCCACTTACGGTCATCTCGGACGGCCGTCTTACCGAATTATGAGAGTGAAGAAACAGTAAGTGTACCTTGTAGGCAAACACACTTGTACATTACAATACATCCCGCGCAGTTGGCTAATCTCTGTTAATGTTGGCCGCTGTAGTCGAGGACATTTTAAAATTAAATGATTGCACTATCAGCACGTGGTATTAGTGTAGTTTAGTTTTAATGTTATGACGTAATTTGTAACTAACGCAACCCATATGGATCAAGATGTCCGAAATAAACATTTTATTATTAAATACATAATTAGTAGCTACTTTTCATTAGTCACGCAGGTAGCCTTAGACGTACCCAGTGCAAATAACTTTAAAATACATAAAAATAGCGTAACATTCGAGCAACAACATCTTACAAGGAGAGCTAGTAAAACTTTACGAAACTGTTTTTAGTTAACTTGAGTGCGTCATAGGTCGTTACCCTGGGCGTTACTGCACTCGGAACAAGGCCCTGCACTTATTTTCGAGTCGATAAACCCCGAAGAATAGGACATGTTCCGGCGGGCCCTCCGTACCCTCGATCGATCCCTTGTACCCTTTGGCATGGCGGCCCATCGGGAAATGCAAATAGCGACGCAACTCTCACTGATTGAGATTTTATTGCCCGCCTATTGTGCCATGTGCCGTTGACACTATTGTTATTATGGATCCGAATATAATAAGTTGCTGAATCGAATGGTAATAATTTGCTTGACGATTTGTTATTGTGCCGCAGATGCCTTTTAGCGTCATAAATTGTTTATAATGTTGCTTATTGAATAAGATGAAATATAATTTAAACGTATTTGTTTTTAAACTCTTTGCGTAGTACAATTTTAATTACACGCATTTAGTTATTATTTTTAAACACTATGTTACTAAATATAAAAGTTAAACAGATAGTAAAATATTATTGAATTTTGTGACATTTGCTGACCAAACGACCACTTCAGCGATTTGATCAGCAATGAAATGAAATGCTTAGTAATGGGCGAGTCGTAATAACTCTCTGCAATGATCTTCAAATATTATTGGAGCTCACCGACACTCCATTAATAAAACAAATCATCGTTACTTCTTAAAATAGTTCTGTAAATGAGTGGATTGATCCTAAATAGAAAAGTCGAGACTAGACATGTTGACTACGGAACTTTGTTTGGACTAGTTAACCCCTTGAGCATCATATGACCGCCGGCGGTTGCATAACAATTGATTATCTGTTGTGTTTTGAAATTTTATCTCTGAATTGTAAGACAAACATACTAAAAGTTCCCTCAGAGATGAACCCGAGACGAAAGGCTTTTCGCTTACGTATCGAGAGCGATGCAAAATTTATTGTACTACCTACATGATGAAAGCTGATAAATTTTTTCTAACACTGGTCCACCACAATTTTTACCGAATTCCAATCGTTGTCTAGCTAGCAATAGGGTACAAAAACGGTTTGTTTTCAAAAAGTGTGTATCCATCTTCTGGAAACACTCCAGCACTCATTTACTGAACTATACTTTTAGTGGCATTTGCTAACTAAACATTTTTGTTGCAGACTGCGTGCACCTGCAGCTGTACCGCGACTCGAAGGCGCGGTGGGGCGGCGCCGCCACGAAGGCGTCGCTGTCGCTGCAGCAGTACCTCGGCTGCGAGAGCGGCTTTACGCTCGACAAGCACTCCAACACGCTCGCGCTGGTCTGCAGGGACCTGGTCGCGATCCTCGCCTTTGAGACGAGGGAGCGCCTTATACAGTGGCAGGTAAGAATTTTCTACTTTTTGCCCTACTGCAGAAGGAGAGTAATGTTTTTACCCGACTGCGGGAGAAGGGTTATGTTTTTTTTTCGAGAGTATGTAAATATAATTGTTTGGCACGCCCTACAACCCAAACGGCTGCACAGTTTTTGACATATGAGGTGTCGTTGAGGTTCGTCAAAATTGTAGTCGTGACATAGGCGTTATACATTTAAAAAATGGCGCCTGCAAATGGAAACAAAGGGGGGATTGTTTTTGTCTTTACCATAGCGATATGGGTATCAAATGAAAGCCAGTGAAAAGACCATTTAAAAAATCTGTCGGGTATTTTTTTTTTCAATAATGAAGTTCGCTTGTTACATAATTTACATGCGGGGTTAGAGGCTATTATGCTGCCCTAGATGGATACTTCTATTGTTCATAAGCAGTACGCATGAACAAAGTATGTGCATAAACGTTGGCAACACCATAGGTAAGGGCAGAAAGACAGTCTTCTTACAAGGTTTGTTCGGTTATTAGCTAGAGTGTAGCTTCAGGGTTTCTTTAATACAGATATAGACAGTGTTAGGCATTTCTGTTCAATTTTTTTTTTAATATTTGAAGAACCCCAAAAAACTTTGAACATACTCAAGATGTTAAAACATTGGCGCTATTGTTAAGCATTAAAGGTTCAATTCTTTTGTTTATTATTTGGCTCCAATAATAGTTGCAATCAAAGCCGCTGTTCGCTGGAGCCGCGCCGGCCGCTTATGAACTGTCGTTGGGAACTGGCCAAGCTCGTTACGGGCAACACTGCCAAACATGACCGTTTCAAAATTTAGTTAAGATGTAAGATAGCAAACAAGCGTGACCGAAGAGTTTCTTTGTTATTATGTACTTGAAAAAAAAAGTTCTTGTAAGAATTTGAATTCGGCTTAAATGTTTTTTTTTCAAAAGTTAACTTACTCCACCTTATTTATGAATGAATGAATGAATGAATGATTATTTATATCCCAAACTTGAAATATCCAAATGTATTTTGGATTAGGTGCCAATTTTGTTTAGTCTATCCAGCAGTCATAACTATCGTCAAGAGAATAATGCTGCTAGTAGCTACAGCTATAATAAAAGGCAAGTGTGGAAGTTGGACTCGCGCATGAGGTCTTAGCTAAAATATACTTTTTCTGTGATGTTACCACTTTGCGAGTTTTGGATTTATTTCTGAATTTTTGTGTCAAATAGTCGTTGTATGTACAATTCCATATAATGATCGGCCTTGACTAGGACCCTAACCACGGTTCTAGCAATTTTAATATTCCAACATCATTGAATTCTGTGACAGGTAAAGGTGAGCGCACACCTGGGCGAACCACGTCACTACCTGGTGCTGGTCGGCGGTGGGGGCAACAAGCGGGTCCCCGCGGGGCCCGCGAGGCTCCATCTCCACGAGCGGCGTTTTGCGCTCACGGCCGGGGTCCCGCCCCGACTGCTGGGAGTTTGGGAGTTGCAGCATCTAAGGTACGGACCGATAATAATGTTCTCCTAGCCGAATTTCGACTACAGCGGCCTATCTTAACAGAGATTAGCCAACTGCGCGGGAGATATAGTGCGTAAGTGTGTGTGCGCAATATACAGGTGCACTCTCTGTTCCTCCACTGTCATAATTCGGTGAAACGGCAGGCCGACATGACTTTAGAGAGATCGGGCGCAGGAACAACGGCATATCGTGCTTTACGAGGCACGGGGGTAATACACCACCAACTTCCTGACTCCAGAGCTGTGTCTGAGTTATTTGAAGACAGAAAAATCTAACACTCATGGCCCGACCCGGATTTGAACCCGAGACCTCGTAGATAGTAGCTCGCGTGCTGACTACTAGACCAACGAGGCACTGCACGGATAGTCCACGATACGTGTTTGTTTTTGTTGAGCTGGTTCTAATTATAGGTATATTATGATGATGCCATTTTGTTTTGTTTATACAGGCGCTATGGAGTAGTTGAAGGAAGATTCTGCTTTGAAGGTGGATCTCATTGCGGGAAAGGTGAAGGGCTGCATGTTCTTATCACTGATCAAGCCAAGGAATTGGCTCACGATTTCGACTTAGCTTCTCAGGGTCGCCTATCGCCAAGGCGAAGGCCAATGAATGCGAAAAAGAATGAAGGTAATGTTATTTTGACTAAAATAAATATAATGCAATCCGTTTGTAACTTTTAAAATTAACCTATGTAAAATTTTACAGGCACAGATAGCCCAAAATCTCATAAAGCATACCGACCTGACACGCGACTGTCCGAGCTAAATACTATCGATCATTCATTGCCGCCTATGGACCTCCGGCTTTATGAAGATCCATGCATAGGTGACGAGGCTGGTGCAATCTCCCCATATTGGCCATCGGCGGAAAGAACTTTCCAAGATTTGGGTTTGGCAGATACAGCTTCAGTTAACGAAACTGTTGAAGGAACGGATACGAACGCTTGGAATGGAAACAGCAATGTAACGTTAGAGCGATGTATGAGCTGTATATCAAAGCTTGGTGCACTGTCAAGATCCTCCACTGCAGCGCTGACACCCGGTGCAAAGCACTTTAACCCTGCGTGGACTATGGAAGCTGTTCATGAAACTCCTCATCAGGATTCTGTGATTGAAGAAAATAGAAACACTCAAAGTTGTGACATTATTTCTAGTAAAAGTAAGACTGAAGATTTGTGCCGTTGTACGGATCGGCCACCCAATAGACCCCCTAAGCCCACTAGATTAGAGCTTAACATCGTTAATAAGCCACCAATGCCACTTCCCTCACAAACTTATAACTGTGCGCATGTCAAAACAGTGGAAGAAAATAAGTCAAAAATAGGGCCATACGAAAATTACGATGTTCCAAAATTACCATCAGCTGAGGTAAGTTATTTGTTTGTTTGTAAATTAATTGTGTATATGGTATACAAATGACTAATACCAATCAATAATTATTTTCAGGTTGAAGGTGAATACTATGACACACCCAAAAGGCTCAAAGAGTGTCTAAATAGTGACTTATTTAGGATTACTAAAAGCTCTACTTCAAATACCCTCATTCTAAAAAAGCCTTGCGGATGTTTGTTGAAATTTGGAAAGAGGCCAAGAGAGCCTACGATTGTTGACGCCGACGAAAACTTCCAGCCAGCTAATTGCCCTTGTCAGCGAGTGACTGATTGGGCCAACAACTGGATAAAATTACCGTATTGTAGAAAAAATACTGTTTCAAGTGATAACTTGGTGCCAAATAAGGAAAATTTAATGCCAAATACTACTGATCGTAGTGCACTTTATGCAACGATTGATGTATCTCAAAAAACAAGAAGAAAACAATATGATTATCAAGATGATAACGCTACCCATTGTCAGTTTAGTCGCAGCCTTGATTCTAAAAGCGTTGAAATAGATGAAGGTCCTTTGGCGAATTATGAAAATCTTAATTTTGCGTTATCTTTGGAACATTATGAAAATGCTAAGGATTTGTTAAAGAAAGCCGGAGTAACGCAGTCTGAACTAAATGCAATTACTGCCAATCTTAAGCCTACTTCCTTCACAAACGCTAATGGAAAGCCAATTTGCACCCAATGTGGTCATCTCCAGGTTAAAAACGATACGAAAGAACCAACAACAAGTTGTAGTACAAATGATGACTATTTAATGATGAAACCAAATACGATTGAAAATAATCAATATGATCAAAACAAATCTCTTCCAGCAGGGTACACACCAATGTCCCCCATTGGTAGCTTTGCATTCCACACTTTAAAACATCCTGCTAAAAGTCCAATCAATAGACTTTTGGAAGAAAAATCAGCAAGTAACCCAACGTTATGTGGGCCAGATGAAGTACGAGGTACAACGGGGGATAGTCAAACAAAAACAGAAGCACGTGCGTCTCGTGAACGCATTGAGAGAATAGAGTATAGAAAGCGCTCGTGTTCTGCAGATTCATCTAGATTTCTTGAAGATGTAAAAGAATTTGAGGATAGCGTTGGTAGCCGTGGATCAACATCTTCTATTGAGACGCTTCGTAATATTGCTCTCGACGGCGACCGAGCCTCGACGCCTTGTGACTGTGCAGCAGATAATAAACATTCAGACGCAGACAGCTCTGAAGCTTCAAAAGATGCTCGAGGGCGAGGAGTGCCACCAGCGAAACGATCTTCTTCTGTACCTGGAAAAACAGGAGGGAATAGAGATTCGTCTAGTTCTAACGATTCCGGGGTTTCAAGTTGTTCGTTGAGGCCCGGCGGTGAACTGGCAGAGTTTGAGCTGCCATTGACAACTGCAGCGACTCGACGGCATTATCGCAATACAAGACAAGTCACCGCTTGCATACACACCTCGTTACCACGACGATCAAAGTCAACTGACCCTCTGCGAGATTTTGCTACTTTGCATAGGGTACGAATGCCTGCTAAATCTTCTTCAGCAGAAGCTGAGGTACCGGTTTTATCAGTCAAGCCGCTGAGAGGTAATTTTGAAGCTTTTGGAACTAACAACTAATAGTAGTAAAAGTACCTATGTATATTCACATTTGCGACTGATTTCAGGAGTAATGGATACACATAGCACGTCGAGCGGTACATCTGACATGTCTGATTACATCGAGACGCTTTCCATTTGTTCGTCACACTCATCTTCGGACACCCCCATCACCATGCGGTAAGTTCAGTTAAAATGAGTTCATTAAAATTTAAAACAGTTGTGCAATACTGAACGTAGCTCATAATGAATTTTATGATGCAGGGTGGTTCGGCAAACGACGAGCACGCTTCGACCTCGCTCCGGCAAGGAGTACCAAAACCTCGACCCTCGGCTCACTTCCGTGTACCGCGCGGCGAACGCTTCACACTTCTATACTAATTTACCATAAAAAAATTATAGTGTACATAAGTGATTTCATTGTAGAACGCTCGAAATTAGATTGTCTAAATCTAAAAACAAAGTTTTTACCATTTTTAAATACTCTGTAGTATCGTTTCGTCTATTGTGTGTGATCCGTCCATCAGCTGTCTCAGTGTTTTGATTCTGAGACGCAGAATCCATTCGAAAATAACATAATATTGTTTTCCATTTTATGATTTCATAAAAAACGATGGCACCTGTTAAATGATTACTGAAATCTCAATAATTACTGTAATGAATAAATCTAAGCAAACTTTCTAAAAATATTAATAGTAAATCTAAAATTCATTACAAGTATTTGTCCCATTCGTGCACTCAATGCGATTTGCAAAAGGAATAGTTAGAACATTATAGGGAAAACTAAACGAATTACAAAACAGGTGTAATAAATAATTGATAACGATTTCTATTGCATTTATAATACCTATTTACTTATTCAACAATACTAGCCTAAGATGCTGCCAAATATTGTCTTATTTCTAGTCATTTGTAACGAGTACATTAAATTGTAAATATTGTAACTCGTCGACATGTCATTGTGAGTTTGTGAGTCACACCACCCGTGTCAAAGTTGAATCGATATTCAATACCAGCATGTCCGCGTCGAAGTGTATCTATATAACTCGCATTTTTGTAAATACGTGTACTTATTTAGGAACGTTGTAAAATATATAATGAAATTATATTAACACAATTATATAGAATTTAAACTCTACAACGATTCTCTTGTCTCTACTTTGTTACGACGATGTAATTATTTTGATATTCGGAGTTTATCTGGTATTGAAGTCTGAGGTTTCCTACTTCTAATCGTATGTTATGTAAGGGTGATAGTTGCGTAGTTGCCATTATGAAACTCACTATAGCAATAAGCAGTGCAACCAAAGGTGATTATGTATGATAAGGTTTATGATTATTAATATCTTATAGTTTATTAGACGACGCGTACGAAGGCCGCGTTCCCGGCCGCGTCTCTACAGCCAAACAAAAAAAAACACACAAGATGCACGGGCCGATTGATCAAATATAAGTCAATTTTTATTTTATTTCTACAAAGGAAAGTAGCTCTATCTCTATCAATCACTTGCTCGTAAAAATTATAATGTTTTATTTTTGTTTAAAGTAAATTGACCTGAGGCTCGAT
Organism: Pyrausta nigrata; assembly: GCA_949316185.1. Classification (NCBI taxonomy): domain Eukaryota; kingdom Metazoa; phylum Arthropoda; class Insecta; order Lepidoptera; family Crambidae; genus Pyrausta; species Pyrausta nigrata. Next base: position 17,395,951 of record OX438954.1, on the reverse strand, counting down.
TTTGGAATCACTCGTGTGCAGATATCTACAGATTTTCGTTCGCCTTTTAAAACTCCGCATTTTTAACCACTCGACTGCACTCGATTGTCCAAAACCGCAACGAGGGGTACTCGTCATATAAGACGAGCGATAGAATAAACGTAAAAAGTCAAAATAATGTTCATTGTTGTAATGTGTCAGTGTCACTCTTTTTGATGACAAACTGTTTTTTAGACAGACAACAGTGACATTTAATAGTTTTTATGAGACAACAAGGCAAACATGCCTTACTATACAGCCAAAATATTATACAATTTACGTTACGTTTTACTAGCGGTGTTTACCGTTTTTTTTTATTTGTGGCGAATAGACATTAATTTAACATTAAGTAATATAATGGCAGCACCGAAGTCAAGCGATTTAAAAATGCGGATTTTTAGCGTCATGCGGCTTGCTAGATAAGTGAAAAATAAGTCGCATTCGCCAAGAAAATGTCATACGAGTGGTTTAGAAATAGAGCCCCTCTAGGTACTCACTCGTCCCAGAAGACGTGAGGTAGAATTAACGTCTGAATCAATTGAAAGCGTATCGAGTGAAAATTATGTCGAATTCACCAACAGAATGTCATACGAGAGATTAAAAAATAGAGCCACTGTGCAATCACAGGCGCGTAAGTCATAATGGTTGCGACGCGGCCGCAGATGCGCGGGGGCCCGATAGACCCGAAGACTGGACTCGTAAGCAGGTTGTTTAGAAGTACTCTAGCGAATGAATTTATATAAACTAACGTTAACGAACTTGAATTTCTGAATAAAAACGTGGTAAATCTCGGATGTGTTGTTTCATTATGATCCTAATTAAGTAAAGCGATAATGACTGGAAAAATCCAAGTGACCGATGAGCGAGCGTGGGTGTATTAATGGCTTTGTCGGCGAAAAATACCTTCGCGAGTTTTATCGTCTCGACAGATGACAAAGAGAAATTGGCTTTTTAAAACGGGAGACGAGACGGGAAACATCTTAATTAGTGGAGGAGCAGACTTAATAACGCGGAGGCTGGAGCCTGCGGCCGCCGCAACTAATATTACAGGAAGCTCTTCCGCTTATTCATAACGTCACGATATTGCTTTACGAGATAATGCTTTAATAATTAATCTTTTGAAACGTGTAAAGTCATATCAGTATATCGCAACAATATTTATTACAAGTATACAATAATCAAAAGAACTTTGAATTTCGGAAGGGCAACAGTTTTATGAAAAAAAAAAAAACACTAGAAAACCCATCAGAACAAACTTAACCGTTTCATAGGTAATATATTTTTTTAATTTTCATTGGTTTTGAACCGCATTGTAACGGCATAAAGTTTAAATCATGGCGGCAACGTTTTTGCAAACACCCGTTTAAGAGAATATTATAATTTTTCGAGAGTTTTTTTCGAGATTTTCAAGAGTTTAAGTTAATAAGTTTATCTCCAATAAAACACACCGAAGTACCTTACTGTTTATTATTTTAGTTTGCGTCTCCAATGGAAAGAAAAAAAAAGGTACAATAATTATTTAAATAATAACACACACTGGTCACATAAACCAGATACAAAATTTGTTACTTAAATAATATCACTCCCTACCATAGCAAAATCTGTTTTAAAAAACTTTATTTATCATACTAAAGCTTTAGCAAAATGTCTGAATTATGAATATTGTGAAGAAACGTCTACATTATTCACAAAGACAAACTTGCTTCCATTTTGTTTATTACAATCGAAACTTGCTCCGCTCCGGAGTTGAAGGAGCCAAACAAAAAATTCTCACTCGCCGCCGGCAAATTATAAATAACCTCATTATGGAGTTGCCAGTTTTTCCGAAGATGCCTCTAATTACGATATTGTACACAAGTTATAATGGCCGTGTTTACATTTACTTGCAATTAAGGCGAGCGACGTTATCTGAAACATTTTGTGTCTTTCGTAATTATTAGGTGACTGGTGGACATAACTTTGTTCCTTGTTAAAAATCATTAATTTTAATTTGTCACAAACAGTCAAGTATAACATCACTACTTGGACATATATGTACTTAACAGGTGTCACTATTTAATATAATAACACTGTTTCCAACAGAGAGATACCACATCTACTCGGGTAATACTTTGTATGTTTAGGTGCGATATCTCAATTTCTCTGCACCATGAACACATAATTGATTTGACACTGTATTCAAGTAGCCTTTACATCGAGTTTTATGGTCTCTAAGATCCCGGGTTCGATCCCCTGACGGGTCAATATAGAAAATCATATTTTCAAAGATGTCTTGGGGTTGGGTGTTATGTTTTCTGATCTCCATCACAATTTCTTTAGCAACATACTTTGGGATCAGAGTAATGAATATTATGTTGTTCATATTTATGCATACAAGGGACATGACGAAAATAAATACCATCTGTTTAAATGCAGATCGTTCGGGAAATACTTCATCAGTCCAAAATCCAAATCTCAATCACGTTCATAACTGTCACAGGTTTATCAGTCGATAGAAACAGCTCGTCCATAGCGGATGAATTTAATCTGATAATAAAGTTACTACACAGTTTTACACGTGACATCGAAACATTAAGAACTAATCTATGAATGTTTTATTACGTCTTTAGCGTTACATGTTTTATAGCTTCAGACGAAATGTTTACAGATAAAGGTAATCTCATATATCGAAAAATTGACAAAGGACGGGAAAAAACTGGAAACGCACTCAAATGCTGCTCAAGAGTGAAGTCAAGAGTGTGCTCAAGAGCTCCATGAACTCATTCCACCGGCCCCGTTCTACCACCGCACTTTTAGACGCACCGCGGGATGCCACCCATATCGCGTTGATATTCCAAGAATACGAACTAAGCGCTTCTTATCAACATTTATAATGCGCACAGCTAAGTTGTGGAACTCACTACCCGCTTCAGTGTTTCCAACGGATTACAACCCAAAGACCTTCAAACTCAGAGTGAACAGGCTTCTTCTGGGTGAGCTCGCTCCATCATCGACTCTGTCTGTGCCACGTCTGGCTTAGTCTAGAGTCAAGAGCAAACCCATTTCAAATAAAAAAAAAATCTTAAACAGAATGGCCTCGAAATTCATATTGATCAAAATGAATTTAATTATGAGTATAAATACAAAATTAAAACCTAACACTGTAAAGTCATACTGAAATCCTATCTACCGCGAGGTGAGAGTAATAATATCAGTTATATTTTACTTAGATCTGAAGTTTACTTTTGTTTCGCGATTCTCCGAGGAGTGATCGGCGCGGCCGGATCCATAACGAGATAGACAGTGGAGGGAGTGGGTTACCACATAAAAATATTTTCCAGCTTGGCTAACTTATAAATAAGTTAAGTACAAGCAGCTTGGACTTGAAGGCGCATGGTTCTGTTTATAAGGTACAAATCACAAGAAGGTATTATAATATAAACGTGTTTTATGCTAATGCATATTAGTTTGTTGTAAAATATTTCTTTACATTGTACCAATTGACTTAAACTGAGTTAAAGATACATATATAAGTAAACAGTTTAAGTCAATTATTATGACATTAGAACAGCAAAATAAGTGAAAGCAAACAAAACACTGCACTGAATATTAATGTTTTAGTTAAAATAAACAAACTGCGAGCTGTAATTTGTAAAGTTTTTTTTTAATCGTATCTCAAATGTTTTCCGCCTGTGTTTTCATCACTTAATTTATTATTTTTGAGTCAGTAAATATTTTATAAACGTACACGAGCAAATCATTGTTAAATTTGTAAGTATTTTTAAAACAATATCATTAAATTATGAACTTTGAAATGGATATGAACCTTCTAGGTGAGCTCGCTCCACCTTCGTCTCCGTCTGTACCGTGTCTGTCTTGGTCTAGAGTCAAGGGAAAACAATTACAAATTAAAAAAATTATAAGTTAGTATTTTGGAAAAAGTTAACCTACTTAACTTTAAGAAATCAAAGAGACTTAAAAAAATCAACACCAATAACCTGAAACACTTTTTAAACTTCAGCGCTTTAGGAGCTTTTTGTTAATAACCTATGAGTGCGACTTCGATGAATTCATTACGTTTTAGTCGTAGTTTAGTTGTCTGACTGTACAATAAAGACCTGAAACCAGCTGCAGTTCTACTCGTAGTACAGTTACAGCAGCATTTTTTCACGACTTCACCAGCCGATGCAGTACTTTTTTCGACGATCACTGAATTCGGGAGAACGGAACACTTAGAAATAACACAGACTTGTTTATTGGGCCGTTCAAACGGATCCCGTGGGCGGTGGTTTTGTTTTAAACAACGTTTGCGGCAGATACTTTGAATGCGGTGGTTCAATACGAACTAGTGTAAAATATACTTAAGTGAGCTCACTTTGCAAATGTTGAAGCTACTTTTTTTTTTTAGTAGAATAAATTATATAATTTATTAAAGCGTAATTAACTATATATACAACTTATTAATAAAAATTAAGATAAATTACTTAATACAACACAAAAACAAAAATTATAAAAAGGGTCCTTGTGGTAAGGTTCCTAGGATGCTGGCAGCATTACCGCGCTGGATAGCGATGCTTATACGCTGAGCAAGGTAGCTGCCAGCTCTTAGGTCACCACTGATGTCAACTAGCCTCTTGGAAATCTCTTTGAAAAAAGAGATAGCGTTGGGACCCCACGAACCCAGTGTTTCGACTCCAAACGGTACAAAGTGGTACCGGGAGTCGATCTGCCTGTACTTGTTCTTTTTAAAGTTTTCGGCACCTCTCGCAGCCAAACCAGCATCACGGCTTGTCCCGGGCAGATGAGAGGCTGCAAGTGTGTCGACACAGGTAGCGTCCCACACAAGAGCCCGACCCATCCGCCAAGGAACAAGTGACATCCCGTCTGGTCTCTTGCCATCATCACGCGCGATACCGTTCGGCTCGAGTAAAGCCGGCACGTTGATAGAGGCAAGAGATCGACGGATGATGTCGTTGATGCTGGCATGACGCGAAAAGCGGCCTGCACTTTTAATACAGGAGAGTCCGTGATGTCCCAACGAGCCGACATCAGAACCACAAGGACATCTGTGTGGAAGGCAAACCTCAGCACCAACACGCAGACCTATCGCGACTCGTAGAGTTTCTGAGTCCAAAAGGGTTCCCACGTTGGCCGAAGGATAGGCCTGAAGCCAGTATCCTGCTTCCTTGGTGGAAACTGCTTTTAGTCTGGCTAGATCCGCGTTGTCAGTGCTACTGTCAATAAGACTTTTCAAAATAGACTCACAAGAAATTTGGTCCCAACTCCTTTGAATTTTAAGATCTGAAGGGAATTTATTCGCATATGCTATATCCCAAGCATTTCTAGCCTCGTCCAGGCACGCCACTTCGAAGTTTGCAGTAGAAGGCTGCAGGATACTTGCAACGAGAGTGGACGTGCTGTAAGATAAGGATAGAAAGGCAGGTAAGGAGACAGTGGAAATTTTGCGCGTCCCAATCCCACCAAAACGGATAGGAAGGGACGCTTGATCCCAAGACCGTTCCAAAAGACGAATGTTCAGAATCTTTTCCAAATGTGTTTTAACAAGATTGTCTAAATTATTAGTCAAATTTTGGAATTTCCAAATAGGAGAGCATCGAATAAGATAATTAAATTTAGAAACTAAAAGACAGGATTTAAGTATAAAGAGAGCCGAATGAGCGTTGATTTCCAAAAGGCGGTCTGAACATTCATCAAATTTAGTTACTAATTTTTGAAAATGAGGGGGTATTGCATTATCGAAGATAGGAGAGCCTAGAAGATGGAGGGTTGAGTCTGTGAGAATCTTAATATTGGGGGCCAAACTATGAAATTTAGAAATTATCTCAGATCTTCTTGTAAGAGGAAGATGTTCTGAAATAAAAATGTCGCATTTGTCAAAATTCAAAGAAAGGCCTATTGTATGAAATTTTTGAATTATTCTAGAAAAGTCTAAAAAAACAGTGTTAGCGTCACCTCCTAGTGTCCCATCGTCTAAATACCATACATTAAATTTTGAGAATAAATTTTGAATGAAGGGGTTAATAGCCAAACTGAAAATGGCAGGTCCAAGAGGGTTGACAGCCTATAAGCTACTTAATAAGGTAAACGAACACTATTGAAAAAGGTGTTAAAGAAGGATTAGGTATACAACACGACGTGTTAGCTACAACAGAGTTATAGTACAACATAAGTTCCTATATTACCTAGTTACTGTTACTGCCTTTCTCAGAGACATCGATTTAAATTAATCCTTCATTCAGTATCATGCCGTCCTTTTCTATTTCACTGACAAAGCAAGTGTCAAAACGAGACTTCATATAGATTAAATTTAATTGACATCTCTGAGTGCGGCAGTTAGACTTTGTTGTGGAATTTGAAATGTCGGATGATGCAACTATGTAATTTAACAAGGCATATGCCATGTGAAGTAATACAGAGAAGCAAATTCAACATACTTCCGACCACCTGAAATTCCGTACTATACGTTTAAGTTCTATTGAAGAGCTAATGTAGTGTTGCGTCACTGTTCTGTATGAGATCACGAGAACACTCATGCATTCCGTCTTCTTTGAATGACTTATGACTGATCACGTTTCAATTTTTTCTTTATGTTTGTAGAGTATGAGGGTTTATATTGATTTTACTAAAGCAGTGAATATAGCTAAAACTGACTTTAGCATGTCGTTCTATTTCATTTAGGTGAGTGATTGTCCGTCCAGCGCACTTATAGAACTCGCAATTTTCTCATCTAAGACAATGGACAGCGATAGACTAGTAAGAATCGACGTTATTAACCATCATAAACTCGGTAAGTGTAGAACCCGACATGTCCGATGGTGGCTGGCATCCCAGCTCTAATAAAATACCAATAATCCTGTTTACGGGGTGCATCCACACTGGAGGACGACTCGCCGGATTAGTCGCTCGATAGATCCGCCGTCCGGGCCTAGTCAGCGTTTTATTGCTTCATGCTAATGACGTCGTCAATGTTTTAAGTGCTTGATTTTAATAGCTTAAAAGGGGTAAGTACCTAACAGTTTTGAATTTAGATGCTTCGTATAAATTAGATTAAACAAAGATTTTGTTCAGTGTACTTTTATCGTGGCAATTTCAGGTTACTTCTTTTATGAATTTTTCGTTTATTTAATAGTTAGACAATTTCAAAAAATCAAAAATAATAATAGTTTATTTCGGATAACATGTTCCATATAGCGATGGGCGATTATTCGAAAAAAAATAATCGAATGAATCGATAATCGACCATTCAAGCTATCGAATGTCGATTTAGTAATTCGTAAAAAAATAATCAAATAATAATCGACAATCGAATGATAGTCTATACTGGGCCCTTCGATGCATTCGATCAAATTGCCGCGACTGTGCGCACTGGACAGGCAGCGACCGAATGATTAATCGACGCGACGAATGACAATTCATTCGTTAGTAGTTAGTAGTACGGCCTGCGCACCGCGCGCTCCGGTATTGCTCGCCGCATAATTGAACAATAATCGAATGACTGCGGTTTCTTATCGAATACATTCGATTACAGAGACCATTCGAATAATTCGATTAATTTAGTAATAATCGCCCATCGCTAGTTCCATATAAAAATTAATTACATTACAATCAACTTCATTTCAATACATTACATAATAACAATCGGTCGTTATGGAAAACCATGGTGGTAGCCTATGTTGAGCAGTTGACGTCCTACGGCTGACAATGACGATGTTGATATAAATACTACGGCGGAAACTCAGTACGTATACTTAGGTATAAGTCATGCTTTCGACGTCACTAGTGTCAATTTATTTATTCTAAAACGAGATCACAAGAACCACTGTTACTAACAGTGGTTCCACAAACCAAAAGAAAGTTAAAAAAGGGCCTAACAAGATGAGGGCCCGTAGCCAAATGGCTATTTTTATAGAGCGAACTTCGCTATCGCCCACGAAATGTCATAATATGTATGCAAAAGTACGTGATGTTTTGATGGCTTATTTCAGTTTCATACATTTTGTATGATATCGAATTTTGCTGGAGAATAAATTGCCACTTGGATATAGGCCTGGGTCAATGAATGTGACATGACATTTAAAAGAACAGCTGATCGATATGAGAAAGAATAAAAACATCACAGGCGTAGTTCGACAAGTGATAAAACTCATTTGTCGGAGCGCGCCGGTTTGCCGCCTGATCCCCCTTGATCGTCATCCCCCCATCTGAGGCGGCTCGAACTAACGAGCCTTAATGTATTCCTCACACTAAGCTCTCTTCGAGTTGTTTATGAAACTTTCCGAAAGTCTTATCGCTTTCTAACGTCCTATTAATGGTAAGATATTGTAGGTCTATCGTATATTTCAGATGTCTTTATGACAACATAAACATCTGTTGCCAAATAATGTGATAAGGGCCAGAAAAACATGTTTAATACTAAAAGTATTAGTAAATATATATATTTTTTTTAATAATAAATTATGTAAATGTACTGACATTGTTTTTCAAAGTGTTGACGATGTAATAAAGAGTGTAATGTAAATAGGGTAACGGCATTTGTTGTGTCAAAATGAGATTACCTAAAACATGAAAATATGCAGAAAACTGACAAAATCTCAAAAGTTTAAAGAAGTATTGAAAAAGTGAAACTTTTCAAGGCACTAATTAGTAATCGTTATTGTTCGTTTCGGAGGCAAGAAGGAAAATGAAGACAATTAAAATTTTAAGTGTTTCTATCACTCCAGTTTTGCAGTTGGGCGTATTTTCAGAAGAGTGTTGCATAATCTAAAGTTAAATTGGAAGACCGTAGATTTATATGGGTACGTATCATAATACCGAAAGTTCATAATACCTACAAATGAAATACCTACGCTTGAAACGTCGAAAATCAAAATACCGAACGAATGAAATACCTATACGATATACCGAAGCTCAATATGCCGAATTTCAAAATCCCGAAAGTTGGAAATCCCGAAAGTTCGAAATCCCGAAACTTTGAAATACCGAAGGTTCATATCCCGAAAGTTTGAAATACCGAAGGTTCATATCCCGAATGTTTAAAATTCCGAAGATTAATATACCTACAGTTAGTATACCGAAGTTCAAAATCCAAAAGCAAAAGTTCAAAAGCAAGCAGGCATGCAGCATGCAAGCAATCAAACAGGCATGCATGTAGCAGCATGCATAGGTTTTGCTCTTCTCCGGCGCTGCGGGCAGTGCAGCCCTTTCGCCCTAGCGTAGCGAATCTCAGGCACCCACGCTCGCCTCCGCAACTTCGGCTTGCTGATCGCCTTCGGCGACCAGCCTCAGCCGCTCCAGCTCGCACGGGAGCTGAGATTCGCTACAGCGGGTGAGGGCTGGTCTCCCTCCACGCCTCTGGCTTTTGAATTACACTCTAGTATCGGGCAGACTAGTACCACGGCGAAGGACCACGGCGAGTCGGGGTTAATCAAATTTTGTTTTTCTTAATGAACCTTAATCTCAATGGTATACAATTTGTCTGTCGTTTCGTTCATAGGTCTTGTCAAATTCGGTATTTTTAATCATCGGGTTTTAATTTTTTCGGTATATTAAACTTTCGGTCATATAAACAGTCGGTATATTGACTTTCGGTCATATAAACATTCGGTATATTGACTTTCGGTCATATAAACAGTCGGTATATTGACTTTCGGTCATATAAACATTCGGTATATTGACTGTCGGTCATATAAACATTCGGTATATTTACTTTCTGTCATATAAACAGTTGGTATTTTAAAATTCGGCATTTCAGTATTCGGAATTCCAATTATAGGTCTTATCAGATTGTGTATTTTGAATTTTCGGGATTTCAAACTTTCGGTATTTAGAACTTTCGATCATATAAAAATTCGGCATTCTAAAATTCGGCCTTCCGTTCGTAGGGCTTATGAAATTCGGTATTTTGAAATTCAGTATTATAATACGTACCCATTTATATAAATCTTTATTATACAAGCTTTGTGTTTCTCTTGTTTCCAATTAGGATCATTATAAAAACCCTCATAGTGGTTACGAAAAAAAGACAAGGATAAGCCATGTCTTGGTATATTATGTAATCATCTACGTAGATGTATATCAGAGGGAAGTAGCGTGGTATTTCCAACACAAGTATTGTTTTACCATGGGTTTGACTTACTGAGGAGATTCTACCACAAACTTTGTTAAGATTTACTAAAAATAAAGCTATTTTATTGTTTGATTTATAATATATATAATGATGAATCGAAATGCATCTACTCGTACATGTTTCCGTTCCATAATTTAAAAGAGGTGTATGCCTAACATGCGATCCATGTATTTTCATTAAAAAAAAGCCTATTATTTAAAATTATTTAGGCACTGCTTATGTCCATCTAATTTATAGCGACGTACTGTAACACCGATTTTTTTCAAGTGCTACACATAGGTATGTAGTGCAGTCCGATGTGCATTTAGTTTTGGTTACATACAGTAACGGAAACGTTTTATACACATTGATAATTATGACGACCTCCGTGGCTGAGTGGCTCGCACACTGGTTTTTTCAAGGCGTCGCCATCTCTGAGGTCCCGGGTTCGATCCACGGTCGGGTCAAAATAGAATTCTATATTGTCTCTGGTCTGGGTGTTGTGATACCACCATTGTTTCTGATTTCCCTGACACAAGTGCTTTAGCTACTTACTTTAGGATCAGAGCAATGTATGTGATGTTGTCTAATATTTATTTATTTATTATTTAAATTTTGTACCTACATTAATTGGCTTCTTTGGCATGTACTCAGAATTATAGTTAAGAGATGATTTTCTGCTCAGTCTTGAGCTCAAGTTTTAAAGTCGACAGCACCGCCAACGTCGAGCTTACTCGGCCTTTATGATCTGGGAGGATATGACGTTTGATAGACGTGTAGACCTTGACTGCTACTCGTAGAATATTACATACTTATAAGGTAACGTTGTTGCGGAAAATCTGACAGATATAGTATGATCGCTTAGAGCAATAACTCTGTTTCACTAGATGTAAATGTTAATGTCACACAAAAGTGCCTAAAAATATGGTCCAAGTATAAGCCAGCTCGAACAGAGATTGGTGTATTATGGCAGCTGACGTACTATCTGACATATACTAATCAACACTGTCTAGGGATATTTTGGAAATAATAATACTATAAATTATTTAAGTGATAAGCATTCACTTTGCAATCTAGATATATTATTTCACTTGAAAACACGACCGCCAGAGACGGGAATCGAACCCGCGTTCCTCGCATGCCGGGTGATTGCCAACGCCAGGGTGGCCGAGAGGTTAGGCAATCGCCCGGCATGCGAGGAACGCGGGTTCGATTCCCACTTCTGGCGGTCATTTTTTCAAGTGAAATAATATATCTATAATAATACTATGTTTTATTTTATTTTTAATATGTATATCCCTAGACAGTGTTGATGTGTGTACTACGACTGAAAGTACTGTTAGGGTCAATTACGCCTTACCACTTTGCAGAAAGATTCGCTCTTAAAACGATTCAAAATTCGAATTATTTTTTTAGTACATATTATACTGACGTATATGTACTAAAAATATGTCAGTGTAACTGCGCGCGAGATTGATATTTTCTAAAATAGCTATTTGGTTATATTTGTCCTCAAAAAACTACGATGCGATGTGAAAACGATTTTGGCCCTAAGACTGGTAATCACACTTGTCATCGATAGTACCTAGTAAAAAATAGTGAAAAAAAATATCACAAGAAAGTGTAATGCTGTTTGCCGGATGCAAGCTGTTTTATCATTGTAACCAAGGCTTGAATAGTACCAAAACGTTAGACATCATTTATGAAGCTGTACAAATTACGACCAACTTCAATAAACAAGTTTTTTAGATATAATTTTGCGTAGCGACACGAATTAACGAATGTCATTACCTAGGCGGCTGGGTGAAGGCGTCACTAATTAAACTTCGAGCGCGCCATGCCTAACGAGCGACGAAAAAATCTAGATTGATTTTAACAAGCCTTAAAACGCGAAAATAATAAAAATTTGTGTGAGATATTAATCTGCGAATGAAATAAAACTAGGCACGCATTAAGAACTGTCGGCAAAAAACGTTTGAAATGGAGAGTCATCTATAAAACTTATAAAAGTCATATATTTATGCATGTAGACCCACAGGGGGCACTAATGCACGTCCCAACATATTTTACTCTTTTTAAGCCCTACCACTGCTAAAGTGGTAACATAAAAAACGTAACGTGGGAGGTAAAACTAACCCTAAGGATTGTCGGATATTTCCCATACCAACTTCCAACCCCCTTCATCTTAGAGGCAAAATTTTCGAAAATATAGCCAAATTATTTTTTTTTACTGATTTATCTTCGAAGTTGCAATCAACTTCACCCCCCATTACTTTCAAGAAGTGAATTTCCAAAAATACTTTCTTAGTGCTTACCTCTACAAAAAGAATTGGGGCTGAGCATCAAAGAACTTTGCCGTTCTTCTTTTAAGTTTTTAATCCTTGGTTGTTTGGGCTGTGCGTTAGTCGCGATATATCAGTCAGCCTTTATGTCAGTTATCAAAAGAAGAAAGAAATAAGTTTATTAAAAGATAGACATGACACAACGATAATGTTTTCATTTGTATATTTAAGATATTACATTTTTGCTAGGTCCTTGCTTAGTCGTATGTTTAATTCTACATCAGGCGATACTAAATTTGTGTCTCACTTTGCAGTATTCGGTTGTTAGCGGAACAGTGTAACGAGACAATATGTAGCGTTTAACTGACGGCTCAAAAACTGTAGTAGTAGGTAACCTAGTTTATCACCAAAGTCGCGAGCAGGAGCGACACAAAGTGAGGTGAGCTTGTACACAGTTAAGACGAGCGGAGAGGCGAGTTTGAGTGCTAGTGTTGGGAAACTATGAATTTGAGGCGATAATAGAAAACGTTTTAAAAATTATTTATTTGCATAAATAAATTTTAAAAATGGCGGACTTAATGCCAAAAACATTATATTCCAGTCAACTATAGGTCAAACACAGAAAAGATACAGGTGGTACAATATAAGAAAGAGAGTTTTTTTAACGAAAGTACCGAGTTAAGGTATGCCGAACGAGTAAGACAAATATTTAAACATACATACTTCTCTTTTTCATAATACAAATACGTAACATGAATATACCAACGCGAAAGTTTGAATATAATTAGTTTAGTTCGATGCACTAATGCTGGAATATTTTGTCTCAGTGTTGGTGTATCGCCATTTATAGTTATTGTAGTAGTTGTAAGTTTTTCTTTTTCTTACTAACCCTTGTTTTAAGCTAATTGTATAATAAGAAGTGGCCCGTTGTTGGCACAATAAATGAAATATTAGCATTGTTACTAAGCACCGGTGAGCGTTGGTGGCGCAGTGACCAACGCTCACCGGTTGCCTCTCATGCGGGAAGAGCCGGGCTCTCGTCATGAATGGACTTTTTCTAAATTATGTACATTAGTTGTCTCACTAACCGATGCTCTTACGATGAGGGAAAATCGTAAGGAAACCTGCACATTAGGCGACAGAATGTGTAACAATGATCAAAAAAAAACTGGTCGGTTTCTCCTGGTAACATTGTCACGGAGGTCAGATGACAGTCGCTCTACTGTAATTACCTGATCTACCGTATGCTGGATTACGGTCAGCGGAACCTGGGCCCTCGCGTACGAGTGCACAACCGGGATAACGCTAGGATGATGTTATTAAGCAACGGTAGAAGAATGACATAGCCTGGATGTTGCCGATATCTTCATTCCTACGTCTACTGACATCCCTACTCGCATCGTAAATGTGGGCGAAACGCCGCGCACACGGTGGGACTCCACGGGAATATTAAAACGCTGCACCATAATTAATGCCGGGCAAATGAGGACCCTGATGAATATTTAGATTTATTGACACACGGGTAAGGTATGCGTGCCCTACGAATACAGCACGTTTGTTTGGGCCGTCGTAAAGTATGTAATAAACATATTACATGTAATGACAACATACACAACGCAACACGGTGAAGTGTCATTCACCTACTCTACAAAGTACAATAGTATAGGTATTGTTAAAAAATCTAAAAGTATTCCTAAAAATTACAAAATCACAAGAGTCTTTTCTTCAGCTAAGATCTCATGAAAAGTTAAAGTATTCCTTTTCAAAAGAACTTGTAAACAAACTCAAATATGAATTGAATAATCGGACACTTACGAGGGACCCGATTCTCACGCCTTCGATATTTTGTCACATACGATATTTAGTAAAATAAAATGGCATATTAAACAAATTTGGATGTTCTGTATTCTTTTAGTATGAAGGTGTAATATTAATATATCACATTTTGTGATATCCGCCATTTTTTTTTTCGAAAAATATCGTATGTAATTAACATCAAAGGCGTGAGAATCGGGCCTCAGGATACATGCTACGTAAACGCGTGTGCACTTGTTCAGATCGGGTCATCAATTGGGCGGGGCGCCGCCCCTGAATAAATTACCTGTTTTATCTTAATTTGGAGCATGTGTGCCCAATTAAGTGAAACGGCGCGGCCTCCAATTACTTCGTCGGATTATTTTGTATTTCGACGTTTTTCACTCGCTCCGTTTCGTCATAGTACGTTACTTTTTTGTAGAGAGTTGGTAAACTAATCCGTGTTCCAAATAATTGATTGTTTAATCGAAAACGTACTCTGCATGCATGGCTGAGCTTGCGTTTAGAATTTTCGAGAACTGTGTCATCGTCTTCTAAATCGAGTGTGGCAAACCACTTCTTTGATATACTCGTAGCTGTTATACTCTTTTTTAAACACTTTTTCTTTTTTATTTGATGTTTACCAATTGTTTTTGACAGTTGTTTGACTTTTGCCTATGAAAATACACATCGTTTTTATCGCAAAATCATAATTTCATTTTAATTTACCTCTGAAATCCCTCACAACGCGTTTATTGAGGATTCTGCGAAATATAGACTGTTGTAGTGAATTGCAAGTATTTTTATTTGTCATGCATTCCTGAATGAGATATAAATTGTTCAACGTATTGCCACAGAAAAATTTCTATAGGTTTGAAGTTTCGAGAAAGTGGTAAAAAAATTACATAAAGTTTCTGTTGTATCGTTGCTGCGCAGATTTCGCACATAAAAATGGTTTATAGCAATTGCGTAAATAAAAGTTAAAAAAGACAACTATGTTTTTAATAGTTTTTGTCTTTGTCTAAGGTACATTTTAAAAGAGAAAGCTCTAAAATTTCATTACAGCAAACATATTAAACATGCTGAGCGGGCAAAGTTAGACCAAAATTTAGGAAGATTTTATATTGAACAAAATTCCTTCCATCGTGTTTCAAGATTCATAATTATCTTAACAATGTTCTGAAGTTTCTGGTTACATAGGTTTAAGCTCTCGAGATCAAATTCTTATTATAAAAATGATTTTTTTCAACGCGCTACTTCCAGAATCCTGACTGAGTTTCTCATATATTTGCATAAGAATCGAGTATATGTCGCCTTAACAACATTAATATTTAAATTCAGGATACAAACGGTATTCCGTTTGTTCAAAAGTATTATTATTAGGTAAAGAGATAGAAAAAAGCGTAGCTAACAACACAACAACTAATAGTTGGAAGAATATTAAGTCCACATTAATCAACAAAAGTTTCCTACTTAAATGTTTCTTATACAATATGTCTTGGCACCGTTGTCGGAGGAGTAACATAAATACAAATAAAATATTATATAATAAAGTATTGGTCCTCAAAAATATAACGCCAGTGTCAAGAAGACACGACAAGAAGAAGAATAAAATAAGATCGTTCATCCGCTTACATTATAAGTAGCAATAAAACTGACGGTGACCACACACTCTTCCATCAAAGTCTTGAGAGTCAATTTACCAAGATGCTACGAAACGCTACGGATGCTACGAGCTACGAGATAAAGGCGATGCCACACCAGTAGTTATTGAATGAACTTGGCAATTCTGTTCAACTATTCACAAACGTACGAACTTGATTGAAAACGAATTCATAGAGTTGTACATAGATCCGATTTTAAATTGGCTTTTAGAGCTTGTGAGTTTTGAACAGAGCTGGAGTGGTAATCGAACATATTACTATGTTCCGTTATTCAAACTATCTGCAATATAAAATGAAGAATAAAGATATCACCAACAACTTTACGAGTTGAGTAAGTTGAGTGTTATTATTTTTAGAATAAATTTTAGTACTCGTATGTTACATTTTAATTTGATTTAATTTCGTAAAAACTTGCAAAATAATTGCTTAAGTTATGAAAATATAATAAGTTAAGCTGATTTCAGCTTAACTGATGGTTAAATATTTCCATTGGATACATGCGGGTACATTCCCCAAGTATTGATGAAATCGAACGCCGGCTCACTGGCGTAGCAAGCACTTGCAAAAATTCGTCGACTGACTAACGTCCTCCGTAGCTTAGTTGGTAAGAGCACTCGCCCGGATAGCGAAGGGACGTGGGTTCGAGTCCAACCGGGTGACACAGTCGATTATTTTTTTTAAGTGAAATTTGATTTAATTTCGTAAAAACTTGCAAAATAATTGCTTAACTTTAAAAATATTACATTTTAATGTTTTTCTGTTACAATATACTGTTTGTTTGTTTTTACTTAAACTCGTATGTTACATATTGAAGCATACATATTTCTTACATATTTAGAGCTAATTTATTTAAAATAATTAGTGAAAATCGAAAATTTCGTAACTTTTTGACAGATTACTGGAGATTTTAACAAACATTCTGGAGTTGAATATTATGAATTGAGTGTTTTATATTACACTGCTGGGCAAATGCCTTCCCCAATCTTCTCAACCCATCCCTGCCAGTGCTAGAGTCTGCTATCCTTTTCGATAAGTATCGTAATTCTATGTAGATAAGTTTTTGTGTGTGTAGCCTAACATTAGAAGAGGCAAGGCGGAGGAAAGAGCTCCGAGAGGGCTCGAGGCTTAGACACGCGCCTAATCGACGTCTGTTATTAAAAGCGCCGCCTTATAATGACGAACATTTTTACTACGGCGGCGTTGTCGCTTACGAAAATTAGAAATATTGTCCGCCCGGTCGCTTTAATTATAACAAGCAAAGATTGTTGTGCTACAAAATTGATAAATGTTTACTTCAACGTAAAGTTTGAATGGGTCTGAATTTACCAACGTATTTCTAACTGTTGTTGTATCATTAATTCCAGTCTGTCGACTAACAATAGGAGGTGTTTATATTTATGTTAAAATGAGCACTGATTACGAACCATGTTGTAAGTGATTTCTATAAAGATTTTTTAATTTAAAAAGATAGTTATGTGTATCGTGTTCTAGCTCACTAGGTACACATAAGTCTCAAAAATCGTAGATGCAATACTCATCTTGCTGGTTTGAATTATGATGACAATAGACCGAAATATTGTAAGTATTTTGTTATTCATTAGATTACATTTTGTTAGTATTCCTTTGTTGACTCTCTTCTTTGTGTGTCAATTTGTGACTCAACTGCAAGTATGTGTTATAACGAGAAGACTCCCCCGCAATACCAGGTAACGAAATTACTCGTAAAACCTGAAAACGTAGCATTTAAGTTGCACTTAGTTGTCGTGTCCAGCTAATTGTGTTTAGTCCCAAAGCGGAACTCGTTAAAAGTCGGAATTTTTGTGTACCCGTCGGGTTTTAATATGAGATGCCGCGAGATTTAAAATAAATAAGTTCAGAAGGCCCATGTTATTTAGCTATCCATGGTACGGATGTGAGCGTCAAGGACCACTGCAGTATCTTACCTGTATTGTGACCTGCAGAAAAATCTACAGGTCAATTAATCCGCAGCCACTGAGTATATTTACTAGATGGAGAAAACCACTACATGGAGTTAAGTAAAGTCAAATTCCTCATCGGATGATGGATATAAATCGTCATCATTATGGAACAGTGCAAACCGTGAGTTTTATCAATACGAACCGTGATACTGTGTCACTTGTCGTGGTGATTGTACTGATAATTTAATAAATAGAAATTGTGAGGGTGGCAGAAGGTTTCAGGCCGTCCGCGCAGACGATGCGCTTGTGACCACCGCCGGTGCAATCCAGCCGAAACGTCGAACAGTAAGGATCAACAAGTAAGTATACTTATAATTGCATTTATTTATTTATTACTAGCTGTTGCCCGCGACTTCGTACGCGAGGACTCGATGATACAAAATATTTTATACTCCCGTCGCCACCCAGCTATCATAATCTCTTAGTCTACCATGTCGTAAGGAGAAGAGAGGAATGAAAAATCAAGGTTAATATTTTTAAAGGTTACTATCACCTCGCCATTCTTCTCTGGTAAGAAAATTTCGCATTGCAGTGATACCGACTCCAAACCTAAATTTTGTCATATATCTTTCTTAGTAAAAGTGTAAAGGATTTTTTTAACTTTTTATTTTACTTTATTGAAGGCAGTTCTATTCGTTTGTAAAAAATATAGGTAACTTTAGTATTAGTGTTCAGAAAAAGTCAGACTTAAACCATACCGCAATAGATAAATGCGGTCTAGCATTTATTTATTGTGTCCCTAGCCTAATCAAAGGTAGGTCTGTAAGTCACTACTATCGTAAAGTTATTATTATGATTAGAATCCTCTCGTATCCCACTGCAGGGCAAAAGTGTCCCCTTTCTCTTATAGCGTAAAGTAAGTAAGACTATTCTTAAACTCGTAGTTCAATTTCCGTTAGTTAGTGATAAGTAGTATAAAAAAATAGGGCCAATTCACTTTGATCTTTCATTAATTATAAAGGTATTTAACAAAATTTCATCAAATTGTCTGTGGTGACAGTATCCACAAACTAGTTAGCGTTAAGGTCAGCACCATCAAATTATGACTCCGAAATGTAAACGCTTAAATACCTAAATTAATGTTAATTTGCTACAGCAAATACATGCTAAACATGCCTATAAAATCTGAAGGATTCTCTCGATTTCTCCAAGTTTCCGTCACCAGATCGTAACTTGGAGACAGTAGAATTACCTTTCGAGTTTGAAAATCAGTCTGAAGTAATTTAGCATATTAATTTCTCCAGACCTTCAATTTGTGTAGGTAAATAGAAAATGCTCATCACGCTGAACAATGTTCCCTTAAACGCTCTAATCATATTTCTTATAGTTGAGCTGAGCTGCTAGGGTTCTAGATCAGTTGGTCCAGACCTTCAATTTCTGTGCGTCAATAGAACATGCTCATCACGCTGAACAATGTTCCCTAAGGCGCTCTATTTGATGATGATGTCTTTCTAGCCGATTTCTACTACGGCGGCCTATCTCAACAGAGATTAGCCAACTGCGCGGGACATATTATAGTGCACAAGTGTGTGCGCAATACACAGGTGCACTCTCTGTTCCTTCACTCCCATAATTCGGTAAGACGGCAGTCCGACATGACCGTAGAGAGATCAGGCGCAGGACCAACGGCTTAACGTGCTTTCAGAGGCACGGGTGTTAACACCACCAACTTCCTGACTCCGGAGCTGTGTCTGAGTAATTTCAAGACAGCTCTATTTATATCTCTTATAGTTGAGCCGAACTGCTAGGGTTCTATATCAGTTACTCCAGACCTTCAATATGTGTACGTCAATAGAAAGTGCACATGACGCTGAACAATGTTCCTTAAGGCCCTCTATTTATATCTCTTATAGGTAAGCTGAGTTGCTAGGGTTCTATATTAGTTGCTCAAGACCTTCAATTTGTGTACGTCAATAGCAAATGCTTATCACACTCAACAATGTTCCTTAAGGCGCTCTATTCATATCTCTCATAGTTGAGCTGAACTGCTAGGGTTCTATATCAGTTGCTCCAGATCTTCAATTTGTATATGTCAATAGAAAGTGCTCATCACGCTAAACAATGTTCCCTAATGCGCTCTATTCTCATAGTTATATCTCTTATAGTTGAGCTGAGCTGCTAGGGTTCCATATCAGTTGCTCCAGACCTTCAGTTTGTGTTCGTCAATAGAAAATGCTCATCACGTTGAATACCTTTTCTTTAGGCGCTGCTTTCATATCTCTCTTAGTTTAATTGTACTGCTAAGGTTCCACGTCAGGTACTCCAATCTTCAAAATAAGTTATAGCCTAGTATTTGCCCAGATTAAATAGCTACACAATTAAAAAAGTTTCATTCAAATCCGTTAAGTAGTTCCGGTAATTAGCGTGTACAAACAGACAAACAGACAAAAAATTTAAAGTTGTAGATTCCTATTCTGTTACTATTTTAACATCACCCTTAAATTAGTTTTTGATAAAAAAACTCAATGTACAGACGCATCGTTTTTACAGTTTTATTATATGTATAGATATAACAGTGTGCATGCTGGCTTACAGTTTGCCCAAAACGCTAGCATGCTAATTTACAAATTACAGTTTTAATTATAATATTATTAATACACAAGATTCATATTAAATTGCACACTTTTGCAGGAGAAAACATAACTTCTCATCCAAGAGATCATGAGTCTATCCCCGCCTGTATCACTGAGTTTATATAAAAACTTAAGTACAGTCTTTTTCAAAGATATCGCTGCCTAACGGTGAAGGAAAACCATTGTGAGGAAACCTGCAATCTATTTGAATAGTGTGTGAAATGGAGAAGGTAATGACAAACCACTCCATCAAAATTGCTATAAGGAGGTCGTTGTGTCATTCCACATAATGACATGATCCTTAATCATTGAGGTATATACGGCTGTGAAGAAAATGCCCGTTTTTGATTCAACTCTTGACTTTGGAGTCAGTAGAAATTGTTGTAGTAACATAAGAATTTACAAGATAATTAACAATACATGTTAGCATAGTCTAGATTGTTTTAACTATGGCATGGTGCATCTGGATCTTTGTAATCTATGTGTTACTAGCGCGCGGGCTCGGGGGCGGCAGGAAGCAATATGTCGCGAAACAAAGCGAATGCATTTATTGCGGCGGGATGAACTCGCTCGAATTAAAGCTAGTCGCTGGAATGTAACCGAGTTTTAGTTAACTCTTGTTGATGGAAAATATCGCGTTCGAAGCTTTTTCAACGCTGTACCAAATCGAACCAGTAACTAACTGTAAATTCAAGTAAAGATAGCTTGTATAGATCCCAGTGCTGGGCAGAGGCCTCACCTCAACTATAAGGTACGAGCCATATTCCACCACGCGGCACCGGGCGTGTCGATTGGTGGAGGGGCGTCTGTAAGGTAAGTGACCAACCTTTCTGTCAGATGTTATCAAGCCCCCTAGGGACTCTGATTAGGCTAAACGACTAATATCAACAGCTATTAGCCGGGACCAAATGCTTACCGTGCCTTCCGAAGCACTGAGATACTTGTCATGGGTGTAACTTAAATGTTCAATATGGTTTTCCATCCAATCACAACTGCGCCGTGGGTTGCTTAACTTTGATATTAATACCAAAGAGCTGCCGCCACTGCACCACAATTAATTAATTGTACTAACTAAATATCAGTAAAATCGAAACATTTGATGAATTCATCCTAAATAAAACTAGCTTATTTATTCTAAAAAGTGACATTAAAGTAAAAAAAAACTTATTTCCCTTTGATATAACCTGTGAGGTTTAATTCAAGATAAATGCCATCCAAGAAGACGATCATTTTTAGTACCGTATTGGGTGTGCTGAATGCGCCCCTGGCATGATTTATCTGATAACATATTAATATTATTATGTAGATCATTCGATAAAAGCAATTAAATACCTAAAGGGTACCATAGCAATACCTAAAGGATACTCTTAGAAAAATATAAATCTTAAAAAATAATTATTGATCATCAGCGCGTTCGGACTGTCGCATCCTTGATCTAGATCTAAGCTTGCAAATTACCAAACGATTGCAAATCAACCTCAACAAACTCTATCATTCTAAAATATCTGTGACATTACGTTGGCACAGTAGACTTCTATTTGTAAAGAGAGGCATATACTGTTGGAAGACACGAGGTGTTTTTGTATGCGAATCGCGTCTCACTCTGTCACTCTTTATCGGATTGAAATAAAAAGCCCAGCTATGAAAAATAGTTTTGGAGAGACTCACCGAGCGGTACTATTGTTAAGACATTGTTTTTAGGTTTTTAAAAGACAATGCGACCCACAATCCACGACAACCCACAATCATATCGAGGTTATTATCTACTAAGGTATCTTTAGCAATACTTCAGTAAACAAAATTACAAAAGAAAACGGCAATGTAGACAACCATTACTTAAACGCGTCAACTATACGTATAAAACAAATTTACTTCATGTGGCCAATCTCAACAGAGATTAGCCAACTGTGCGGGTGATATTATGATGCACAAGTGTGTGCGCTATACACAGGTGCACTCTCGGTTCCTTCACTCTCATAATTCGGTGAGACGGCAGTCCGACATGACCGTAGAGAGATCAGGACCAACGGCTTCACGTGCTTTCCGAGGCACAGGGGTGGTAACACCACCAATTTCCTTACTCCGAAGCTGTCTGAGTTATCATATATTCATTAATTATACATAGGATTTCAAACTTTGTTATTGCATTTTTAAACATACACTTCACGACACAAACGGGATTTAATGCAACTAATTAATACTTTTTTAAAACGCAAATTTGTATTTACTTTATTATACATTAATTATATATTCAAGACAGAAAAATCCATCAGTCACGGCCTGACCCGAGATTCAAACCAGGGGCTTCGTACTATACCCAGCGTGCTGTTCACTAGACCAACGAGGCAGTCATGTATGTTATTTAGATATTTCTTTGAATTTCATTACAAAGTCAAACTACTGTAAAGAGTACTAGTACTTATTCTGTGGTATTACGTACCACAGACTTCTTTAAGGACGCCTGTTACTAAGTTTCTGCTGGATTAAATACGGGTGTGATGTGCGCCAACTGTGTCTATGTCCCATTCCCATTTGTATATTCAAGGCGAGTGCGTCTGTTTGATCGGCGGTGACGTCCCGCGCGGCGGGGGCGGGCGGGCGGTGGCGGTCACGACGCCTCGCCGATTTCATCACATTACCGAGGCCCTGGCAGCGGTCTTTCTATTTTTCGCCTTTTTGGTTTACTCTGTTGAGGATTTTTTGCATTGTGAGATTCGCTCGACGTCTGACTTGAATATTTTTTGGGACAACAATACAATTACTGACAGGGATTTGATTCAATCCAAGTAACGAGTTGGGTTAATTTTTTGATATTCAAGTGCACGTTGCTGTCGCAATTTTACGTTTGGCGTAATAATTTGCTTAGTTGGATTAATAAAAAAAGACTGCTTCATTATTGATCAGTCTTGTCATCTCGGGTCTCAACACCATGACAATGACTTTGTGTTTTTCGAAGTAATCTCGAGTAGCTTAAGTAAAGCGACATTCATACCGTAATTCCGTTTAAGTATCACTACTCATTTACCACTTGGAGAACATTATTATGTTCTCAAACTCCACTAGAGGTAGAACGGTACACACTCTAAACTTCAAGTTATTTGGCGTTTAACTTCCCTTAACAAAGCGACAACACACCTGCCGCCTGTTATTAATCTCCGATAATTCGGATAATTTCGCGACAAACCCGATAACTAACATCAGATATCAAGCTAGCGCAAACTCACAACTCAAACCCATGATTCAATTACTTGTTTAACTTAGAAACCGCTGTAGTTGTTATGTGCCGAGCAAATACAGCCGTATTAGCAGGAGACTTGTGTTCTTAGTTTACGTATTTTCATACGATACCCCAGGGATGAGCGATACGTGGAGCAAACTTAGATTGCTGTTATGTTTTTTTTAGTTAAGTTTGAAATCAACAAGACAGACTACTGATGTTCTCCTAGCCGATTTCGACTACGGCGGCCTATCTCAACAGAGATTAGCTAACTGCGCGGGACATATTATAGTGCACACAGGTGCACTCTCCGTTCCTTCACTCTCATAATTCGGTGAGACGACAGTCCGACATGACCGTAGAGAGATCAGGCGCAGGACCAACGGCTTAACGTGCTTTCCGAGGCACGTGGGTAATGACACCACCAACTTCCTGACTCCGGAGCTGTGTCTGAAAAACTTCAAGACAGAAAAACCCAAACACTCTCGGCCTGACCCGGGATTCGAACTCAGGACCTCGTGGATAGTACCCAGCGTGCTGACTACTAGACCAACGAGGCAGTCTGACAGGTTACTATTGACAGACTACTATTAGTACAAGTAATAATGTGTATGAATTATATTCGTTACAAGTACTGGGAACCTTATGTTTTCAAATAAATAGTTGTTATTAAAAATCAACCTTCGTCCAATGCATCGCAGTTTTAAAAAAGGTATAAATATTCCTTGCAAAAAATTACCAATATTAATAAATTACTCAAGACGTATTCAGATCCAATCCGAACAAAAAATCAGCATTACTTACATCACTCATTCGGCTAAGAATTCAAAGTACCTACTTCAGTGCATCTTATTTATAAATACTTTCCACTCTGTAGTCAAGTGAAAACATATTTTATTCAAAACAGCTGACAAAAAGAACACAACTCGGTTCCTTTAAATTTTGCCACTCAGAGTTACTATCTGCACTGAAAAATGTTTTCTTCTACAATATTTCAAGAACGTTAAGTTGTTCAAAAAATAGTCATTCCAACAAAAAACGATTTGTGTGAAATATAATTTTTGCAGAATGTACTAAGCGATCAGTATTATTTACTTTTTAAATCTAGTTAAAATACATATTTTAGTGTTAACCTTTGCGTAGTAAGCATTAATGATGCGATAGTTATGCATACTGGAAGTCTGTACTCATTACAATGAGGTTTGTTGTATTGTAATGTTAACTCTTTATTTTGTTACGACGGACGACGAAGGGGCACCGCGCGGAGAAGAGGGCGGGTTACCTCCCGCGCCGCTGCTCGCTCATAGCTCTTTTGCGCAAACAACGCGTCCCGCAACGACATGACAATAGTAATTCTGCGCGGCGTGTTTTTTTTTTCATTAGTTAGGATTCATTCGGATTCGGCTATTCATTTGCATAATAAGGCATTCATTACGTACACAATAATGTTATTCGTGTTCGCCATTCGTATATTATTAGTTTGTGCTGTAAAGTGACATTTTGCCAGTTGACCTTTCCCGAAGGAAACCTGTTGATTCCTAATTATGGATGAGGAAATAAATAAACTACTTACAACACAACCTGGGGTCCAGAGGCCGACATCGATATTTTTGCAAGTAAGTACACATACCGAATTGAAATTAAGTAATAAATAGGTACCTAAGTACATAGGTTATAATCCTGAGTCCTGAACGCAAAATAACCTAGGAACCCTACTGCAGTACGTCACCCTCGGAGACGTATTGGAGTAGCATTCCTGCGGGTTTATCGTTACAAAAGGTGTAGGAATCCTAATCCAGTTCGTCGCCGCCCTCGGGGGTCGGGGGACGTACTAAAGTAGCATTCCTATATACTACGCCGCCCGGGGTTCCTTAACACGCGTAAGGGCTTACATAGCATATACATACATACTAGAGCGTACGGCCCTAGGAGCTAGATGACCTAGTTCATCTAGCTCCTAGGGGTTTTGGTATAATTGCTGTTTGCATACTATATTTTCTAGGTTTTGACTGCGACTCCTTCTGCCTAGATTATTTCTTTTTGACTATTAAAATGATTCCTCTAAGTATATTGAATGCATTTTGTTACACCCTGAACATTCCCCACTACAAGAACGATTGCAATAGTTACAATACTTAATGTTGTGTTAACAATATAAGTTAGTTACATGAACAGAAAAAACATTTAGGTTTACCAATCACATTATTTAAACAAAAATGTGGCTTGTACATACTACGACACGTATTGTAAACACAACGATAATGTAGTTTTGTAATAATCATCTATTTATTAAGCGTAACAAGTCTTTTTGATAAGGTGAACATGACACGCTGTACACATAACGGTATGTTCTGTTATGTTTACTAATTCGTTAACTAGACTAAGATAGTAATGTTGACAAAGTGTTTTGTCGTCACATATAGAACAAGGTAATATGTTAGGGAAAACGAGATTCTAGTTTCATGTACCAGACATTTTTTTCAGTGTGCATCTCGTCGTACGTTTTCTGTGAAACATCTTTTATAAGTAAACATCCCCATTACAAAGCTCCACTCGCGGAGCGGGGGGACAGGGGGCGGAGGGGTAAACCGTCCCAGATCTAATTAATATAATTTGCCCGCTTTGATCCGCGGCTCAAACGGGACAATGTCGATGGGACGCGATAACTTGCGGGGCTCGGAACGAAGTTCCGTATAAAGACTATTTATGGTAGTGCCGAGTTATTTTAACAAGATTTTACGCTGATACTGGAATTCGCTAATTAATAAACAATCTGAGAAATGAAACTGGTGTTTCAGTTTATGGGAATTTGTTTCTATAATCATTAATCTGTTTGTACGTAACGTGTGTTCTATGGTAATCATGACATTAAACAAATTCATAAAAATTCTTAAGAAAATTATGAAAATTATGAAAATTCTAAGGAACTGATTATTAAACCGACCGTCTTGGTGTAGTAGTTCGCGCTCCGGACTATTTGCGGGTTCGAATCCCGCAAGGAGCAAATATTTGTGTGATGAGCACGAGCATTTGTACCTAAGTCATGGATGTTTATAAACGTATATAAGTATGTCTATCCGTTATTTTATTGCCATAGCACAAGCTTACGCTTAGTTTGGGGCTAGGTAATTGGTGTGTTTGATGAAATATTATTATTCTTATTAAAGAAACAGCAGTTGTTTGTGATGGAGTTGACATATGAATTGAATAATTACATTTATAAATTGGATAAATAATTAAAAGATGTAAATGGTTTATTTTACAAGCTCTTATTTAACTTGCGATGTAACTAACTAACTATGTTTGTTCGGGTAGAATCTTGCAACTAATTTTTTAAACACATTCATACATTACATACATACATATTGGGGTACATTCCCCAAGTATTGATGAAATCGAACGCCGGCTCACTGGCGTAGCAAGCACTTACAAAAATTCGTCGTCTGACTAACGTCCTCCGTAGCTTAGTTGGTAAGAGCACTCGCCCGGATAGCGAAGGGGCGTGGGTTCGAGTCCCACCGGATGACACAGTCGATTAATTTTTGTGAGCGAAAATCAATTTGATTTAATTTTTTAAAGCAAATATCTTTAACCGATTGAGCTGTAATTTTGTATACACGTTTAGTTTGGATAACAATGCACAGTAAGCTGTAAGAAGAACAGTTTTGTACTTGTAATTTATTGTATACTGACATTTTGTTACTTTGTAATAAAAAGTGGAAACCATTACAGTATTTGGACGTAATCTTTCAATCGCGCCAGTATCACGTGCTAGCGTTGCTCAAAGAAACATTTATCAGTTCTATTGGTAGTGCCAGTTAGTAGTGTTGAATGGAATTCAATTTCTCGGCGAGACGGTAGCGCCCAAAAGGTTGGTTTACAACTGAGGTGTTGAAATAGTTTTTCTTATCGACTTGTCTTTTCAATTTAACTGTACCGTAAGTCTTTTATTACTTGTATGACTCTTGCCGAGACTGAAATCAATATCTGCGCTGCGCCGTCAAAGAAGGAACCGTGCAATAATATATCTGTAAGAAACTTGTGGATACACTTCGTATATACGAGTAATAATAGGCAGGCATTTAACCGCCATCTCACCTGTTGGTAAGCAAGGATGCGGCTAAGGATGGGTCATGTATGTATGACTAGTTACAGTCTATCCATTATTTTCTTCTTCTTTTTAAAGGCATCCAGGTCATAGTGTTTAGGAAACACTTAGCCAGCGAAAAATTTCATTCTCGAGTTCGAATCGAAATTCGAATTTCGTCTACAGCCATAGAATAAATACTAGTACTCTACAGCGCCCAATTTTAACGGTGATTGCAGCCAACTGCGCGGGAGATAATATAGTGCACAAGTGTGTGGGCAATACACAAGTGCACTCTTTGTTCCTTTTGGTGAGGTAATGAAACGCCTGCTCATTCATGACAATGGTCATTGCAAGCATTTACAAAAAATCATCGAGTGGCTAACGTCCTCGATAGTTTGGCAGAGCATTTACCCAAATAGCGAAGGGCCCGTGGTTTCGGGTCCCACCTGAAGATAGTAAATAAAGTTTTGAGTGCAATATTTACATTCTGCGAAATATTTAAACATATATCCTTAATATGCGCCATATCTTAGCCAACTCAGAAATGTCTCTGGTATGCCTTATAGATAGAGCTCGCGGCAGGCGCTTGAATTCGTCTGCAGTCGCGCGGTCGAGGTGAAATGCTTGTCCAACTTACACTCGACATTCGATTGCTTTTATGATTTTAAAATTAAATCAAATGATGCCGGAATGGATCCTGGTGTTGAAAACTAAGACTGTTTGCGATATGTTTTTCTGAATCGATATACATATGTTGACGACCAAGTGTGTAGGTTTACTCGTGTATTGTTGTTTAATTTAAAATACTTTATTTTAAGATTATTTTTATAAGTAGTAACACCATTGTAATAAATAAATAAAAACTATTACATTCTCTTAATAACTTCTATTCGTATGAGTTTAAAAGCTAGTGTATAAATAAATAAATTGTTTCAACAAACACACCATTACCTAGCCCCAAACTAAGCGTGAGCTTGTGCTATGGTGACTAGAATAACGGATAGAAATACTTAAATACATATAAACATCCATCACTTAGGTACAAATGCTCGTACTCATTACACAAACATTTGCCCCCTGCGGGATTCGAACCCGCAACCGCCTGGTTTAGAAGTGCGGTGCGCGAACGACTACACCAAGACGGTCGTCAAATCGGTGTATGGTGGTGATCTACGGGTATTTACAGTAACCAGACGAAATAAATAATTGGAAAAACACTCACCCGTATTCAAAGAGCAAAAACTGTAACGTAAGAAAATTATTTTTATGAAAGTTTATTTATCTGAAAGAGATCGCTCTTATTGATAAGACCGCCTAATTTGTACATCTTCCAGTGTAAATTATTTTGTTGGTACTTTTATGGTGTGCAGTAAAGAGTTATCTGTATGTTGCTTAGTCTATCTATGTCATAAAGAAATAACATATAGAGTTAAATATATGTTATTTCTTTATGACATAGATAGATTAAGCAAACTCTAGTTCAAAGTTATTTATTTCAAGTAACATAAATTCATACATAAAATGCTTATTAGGGGTTCCCCACTAAATCATAGCTAAAAGCAGAAGACCAGAGTGACACGTCGAGTCTTGCCGCATTTTCGGCGTCGGACAGCCGAAACCAAATCGTCTTGAGTATCGCTACTTGGAACTGAAACCCAATCTCACCAAAGAGAATGCATGAAAACTACTCTATATTGCTATTAGGTAGTTTACAACAGCGGAATAGAGGCAAGTGCAGTATACGGTCATTTGCTAATGAGCATGTATGAGAATGCGAAAATATGCTTTTACATATTACTATAACTTTGCATATTATTAGTGGTAAATAAATAAATAAATGTTTTACAAACGAGCTTGACTATTTTTTTTTGGAGACTTGAACAGTTAAAGTTGACTGAAACTCAAACAATTGAAATTTAAATGTTGATGATGATTCTTCCGACCGATTTCGGCCATGGCGACCTCTTCGACTCCTAGTCAAAAATGATGTAGCCAATTTTCGCAGTGAACTTACGTGCGCACTTAGGGCACGTGACTACACCTTGTTCATAATGGTATTGAATGGCAGCAGGTTGGCGGGACTTCAGCTATTCGCGTTTTATGTCGAGGTCAACTTTACGTTGCTCCTCGAAATCGCTGACTCGCTTCTGTACCAGCCTGCGCCATTCGAGACGTTGTGCTGCCAAACCCTCCCACTCTGAGGGCTCGATATTGCATCTCTTATAATGTCAATAACAATCATTAGTGGCATAGAAAAGGCAAATTACAAACACGTAGCCAATTTGTGCTACTCATTTAAATACCAATAAATTAGTTTAAATTGGGTTTGGAGGGATGGGTCACAGGTGCACCTGTGCAGGTTTTTTAGACTCCCTCTACTTAATAGCAGTAACGTTACAAAGCGATTTTCTATGATTATATTATTATACATATAAATTATGTTAATATACAGGGTGTCCCGTAAATTAGCGTCAAGCGAGAGTGACGTCTAACAACATCGAAACCAAAAAATAAAATTGACTTCCTCATACAAACTGCTCTCAGCCGATCGGCACTTTTGTATGGGGAAGCAAAAAAATTTTTGAGATTTCGATGTCGATCCCATAGAAAAAGTTGTTGTATTTGAGCAATAGAATGACGTCACTCTCGCTTGACGCTAATTTACAGGACACCCTGTATAATCAGAGAATACGTAATAGCTTATTCTAATTAATTATATTGAAAACGTATGGTGCTTTAAAAATTGGGAGTGAATGTTGGCGCAATACTCTTTATGTACCTCTAATAAGAAAAAATGGAGGTGTTTAAAGTATAAACAATGTAAGGTAGACTTAAATCCTATGCATTCTACCATAGAGAAGGCTCAAAATGTTTACGCTTCTATGGCATATTATTATCCCAACTGGACGTCAAGAATGTAGTTGTAATAGATAAGTTTGACCCTAAAAATATTGTTAAAGCATTATCTGAGCATTCTAACTCACCCTCCATAAAAAAATTATGGCATAAATAGATGAGACCACATCTAAACAACACATAAAAAATCCGCAACGGGTGAGTCAAAACTTTTGTGTACTTAGGTTCAATCTAGCAATTTTAAAAAAAAAGTTACATAGTAAGTAGTTTACTTGATGTACTACAGTGTTTCACTTGACGCATGTGAATGTTACTGGCAACCTTAATTTGCTATAAGAATAGTTTGTATGCCAAATTTTTGTTCCTTATTGAAGCCTTCAAACACTCCAGTTCAAAATTTAGAAGTCGACACAACTTTCATATAATCAGACATTTTATATGTGCTAGCCGACACGTTTCCGTAGCTAACACATACCGTGCTGCCAAACCAGTGAGACCAAGGCCCTATTTCACCAAACCGACATGTCAGTGACATATGTCGGCTAAAAATTGGAAACATTCCTAGCATTTCTGTGACAATTGTCAGGATCAGTATCAGTACAGTTGTGAAACAAGAGTATTTTTACATTTCGACATATTTGTAGAATTGTCGGGAATTCTAGACATGAGGTCGGAGCTGTGTCTGTTTTGCGTGATAATTGTAGTGTTTTCGTCGTAATAATTACAAAACTACTTAAAATAAGATTTGTGACAATTGTCACGCCTGTCGCGTTGGTGAAATAGGGCCCAGGGCTTTTTATTATTGCCTAGAAAGTTTAGCATAATGAGTGCCAGAAAACTAAAAAAAACTAATTATCACACGTAAAAACTGTAGGAACTACGAGCGCAAAACTATGTGCTAGCTGGAGACCCGTGTCTTCAGCTTACATATTTGTATCTCCACAATTACCAATGACATTGTTATGGTTCATATCTTAAGATATAAATAAAGAAAAAAAAGGAAATACCCTAAACTATATTTGCAGCCTTAAACTTTCGTTGTGTTGTGTATGTAATACTCGCGTTCAAAAAAGGAGGAGGTGCTAATATGTATGTCACTTTTTCCTTATTTGGAAAGGCGATATTTCGTTGTACCCCAAAATTACAGGCTCCTAAAAAGAGCGAAAAGCAAAATGTTTCCCCATCCCTTAAGAAGTCTGGGCCGTAAACTAGTGGCCATTACGCGCATCCCCCGTCGCAGGCCACTATCGCGTCTTTGTCGATGTATGGCATAAAGAGTTATGATGACGAGTTTGTTCGTAGATAGTATTTGACGCCTTGCCGTAAATCTTGAAGTAATATAATGTGTCTGTAACAAATGCAGGACAATGTATTTAAAATACAAGTTAGCATTAATTTGTCTTATGGATATCACAGTTTAGGACCTGAGTTCATAAATTGCGGTCAATTGACGCTTAATTTAATGAAATTCCCATACCAAATGTGACAAATAATGCTAAAGCTGATTGAAAAATAAACATGTTTTTTTGGAATGCGACTCAAAGCAGATTATAATTTATTTTATTTATTTATTTTTTCAAAGTCCAGATATTTGTAGATCTACACAGTTTGTTAGTAAAAATGCACTGAACCTATATTTTTAACTAAATAATACAGAATCATGATAATAAATGTAACACAGTACCCGAAAGTCATGCCCCTGAGACACGAAATAGGATTAGCGATGGGCGATTATTACTAAATTAATCGAATTATTCGAATGGTCCCTGTAATCGAATGTATTCGATAAGCAACCGCAGTCATTCGATTATCCTTCGATTATGCAGCGAGCAATACCGGAGCTTGCAGTGTGCTGGCCGTACTACTAACTACTAATGAATGAATCGACATTCGTCGCGTCGATTAATCATCCGTTCGCTGCCTGTCCTGTCGCGGCAATTCGATCGAATGCATCGAAGGGCCGAGTATAGATTATCATTCGACTGTCGATTATTATTCGATCATTTTTTTTCCGAATTACTAAAACGACATTCGATAGTTCGAATGGTCGATTGTCGATTCATTCGATTGTTTTTTTTTAGAACAATCGCCCATCGCTAAATAGGATCCAGCGCCTCAAAGTGGGACAAGCCACTCCACTCCGTCCATCCACTTCAGAATTTAGAACTTACTTAGCACTAATTTTTCTAATGGTACATAGCATACACCATTTTTGTTTGTACCTATATTGTTAACTGAGTATACCTATCTAGCAATGTCGTGTTCACCTATAATTGTGTTGCATACCTGATGCAACTTTGTTTAGATTAAGTGTGCCGGTCAATGGTTGTATGTAACCTGTTGGTGTTCCAAATTAAATAAATAAACGTACTCTGTTGAGAAATTGAAAATAACTTTGGCTGTCTATTGCTGTTACTATCTTTATGTTCTATCGTTCTTATCATCGTCCGTGTGTTATTTAACATGACATAAATAAAAGTAGATACGTCAACACAACAGCAACTTTAAAAAATAGAATCATTTTGCACGTTTCAATCTCATTTTTGGGACTGCGAAATTCCTCCCTCGCACTCAAAATGGCACTTTATTGTTATATCCTCAGTGGGTTTGAATGACGCCCACGTTACGCGGACCCAGGCCGCGGCGCGCCGGCAGAGGGCGCTGGCTAACGACTTCCTTATCCGGCGGCCGGACACCCGCCGCGCGCGGCTCCACTGACTCACGATTTAGGAATAACGCTAATCTAGCAAGAGACTCAGAGTGAAAAAAAAAATTGAACGGTTTTGTCTTTCGAGAGTATGTATGTAAGTATGTATGTATATATGTTTAATTGTTTGGTACGCCCTACAGCCCAAACGGCTTGACAGTTTTTGACATATGAGGTATCGTTGAATTTGCCAATATTTTAAAAGTGACATAGGCTATATAAATTTAAAAAATGGCGCCCGCAAATGGAAATAAAGGGGGGAGGGGGGATTGTTTTTTTTTCGTATCATAGTAATATGGGTATCAAATGAAAGCTGGTGTTTGGTTTTGAATAATAGAACTAAAAAAAATTGAAATAAAAAACAGTAATTTAAAAAACAAAAAAACCCGACTGCGTTTCTGTGTAATTGGAAATTTAAAACCTTGAAACAAGAAAGAGGTCATATACCCGGGTTAAATTAAGTACCCATATAAAAATTGTAGCAGACGGGACCCATGTTAGAAAGTCAGCAGTCTCGTCAGTAGATTGGAGTAATCTGCAATGTAATAGAAAGGTGGGTATGTGCTCTAAATTCACTAAGCCTCGATTTCTAGAATGGGTCCCGACTGCTACAATTTTTAATATGGGTACTTAATTTAACCCGGGTATGACCTCTTTCTTGTTTCAAGGTTTTTAATTTCCAATTACACAGAAACGCAGTCGGGTTTTTTAATTTTTTAAATTACCGTTTTTTATTATGATACACGATCGAAAATAACACACATGCGAACATAGTTTTTGAAAGAAAACAAAAACCCGACTGCAAATTCACAAACTTTTTTTGCAAATTGTCTTTTTACTGGCTTTCATTTAATGATATTGACATGGTGACAAAAAGAAACAAACCTTTCGGGTTCCATTCTCTTTTAAGGGTTCCATTCCCAAAGAGTAAAAACGGGACCCTGTTACTAAAACTCCACTGTCCGCTTGTATGTCTGTCACTAGGGTATCTTATGTACCGTCATAGCTTCACAGTTAAATTTTTAGCAGGTGATGTATATCTGTTGCCGCATATTATTGTTTAAAAGGGGATACCATACAAAAGACGTAATTTTCTGTGCGATATTAATAATGAAAACAGCTAGACTCTTGGAAAATAATGGTACTGAACCCTTAATGAGCGAGTCCAACTCGCACTTGGCCGGTTTTTTACACACACCATCGGAAATAATATGCTTAAGCTAAAATATAGTTAATATAATCGTAAATAAATGACAAGTAAAAAACCCGTTTTAAAAACAAGCTTTTATGTCAATGCGCTAAAAAGTATAAAATAAATTTTCCTTTAAAACTTTTACGATTAAATAATAACATCATTACACAATTTATATAATCTAAAAGCTTGTCGCGAGATTTAAGTACTCACTTAGCGTATTTAGTAGTATGATTTTAAGAAAATTTAGTCAATCATATCAAGTTATGTATATAATCTACTTGTTTATATACACAGGTAAAATTTGGCGACAAGCTTTTATATAATATCGACTAAAAATTGAAAGGGTAACTAACTATGTGCAACTAATGTCTAACATACTGGTATCAGTTTATAAAAATATTATTTCGGCGACAATTTAATTAGGTAAGCCTCAAAAAGGGCTATTTTAAAAATTGAATAACGACAAAGAAAGGTGGCGAAAGTTTTAAGCTCGCTTACTTAATAGGTAAGTAAGGAACAACAAATAACGGCTTAAGACTAATATATTGGCTAGGCGACGAGTAAAATAGCTTGGCTACGAATTTAATGTAAGCCAAAGCTACTAATTATTACCCTGAAGTATTGAAATTTCTTAAAAAATACAGCAAATAGGAAAACCCATTATTTTAACTTCGACCCACCGTGGTCCTTTACTGTGGTTTTCTGCCCAATAAACAATGCAGTTTAAAGGCCGAGGGCGCGAAGGAAAAGCATCCTAATGCTTGCTTTTATGTTGAACAATTTAAGGCTTATTGTTTGTATGCCTCTTGCAAGTTGTAAACTAATGCTGTTGACGACTCTCGCGAAATTACACAAATGAAAGTTTAACAATCGATGCTACGGACTACAACAATTCGACTTTATTTTTTACTTTTAAGGTCAGTACAATCAATACACAAAAATCTTAAACGACTTACACAGCTTACCATGCATTGTCATCTAAACAACCTGTATACAAAATTTCAGCTCAACCTGTTTAAGATATTTGCTTTAAAATTGAGCTGCAATAAGTATTTGTGACATAACTTATCACCCGACTAGGTACGATTACAACACTTTGTCTTGGGTGTTAGGAGAAATGCGCCGCGTAAGGCATAAGTAAGCTTCAAGCTAATTATTGTAACTTCAAGCTAAGCCTTACGCAGCGTAAACACAATTCCAGTTTGATTTGAAGTTATCCTTCTCCTAGACGCATAGGTATCCCACCAAAATTAAACTCGTCAAAGTTTACCTACCGATGCTACAGTTTTAAAAAATTCAACCTCAATAATTATAATGGAGGACTCCAAAAAAACCCCTTTTAACAAGCTTATACCTCATGACTGAGGGTCGTGATCATTATGTGGAATGAAATACACACAACGACTTCTAGGCAATATTTAATGGAATGGTTTGCCATTGCCTTTTCCGTCGCACACACTTCCCACTAGTGTGCAGGTTTTTCCTCATGGTGTTTTCCTTCACCGTTAGGCAGCGATATCTTTGAAAAAGACTGTAGGTACTTAAGTTTTTGTACAAACTTATTGGTAGGTGCAGGCGGAGATAGAACTCATGATCTCACGGATGAAAAGTGAAGTTTTCTCCGCTCGGCAATCACGCCTTTTCTTCACGCCAAGGAAACCCGATACACCAAATTCCTAAACGGATTGGAGCAACGGAGTTTAACTCGCATGCTCTGTCTCTGCAAGCCTTTCTTCTGTTTCATTTGATACCCATATTGTAAGAAAGCATAAAAAACTTAGTCCATAGGAAAGCATCAAAAACTTAGTGCGCCATCTCTAGGAGTCCGCCACCTTATGTATCGAGTAATTCTTAGCAAGCCCTATCATTTGATACCCATATTGTAAGAAAGTATTCTAAACTTAGTCCACCATCGATCGAAGCCCACCATATTGGATTTACAGTGAGGT
The DNA here is from genome assembly GCA_949316185.1 of Pyrausta nigrata. Lineage (NCBI taxonomy): Eukaryota > Metazoa > Arthropoda > Insecta > Lepidoptera > Crambidae > Pyrausta > Pyrausta nigrata. The sequence goes on along the minus strand of OX438954.1, from coordinate 17,359,522 downwards.
CACTTTTATACAATTATTCTCAGCATGCTCTTTGATTTGATAGGTACCCATATTGTAGGAAAGCATAAAAAACTAAGGCCGCTATGTTTAGAAGTCCGCCATGTTGGATTATGAATGACATCACCTTCTATATCGAATTATTCTCAGCAAGCTCTTTCATTTCATACCCATATTGTAAGAAAGCATTAAATCATAGTCCGCCATATTGGATTTGGAGTAACGTCAACTTATTGATGGATATGTTATCAGCAAGCCCTTTCATTTGATACCCATATTGTAGGAAAGCTTTAAAAACATTACTTTGTTTGTCCGTTATCTTTCAAAGTCCGCCATATTAGATTGAGAGTGACGTCACGTTATTTATCAAGTTAGTTTTAGCAAGCCCATTCAATTGATACCCACACTGTAAGAAAGCAAAGAAAACTTAGTCTGCTATCTTTAGAAGTCCGCCATATTGGATTTGGATTGACGTCACCTTATTTATCGAGTTAATCTCAGCAAGCCCTTTCATTTGATACCCATATTAGAGAATTGCGTTCACAAGTCGGCCATTTTGAATTTTTAAGTAAGGTCACTTTATTTTTTGAGTTACTCTCAGCAAGCCCTTTCATTTGATACTAATATTGTAAGAGTGAATTGAAAATAACGAGTCTGCCATCTGGGATGGTCCGCCATGTTGAATTTAGAATGACGTCATGCAGATGCATGTTAAGATTACCATGCATTGTCATCCAAACTAAACGTGTATACAAAATTTCAGCTCAATCGGTTGAAGATATCTGCTTCAAAATTGAGTTGCTAGATTCCACCTGAACAAACATACATAGTTACATTGCAAGCTAAATAAAAGCTTGTAAAAAATAGTAATAGCTACGAAATTTGTTATTTCCAACGGTGTGTGTCATAAAAGTTAAGAGTTAATATTTACACGAAGAACGAGGGCCATGTTTTAATTGTTATCTCTTGTCTCTAAGAAGCGTCTCGCTACAAGACTAACCTTTGGATTTCCCTTCATATTTGATGTTAAAATATTGAATACTCTACGGTCACTTTACTCCCTCGTGGTAGTTCCTCTCCCTCACGTCGAAGCACAGATAGTTAAAATACCGCAGAACTGTGTGAAAAATTTATTGAATGTCAAATCATTTTCTATTAGTCTGCCCGGAAAAATACAAACAAATCGCGATGTAAATACAAGCAACGCCATCTATTGATTTTCATACAAACTAAAATTATACAAATATCTTATCATGATTTCACATTATTAATAAATTGTAAAGTATAAAAAGATTTTTATCTTTTATTACTGTTACCTAATAAAGATAAACCGTATCTACCAACACAATAAAGGGAAAATGCGCAAGGATCAATCGACCATCGGCAGATAAAAATGTGCGTTGATAAGATCAATTACTTACAATACGATTGATTACTGACATATATCTGATAATTGTGGCGCGGTCGTGATTGGATGGGTGACCATTCCGACCATTTAAGTGACGACCATGACAAGCATCTCCGTGTTTCAGGAGGCACGTTAAGCAGTTGGTCCCGGCTAATATCTGTTGGTATTAGTCGTTAAGCCTAGTCAGAGGCCCTAGGGCGGCTTGATAACATCTGACAGTAAGGTTTGTCACTTGCCTTACAGACACCCCTCCACCAATCCGCACTGAGCTCGCGTGTTGGAGTATGGCGCGTATCTCCTCATAGTTGAGGTGAGGCCTTTTCCCAGCAGTGGGATATAATAGGCTGACTCACATCTGATAATTTAATATCTGAAGTATCTGAACGCTCGATCAAATTTTACAAAGATATTAACAAATCAAAATCCTTATACCAGGTTTAAAATTAGACTAAATATAGACCATGTAACCATGTAAGCTTAAATAAGAAACCAAAAATTTGCAGACGGGTAGGATTTGAACCCACGACCTTTGGCTAACCGGGCCAACGCTCTTACCAACTGAGCTACCGTGCAGTCCATCCACTCGTCCATCATGTAACCATGTGTCATTCATTTCTAATTTGTCTGTTAGTAGTCCTGGTTTAAACCTAGTATTTGTTTTTTGTATACGGCGGTAAATGTTGAATGCCAAACGTACCGTGGAAAGCGTTAACCATCGTAGCGCCCGCGGCTTCGTGTTACCTACTACGGTGCTACGGCGTAGTCGCTGCTACGACGCTCGTAGCACGAGGCCACTTTTGTTAAATGGACTCGTTCCGTTTTGGCCACTTTCCCGACTTACATTTAACTACGCATTTTTAGGGTTCCTCCTCAACGACACTATCAGGATTAACCCATAGATTACAATTTTAAAATATCAAATGACGCTTACTCTATTGTTATTTTGATTTCGTCGTCACTGGACTCGATTCCGATGTTCTGACAAGATTACATTTTAGTTCAATCTTTCTCTTTCTCTGCTAAAAAAAACGAACAGAGACAGATTACAATAATAATTTAGTACCGTCAAATTAAATAATGCGATTTCTTAAGTATTTTTACAAGTTTTTGCGTGTTATTGTCAAACTTTAGTCGTCATTATCTGTTCATTATCATTAGCTATTTATTCTGACGTTTTTAAATTAATATAGTCTGTCTCTTTTAGTTTGTTTGGCAGAGCAAAAGAGAGACTGAACTGAAATTAATCTAAGACAGGGCAAATTGGAATCAAGCTCACTGAGTTTTTTACTGAATTTATTATTGGTACGTTCGGTTGCTAGTAGCAGTACACCACCATACGAGTAATTACATTATCTACACTTTGATTCATGATTATTATTCTAATCTGTTCGGCGCATATAGAATAAATAAAATAAATAAATAAATAGTTTCAACAAACACACCAATTACCTAGCCCCAAATTAAGCGTGAGCTTGTGCTATGGTGACTAGGATAACGGATAGAAATACATTTAAACATCCATGACTTAGGTACAAATGCTCGTGCTTATCACACAAACATTTGCCCCTTGCGGGATTCGAACCCGCAACCGCCTGGTTTAGAAGTCCGGTGCGCGAACGACTACACCAAGACGGTCGTCAAGAATCAAGTAAACAATCCGAATTAAAACGTCCGGCAATACCTGTAACTGGTAAAAAAAATTTTTTTTTAATAGTAAGGAATTTCATTGTAGTTGAGTTCCGGGGCAGCTTTTTATTATGCCCGAATTTCAGCGGACACCGGGCCTCGCCGAGCGCGGAAGCGAAATGTTTTCACTGGCGTATGAATATTTTTATTGGGTCTTTTAGCGCTTTTGCATATCGCAGGAGTTCGGAATATTTCCATTACGCGCGAGGCCCTTGTTCAATTTTTGCAGCTAAACACGCGTGCATGTATAGTATTGTTCGTATCAACATGGATTTAAAAAAGCTCGTCAAAATAAGACTGAATGGCCAAGGCAGCCACTGTTTGACGGTTTTATTCGTAGATTGATATGTACATGCACGAATTTTTGTTACAATTTTGTGTTTGTATATCTTATTGTATTAAACTTATATGCTTAAAGTACCTCGATACTTACCTGAAACACCTGGAAAGAGCCAATTTTAATACATGGTTGATATTGTAGACGCATTTTAAGTTATAAGTTTAAGAACTAATTAAATAATACTTTTAACTCTACCGCTTAATAACTGTAAAACGTTTTGTGTACAAAACTAACAAAATAAAATAAACTTAAAAGAATATTTCACTTATTTTTAAAATGGAAAATTGGCCTAAAAGCTATCAATAAGACACGAGTATTTTACCTAGTCCAAACAATTATTTAATCACAAGGAGCAGAAGTGATTATACTTACTCGAAGTACGTATAAAGGCGGGTACACACTCTAGTTACGGCGCGTAGCACTAATAAAAGCGGATCTCGCTGCTCGCTGTCAATTACCTTTGTTGCCGACTTCTCTGAGCCGGCCGAATAAAAATGGCCCCTACAAAACTTAAAACATACGACTTCATTTTGGGAGCCCAATTTTCAGCCTTAATTAAACGATGTGAGGTGGAAGTAATGATGATATGGCATTACTGAATAATAATACTTATATATAAATAAGTATCTTCCAGGATTTTCAACATAAAAATTAATGGTATTTTTTTTAATTTTTATGTTGAAAATCCTGTAAGTATAAGAAGAATAAGTATGTTTGTCTGGTAAAATCTTATCACTTTGACATTTCATATCATTATGATTTCATGAAGAGATATGGTCAATCTAGCCAAAGATAATACATACAATTTTATTTATGAATAATAGACAACGAATAAAAAAATTAACGTTTACTTACTAAACAATGTCTACTGTGATACAGCTTCTAATAGCTATAGGCTTGTCCTTGTTTTAAGAAATCCATAAGCTACAAAAATGACCAGCATTTATGCCTACTGTCGTTTTCACCTCAAACGTTACAAGCAAACGTACTTAAAGTTATTAAAACTCATTTATTTCTCCACACAACCAGGGCATGAGTAAGTCAAGAAGCCAAAAGTTCTTTTTGTATAAGCCAACTAAGGTGGAGAGCGATTCAGAATCTCGACGGCGCCGGGGCGCGGGCGCCTGAATATTTATGTGGCGACGCTTCCATAAATACGACAATTGAAATTAGACGAACGCTACACTTTTGTCATTCCAAGTCGAGTACGCGTGTGTTAGTTTGTTTATTGTTTAATTGCTGAAAAGACTTTAGTTAATTTATTCTTTCTGTTTTCGAATTAAGCTGTTTAGGTAATTTTTAGCCAAGAGGGCAAAACGACTCAATGTAAAAGTTGAGCACTCCACTGTAGTAATGTGGCATGTATCTCGTTTGGTAAATTTATTTGTAAGTTTAAAATTGATCACATAATATATATATAATACCCTAAAAAGTAAACAATAGAGTAGTACTACTACTACTACTACCCTAAAAAGTAAACAATAGAGTAGTACTACTCTATTGTTTACTTTTTAGGGTTCCGTAGTCCGTCAAGGAACCCTTATAAGATCGTTTAGTCCGTCCGTCCTAGTTTGTCACAGCAGAATATATTTTACGTTTATGGACTGATTTGCATGTAACTGTTCGAGGATACTTCACATATAGATCTCATTTTTAAAAATACAAAAAAATAAAATTGCCCCTTTTTAAGGGTACCTCCCCATACATGTAAAGGGGGGGTAAATATTTTTTTTGAGTGCACCCCCTTGTGTGGGGTATCGTTGAAAAGGACTATGAAAATAAAGTAGGGTTTCCATACAACACTTTTTTATCAGCTTACCATTTGCGAGATATAGCCCGCCAAAGTCGTTTACACGCCCCCCCCCCTGTAATTTCGAAAGTCTGGACCTATAAACTTCAAATCACTCACGTAAAGAAACAGGCGCGGACACTCTTATTTGAAATTGTTTCGGGTATCTTGTGATGAATACTTTTGAAATTATAAATAAAATAAAAATATATACTTTTTTGCCTATACTGTCTAATGTTGTAAGCTAATACAAGTACAGAACCCTTCGCGCGCGAGTCCGACTCGCACTTGGCCGGTTTTTACATGGTAATTCAGCATCGTATGATTTAAAATTCATGCAAATACTTACTTGTTGTATATTTTATTATTTATGTTGGAAATTTGTTGACATTGATAAAATTTTAATGTAAAACTTTGATCAAGCTACATGTTTTAATGGAAGGTTGTTACTTGATATTTACTTTCAGTCCGTACTTTCAAAGGAATTTAAGTAGTAAAGAAGATTAAAGGAGCAGCACCTACTTAAAGTTTCAGCGAACATCTCTAAGGAAATGTTAAACTGGACTTTTAGTCATTAAAACACAATTACGGATTACTTCGCGATTTATTTACATTTTATTTTAAACCTGACGTTTCGAACACTTTACAACGATCGTGGTCACAGGGAGACTAAGGTATTATTTGTCATTACAAAGTTTTGAAAAATTTTAACTACCGTCACTCAATAATATTAGTTTACGTTCCTATTTACGCAGAAAGAGCTAACCGTGTCTTGAGATCTTGCAGTGCTAGGTGTTGCTTTGGTTTTTGCTAGAATAGGATCCCATGCCGGTGGAACTTTCCAACCATCTTCTCTATTGAAATTTGGATGTTTTCTAATTTCAATGGCTTCACGTAGCATTCGAGGAATAAAACGCCGTTCTTTTGCAAGTATTTTGGTTGGTCAAAACGAATGAAGTGGTTGGGTTTGTCTAAGGCATGTTCACACACTGCAGATTTCATGTTCCGTCTATGTTTTACGTCAGCTATGTGTTCTTTTATCCGCACGCCTATACTTCGCTTTGTTTGCCCGATGTAGGAGAAGCCACAGTCACACTCCAGCTTGTACACCCCTGCATCTTGAAGAGGTATGTTGCACTTGACAGGTGGTAGGAATTGGTTAATCTTCTTTTGCGGCTTGAAGTAAGTTTTGATTGAACTTGTAGTGCCGTGAATTAACTCAATTATAGACGTCTTGGTGTAATAGATCACGCTACGGAATTACAAAACCTGTGGTTGTGGGTTCAAATGTAAGTGTGTTTTTTTTAAATTGTTTCAACAAACACACCAATTACGTAGCCCCAAACTAAGCGTGAGCTTGTGCTTTGGTGACTAGGATAACGGATAGAAATACTTATACATTTATAAACATCCATGACTTAGGTACAAATGCTCGTGCTCATCACACAAACATTTGCCCCTTGCGGGATTCGAACCCGCAACCGCCTGGTTTAGAAGTCCGGTGCGCATACGACTACACCAAGACGGTCGTTGATGGGTACGAGCATTTGTAGTTACTTATTTTTGTTGTAAGTTTATAAACGTATTTAAATATGTCTATCCGTTATCCTAGTCGCCATGCAGAAGCTCACGTTTAGTTTAGGGCTATGTAATTGGAGTCATTGTTGGAACGATTTATACAGGGTCTAACGAAATTAGTTATCAACCGACAAAGGGGGGTATCTATACATCATACTGAATACGATGGCAAAAAATGAACCATGGTTTTATCGTTATTTTTCAAAGTTATGTTTTCTAATAAAATAATTCAATTAAAATATTGCAAATGATTAAGCACGCTGTATCTTTACTTTACGCATACAATTGCATCAATTCACAGATAGTGTAGTTACACAAACACAATTCAAAACTCATTGTACGAAAATCACACACACACAGCTGTAAATAGTGTGTTTTTTCAAAACTGAGAATTGCGAATATCTCGGTAACTAGTCTGAATTTTTGGCCCAAATTTGGTGAGCTTGATCAGTGTAATGTATTGATATCCCCCTTTGCCGGTTGATAACTAATTTCGTTAGACCCTATATATTATATAATTAACACTGTTAAACATTGGGATTTCTAATTGGTACAAAGACTTTTACAATAAAGAATGTCACGTATGTATTTTATATTTCATGAATATATTATTGTTAATATTTATTTCATCATCATATCCCGGAAACTACAAAGTGTAGGTACTATGAAACTATCCCTCCAAATATAAATAACTGTTTTGAAGGACCAGTTTATTTTATTTCACAGTTTTCGGGAATCAGTAAAACAACTAGGAATTGAATGTAATACAGTCGAAAAGGAAAGCTATTTACAAGTTTCCACTTATAGGTAATGTGTTAGTAATTTTACATTAATTTCTATTTTTATACATCATCGGCATAATTTAATAACTTTATTTTACAACTGTGAACAACGATTACGAGCTAGTCACATGTACTGAGCGTCAAGAATAGTCCAACACTCCATCAAAAATGAAAAGCTAGTCATTTACCGGCTCTCCACTACGATGACTGCTAAGGCTGCCGTTAGGCGGGCGACTAATCGCATTACCTCCGCTCGAGATCACATGCAACGCATCGTCCGCGCCGCAACTTACATAGCTTGGCAGGCTTACATAGCTTGTATGCAATTGTTGCAACAAGAATTTGTCGCGTCAGGCATGTTGTCTTTTTTTGGTAAATGATTTTCAGCGCATTCGGGAAATTATTATTTTTTAAATTGATTTCTGATTGGCATGCATAACCTTTTCACTATGCTAAATACTATTCGACCAACTCAACTAGAAGAATGTTAAAGGACTTATGACAGCGAATACAATGAAAATATTGAAGGCAATTAAAAAGCAATATTATTATAATTTAGATAGATGCCTTAGTTTATTTTAATACCATTGCTTTTAAATTTCTATGGGCATTTTCGTTGTAAGTCGTTTGACATTCGTTTAGTTGGCTTGGTCGGGTACAGTATGCTTTAAGGCTTGAACGACTGATTCCAATCCTGTCAAACCCCATTAGACCTGCCGGCGGGCCGATAGCAATTAAGTTTCTATTGTGTCTGGAAATATATACGTGCTGGTCTATCAGTAAGACGTGCTATAAACGTACGTTCGACAAAAATATACAAACTTAAAAACGTGCAACTAACTCAGGACTAAATCATATCTTTATCTTGTCGATGCCCAACAATTTTTAAACATGAGTCTGTAAATGCTACTGCTATCAAATACGACTAGGTCTCGATGTTGAAAACCTGTTTGTGTCTGTGAACAAACTACGAGACAAAGCCACGTGAAATGAGGAAACAGCATGTGGCAAAGCAAGTTTACGGAGCTGCAAGCCATCAAATTCACTTACTCAGCCCACTAAGCCGGCCGTACGTTTGGGCTGCAGTCTAAGCGTGGGACTTGCGCCTAATCGCATCATGCTCAGCCGTCCGTTTTATAGCTGCTGATATTATCGTTAGCCTCTATAGTTGGGATATTTTGGAAAACTATACTACTCACAGAACATGTAACAATACATCTCACATTCCTCTGGCAGAGCAGCCAGGCCCCCTGCCCCTGGGCATGATCGACCTTGGCAAACTTGGAAGCAAGGAGAACATGCACCGATGGGGCTACGCTGCGGACAGCGAATGTATGTGTGGTGTCTCTCTCCAGACTATGGCACACCAACTGTCATGCACTACGTGCCCCTACAGCTGCACACGTGAGGACCTGTACAACGCTACAGATAATGCTTTGTTAGTCACCGAGTATTGGTCCTCAAAAATATAACGCCAGTGTCGACACGACAAGAAGAAGAAGAACATGTAATAACAAGCCACTAACGTATTGTTGCAGGATACACCTGATAACCTGTTTTGTTAATCTGCATTTGTCCCACTTAGACCCGAGTTTACGTATTTTTAAACAACCAGTTAACATAGATTGATGTTTTTTTTGACACAATTCTTATACTATTTTTGTACCATCTATAATTTGACATGCAATAAATGATTTGAATTTGAATTTATACTCAAACAAAATATGTCAAATCATATTATAATGGCTATTTAATAATTAAAGATGTGTTCGTGAAATCTACCATTAGTAATCTAAAGCAAAAACTAATATGAAGATTGGAAACTGTATTAAAAATTGAAAAATAAATTTTTGTGAGCCAAAATAATTTTAATTTCGTAAAAAACTTGCAAAAACTGTATTAAAAGTTAAGAACGTAAACTGTAACATAGCTTAGCAAAGGCCTTATCTAAAAACTGTTATAATTAAACAAATAAAAGAAAACAATTGTAACTCAATATGATGGTAGTCCAACATAAGTATGAATTAAAAATTGGGTTGCTTATCTCTGCCAAACACACTCTATCCCAACGTACAAAACCCTTGTAAGAGAAAAAATACACAAGATCAAATCTGTTACCAATTTACTCGAGTCGAAAAGAAACAAAACACTTCCAAGAAAGAGGCCTTTGATTAAACCGTTTCCTTAACCTAAAGACGTGGTCCTTTCGCAGGTAGAAACAAAAGCTTATATTTTATTTGAACGCGATTGCACCCTCCCGCACCCTTTGGCGATAAGCCGGGGGGTGATTACACCCGATAGGGTATTTGAGATGCCCTCGGAGCTAGGGACTCGGAAATCTTAGGGGAGAAAGTGGAATTTTGGGTCTGTGGTGTTTTTCCGGTGCGATTAATTTAGGATTTACTTTACTATCCTCGTACAACATCCAATATCTGTTTTGAGACCAATATGGCTGTCCATTGGAAAAAGATAAAAAGGGTAAAACAGGAGTTCATTAACACCATCGACTTGAAAATGATTTGGACTCCGTACTGCGATACTAAAGAGTGAAGCAGGGTTCAAGCCTGTGTGTGTGGGTTACAATGGCGGCCGATCGGCTTACTTTGGTGTGAGTGTTTGCGTGAGAAGATCGTGTATTTACGATGATAACTGGCTTACTTTGGTGCTTCAGTTTTAATGTAGGCGACACGGAGTCCATATTTTTGTTCACGTCGATGATTAGCACATGTTTAGTTTTGTATGGGAATTCTGTCAGATTACCCGTTGAAGATTGGTGAACATAGGACTAAGTCACTCAATGACCGAACATAGCCAGTGCAATTAAGTTCGTTACTTAGTGGTTACGGCTGTGGCCGAGCTGATGAGATTAGCTGCATGTCTAACTGTGGCAGGCTTAGTACCGGTTTACTTTTGACGCTGGTTCTGTACCTAAAGGATAAAACGGTACCCTATTACCAAGACTCCGCTGTCTGTCTGTCATCAGGGTGTATCTCATGAACCGTGATAGCTAGGCAGTTAAAGTTATCATCATCATTTTATACTTTACTTACATTTACTCAAAAAAAAAAATTAAAAAATAATAAATTAAATTAAATAATAAAAATATGTAAGGGTATAATCATACAATAATGGTGTTTTTTTGCTCGATATTAATAATGGCAACAGTTAGACGCTTGAAATATTAACAAAATATTAAAATGTTCTTTTAAAAAAGTCAAAGTCAAAGTCAAAGTCAAAAATTTTTTATTCAATTTAGGACACAAAATGCCACTTATGAACGTCAAAATATCAATCAATTATGGCCCATATGGGGCAGAACATGTCTCCTTATCTTTTGGGCCCTACTAGCGCTTCGAGACCAAGACACAGACAATCTGGCAAGTGCTGAGAAGAAACGCCGGAACAAACTCAGTCACCACTAGCTGCCACAAAAATAAAACAAATCAAAATAAACAGGTAGGTACATCAGTTTGGTGCAGGCTGGACTGTCCATACATTCTCGTCATTAAGATAGTCTTGAATGTTATAATACCTCTTCGACATTAGGGTAGTTTTGACATGTAACTTAAATTTATTAATAGGTAGTTCGATAACATTATGAGGTATTTTATTGAAAAATTTGACACAATTTCCCAAGAATGAATTAATTGTTTTGGCTAATCTGAAGTTTGGAATGACAAGTTTGTTTTTATTTCTTGTGTTATACGAATGAATATCACTTTTTTTTTATAACAAGATCTAAATTTTTGCGTACGTACATTATATTATCAAATATGTATTGAGAAGCGACAGTGAGGATGTTAATTTCTTTAAAGAATTCTCTCAGGGATTCGCGGGGACTAAGTTTGTAAATGGCACGAATGGCTCTTTTCTGTAAAATAAAGATGGTATCTAGATGGTATCTAAAAAAAAATATATGATTTCCTTTTAAAACATATTCAATCCCGTAAAACGCAATTTTTGTGTCTTTTTAAACCCCTGAAAGTCATAATAGTGTCTAATGTTGTAAGATTATAGTTGTATAGTGGCTAATAGATATAGTGTCTAATGGACGGAAACATTCGTGCGCGAGTCCGACTCACACTTGCCTGTTTTTTTTTAAGTTTAGGCACAGAATACTAGTACTTCGTACAGAAGTATGACTTAGCAATTGTATTCAAAGAAATGTCTACTCAATGTCGTCAACAATATGGCGTAATTTAGTTCGCCTCAGAGTCAAGCACATTTTCGTGTAGACACCTACAAAAATCCATTGCAAGATAATTTCATACTTATTGCTCTGGAATATGATTCATAATACACTAAACCTATTCAGTGACGTAATATCACGCGACGCGATAGGGTTGACTGCTACGAGAAGCTTCTAACGCCATCTAGCGCCTCTTTCTAGTACTTTATTCATTCTCGTCCAGCCAGCAACGTAGCCGCGCGGCCGCTGGTGAATAAAACGCTCGAGCGTGGCTCTGGCCGGTAGCGACACACAACTTGTTTTAGCACCTACGTAGGTGCGCCGCGCGTAGGTACGTTTTTGCTACCTCCGCGGGGAGATACACAGGCCTGGTTTAGGATAAAATGTGTTTTTAGTTACATTGTTTGTGTATAAAATGTAAATAAAATACCTAAGAATATTAATCCGTTAAAAACATTTAATTCTGTTGACACTGGGATTGAACGCAGTCCCGGTTGAACATCGCGTGTCGTTTGTCGCTGTCGCTGTCGCCACATCGTCCGATGCAGTCCGAACGCGCAAAATTAGCTTTCAGTGAATTCGTATTGAAACACACGGCGCATTCGGTTAAGCTGTTTAAGCCCGGTGCGCCGGCCAATTTGGTGTTAAACGATTGGCAGTGTGCGATTGTACCAGTTTTATTTTGAAAACCTTTGATGCAATAAACCAATTTTAAAAGTATGTTATTTTTGCTTGAATGTTAAATACAGACGTTTTATTAAATTACAAAGTCGTACGACAAAGCGCCTTATTGGAGCTTCCGAAATTGAAACAAATTTTAAATTAGCAAAATATACTTAATCTTTATATTTCGTTGTATATGAAAATAACTACAAAAGCAATTACACGAAGATGTATATTGCTTCAGAAAGGGTTAGGTTTATATAGATTCACGTAAGGTTAAGACAGAACTTATTACCAAGTCATCTGCAGCACGCTTGTGAGTGACATTACAAACATGTTGCTGATATTACTTTTAAAAACTAATGTAAAAAATAATACTTGCCTTGTAAATGCAAAAAACGTAAAATTGGCGTAACAAAATGTCCCTGTGGAACAAACATTATGATCGAACAGAAAGAGAAGAGGATATATATATAAATATGTAACCAACTGAAGGTATATGCAAATACTGGGAAGTGCTATCGGTTCGTAAATTATTTGTGTTAAATGTTATTCTACGTAAACATATAAGTATATGTTCCTTACGTCCCAGCGCTGATGAAAAATAAACGTAGAAAACACATTGTGTGTCAAGTTCCTAGGTGGAGAATCGTACTGGTAAAATATCATTTTGATTTTATGGCACCCTTATTGTATAATAACGTAAATAAAATACTAAACATTTACCCTCTCACTAAGTCAAAATGTAAAACCGTTTTGATAAAATGGCTTCTTGGTCTGAATTATGATGAGGTTGAATCTCTTCTCAAGTAAAAGTTGGTTGATCTATATAAAACTTACTGGGTTAAAAAAAATAGAAATAATATAGAAGAAATGTAGGTATTTCTTTTGATAGCACAAAAAACTAGTGATTAAAACGTCGCGTCGATATCGACAGTCAGCTAGCGTCCAGATAATCAAGTTGTGTAATTAAGTTATAATGCAAATAAACACATCATTATAGGGTTTACCTAAGTTCATCGGGAATTCGTGTCAGGGCAGGCAGTATGTTTGCGCGCTATGACCGTGCCACATAACCGTTTGCGCCATGCAAATAGGGCGAAGGCGCTTCAAATGCAACGCGTGTTTTTGAAACCGGGATAATAGGGAACGTTTATGCACTGTAATTTTAGTATTTAGATCACGTCTTTTACCGCTCTGGAGTGAATGCGAAAAATAAATGGAATCAACAGTCCGTCAACATGCTTGATTTGAAACTAGATTCATTCTAAAAACTTCTGTGTGATTTTTGTAACATAACATCGAAAAATACAAACTAAAGCAAAAAAGTTACAAAAATCGATTATAAGATATTTCAAACCACTCGTTAGAAGTGAAAGGAGTTAATAAGTAACTTAAACACTTAGGCAACCTAGAAAAATGCCTCGAAAGACGCCAAAAAATTTTTGACTTCCCATGATGTGTCAATCGGTCACGTGACCCGTGTGATTTCTGTAGAGAGTCTACAAATTATTTGGCATATTTCGCAAATGTTTCTTGGAGAAAGTTGTTTAATTACTGATTCTGAGTAGCTCCCTTCAATTCTAACGGGTGGTTTTGAAAGAAAGAAAGAAAGAAAAGACATTTATTAGGCATCCACACACAGAAAGTTTACAAACAGAGATTATAGGACTAGTACTACAATGGTGAGTTTTGTAACACCTCGAGTTAAAGAGTAAGCACAGATACAATGTAGAATAGAGTAACTGAAAAATTATTAAACTATTCATCCAACCAAATTTGTAAGCATACCTAAGCGTAGGTTTAAACGTCTTTAGTTTCAGACCGAGCGGAAACTGGGGCACTTGCCTCCATAAAACAGGGCCGGGCAGCGTCTCACAGAACACTCGATGTAATAACAATTTGTGTGCTCCACATTCTCGGGTGCATCAAATTTTGAGCAGGTACGTCCCGGGGTTGCTGTTGTGGTCATTATAACTAGTCCCTTTGCCGTTGATTTAAAGTGCCCAAGTTAAATTGGGGGGTTTTTGCAACTATACATGACGGCTGGGGCCGCGGGAATTGCGTCCTCCTTTGACTAATTACGAATGCGGATTGTTGTTGTTTTGTGCTACCCACGTACTATTACGAAATTAGCATATTTTGAAGATTACAATTACGGTTGGTATGATGTGAAATTTATTGCGTTAATTTGTAATGTAACACCACTTGTACCACAATGTACAAGTTTTGTAAAAGTAATATGTTTGTTATAGATAGTACCATGGATAGTACATTTATAATATAGTAGGCACATTACCAATGAAATAAAATGAAATAACCAAAAAGTCTCAAAAGAATTACCAAAGACTTTATGTCGACTACCGAGAATACCGGTAATAATTACCAAATGTAAGGTTCTTTTAAAATATCTGTGTGTGTATATTATTTTTATTTTATTTAATAATAATTTATTATTCATTAATTATTTGCCTGATTGTGTTATTATGAGCCCTGTGTAGCTTGAAATAAATGATTTGAATTGAATTGAATTGAATTAACTATTATAATTTTAAGTTAGTTTGAAAGGCATTTCTGTAATAAACATAAATAATCTTTTAGTTACCTAATTATATACCTAAGTAGCGAGCTCAAAATACTTTTAAATTTTCGTCATAGTTGAGTTAATCAAAATTCTTTGTTCAACAGCTTCTAAGTTTCAACTATTATCTTGGTTAATAGAAAATATCAGTTTATAAATCAGATTGAAAGCAATGTTTCACGAAATATAATTTCGCACAACGGCAAGTGGCTTACTCCGACGATTCGGCTAAAAGCTTCGAAAGTCGTTTCGAAGTTATCGCAACTCGGTTTATAACAATAAAATAATAGACTCGTTGGCTGAATTGAAAGTTGCTAACTATTGGTCTATCTGGGGTTAAATCAATATTGCTTAGCAGGATTATTGGGCTCGTTATAAGTTCACCTGTAATTACTGAGACTAGTTCGATGTACCGAGAATTCGGCGTGAACTAACTAACCACATAATGATTCGACTTCGCAACTCCTATAATGAATGTGCAAATTAAGGTAACAACTATCGTGCTAAGATTATTTTAAGGTTTTGTGTTAAGAAAAGGTTAAACAAATTTTTAATTGAGGTTAGTTTAGTTAAGGCGGTCCTGCACGAAATTGAGAAAATTAACGTATTTCTAAATCACTTGTACGATGAGCTGAATTAGTTCAATACATTACCGCAACTTATTTACGTTAGTCTAATCATTGCACAAGGTCATGGTCTTGTTGAAATTTGAAACAAATTCTTTATGATATAATAAACATGACATGAAGCTCATGGTATTTAAGAGCATTTTTTTTCGAAAACTTGGTTATTTTCACGCAGAAACAATAATTTGTATATGAAAATGATTATATTGATATTCCGCAGGTCTCAATCGTTTTAATATACACGAATGATATATAAATAAGAAAATACGATCACTTTTCAGTTTTTAACACAAATGTCTGCGCATTGCGCAGAATATAACTACTGTTCTAATTAAATCATCAAGTTTTAAAGTTTAAAGCACACACAATTACTATTATAAATATGTTCGATTTTGTTTGAAGATCGTTTTAGACTAATGTTTTATCTTAATAATCGTGTTTTTGATTGTAAATTATTCATATTTTAACACTCTAATGCCTTATGCAGGCTGCATAATACGGATTATTATACTTTTAAGATCTGCTTTTGTATGATGTGCAAAAAATTATTGTTGTTGCAGTCTTCTGGCATAATATGTGCTCAGCTCAGTCAGTTTATATTTTCCCCGATGCATGACAAAATATCTCTTTAGATAGATATTTTTACAACTATGAATATGTACATACTACAATACAAAACAAAAAAAAGGAATATACAAAAATAATTACAAATAAAATACATGGCCCAAATCGCCGTCCAAGGACCGGGACATCGTCCCCAGAAGGCTGGCTGCATTTCCTCGTTGAATGGCCAAACTTATACGTTGGCCATGAAATGCGCCAGCCCTGCGATTGCCCGTACAGTCAATCAGCCTCTTGGCCAAAATCACTATACAGGCGATGTACACTTGGTCCCCACGGTCCAAGAGTCTCTACCCCAAACGGCTCAAACATGTAGGCACTACTGATGCCTGCATATTTGCGCCGCTTGAGGGAACTTGATTTTTATATGCTATGCTACTTCCATTGAAGTATGTTGTCAGTTCAGTGTTGGTTATTTATTTAGCCTAAACCATTCGACTGCTGGGCAAAGGCCTCTCCCAAACCACTCTATTGATCTCTATCCAGTGCTAGATTAGTGTTTATAACCCTTATACATTCCATTTCACAAATTTCTGTCAATGAAAAAGCTTGCTATTCAAAGCTTTTACACATATACAAGACTATAATTGCGAAACGAACTTGAAAGGTTAAGTAAGTGGTCAAGACCGTTCAAGCGAGATGCTCACGTATTTATTAGGGTGGTATCGGTCGGACGAAGGGACCGAATCGTGAATTGCCCTGACATATCGTAGTGTGTGACATCTGCGGGATCTTACGAGTAATGAAACGGATGTATTCATTACTATAACACTTGTTAGGCTCCGCGCAGATGGGCAACCGACCACACCCACCAGTGGCTAGCGACAAGCTTACGTTTTATATGGAGTTGCCGTACACTTTTTTTTTAATTTGATGGGCCAACTCTTGACTTCATCTTTGCCCGAGAGCAAAGATAAGGTCTACAGTGGAGCGAGCGTGCCCAGGAGAAACCAATTTACACGTACCTTAAAGAGGAAACTCTATTAAGGGTTACATGTGAAGCGAAGTGGCATCCACTCGTGACTCAGTGTCCGCGTCACGCCACCGGTGGCTGGTGGCGGCCACTCGCAACTCAGTGTCTGCAACATGGCACCGGTGGCGACCACTCGCCTCTTGCCATTTTGACAAAACGTCTATCAAACGATATTGGTCTTAGACAACCACCACCAACTACTGGTGACGGCCACCGACCACCTTCGTTTGAAAATGAAGGACGTGACGTGCAACTCCCTAGCTGTTGTCGGTAGCCTATCTGCGCGTAGCCTTACGAGTGATGAAACTGATGTAATCATTTCTTTTAAGCTTGCTATACTTTCCTGTTGCAGTAATTTAATACAAGTAAGAGTACATTTAGTTTTTGTAATAATTTTGGGAGTTGGTATATATTATAAATCATAAGCCTTATTAAGATTCAAATTGCTTATTTTCTGCACAACTTAAATCTCTTTCATTATTTTATACTGCGCATGGCTTTTTTTCCAACGTAGAAACAAAGAATGGCCATAAATATGGAATTAGGGACTGTGCATATTTTAAACAGTAAGTAGTTACTCATCTCCGAAAATAATTTTGGAGAACAACTTCTCGTATTTTCGAGCATGCATGGTATAGGTTGACCATGTATCTGAGCAAAAGCGGACAAGATTTTTGTTCCATTTTTCGTTTTTATCGATATTTAAAGGATCTGTTCTGTTACAAACTTTTGTAAAAACGTCATTAAGTTACAGTACAAATCAAAATGTAATCTTAAGTTTTAGTTCACGGTAAAGCGCTACACAAAGAACTTTCTCCTTCACTTTAAATGCTACACAACTATTCAAATAATTGTATATTTTGCTAAAAACATTTATGTATATGAACTAAACCCTTTTTTGCCTAATGCTACCTAATTATGGCAGTTAAATTTGAAAACATCTCTCCTAATATTATAAATGCGAAAATTTGAGAGTATGGATGTATGGATTTTTGTTACTCTTTCACGCAAAAGCTACTGAACGGATTCGAATAAAATTGAACACAAAAGATACTTTTTATCATGTTTAGACGTCCACGCAGACAAAGTTGCGGGCAAGAGCTAGTTAGTAATAAACCCGAAAGTTACTGGTTTTGATTCCGTTTTATGGGTTCCGTATCACAAAAGGAAAAAGCCACGGTCCCTTGAAGCTGTGAAATTCAAGCTTCTAAGTAAGTGTCATATTAGCAGGGGAATCAAAACATATAGGATACTAGTAGTTCCCCGCGACTTTGCCCGCAAGAGTTGGATTTTCCATATAAACTTTCATCCCCCATTGTACCCCCTTAATGTTTTTATTTCGTGACAAAATGTTTGTCCTTTCCAGGGTCTCGAACTGTCTTCATACATAATTTCATCTCAATCGGTTCAGTGGTTTAAGCGTCAAGAGGTAACAGACATACAGACAGACACACTTTCGCATTTATAATATTAGTATGGATGTACTTCACATAGGCCTAATGTAAACGGACGGTCTTACAGTACAAGTAAAGGAAATGTTCAAAACTCTCAGTGCGCGATTACGACTCGCACTTGGCCGGTTTTCATACTTCATGGGTAAAGTGTTCTTTGGGCAAAAAGTTCATGGGTTAAAGGTATTATTGTGGGTATGGTTATAGGGTGTAGGTGGACAGTGCATGAATCAATCGTATGTTGGTGAATGGTTTGACAATCCTAAAACCTTGCTACCCTACCCGCTCAGTATTTGTGCATCCTGTTGTAGGCAGCGTTGTTTAGGCGGGTGTAAATCACGGCGATCGCAGGACAAACAGTCGCGCTGTGTAAACTCACATTTCACCTGCGTTACGGACTTTGCAATATTTATTCGAAACCCAGTTTGCGCGTAGGAGTAATGAGCGCAGTTGATTGCACTTTCAAAGCTGAACTCAAAAATATTTCTGCAATGCGTAGCGTGAATGTACACTTTGTAGTCGCATTTCATTCAATTAACATGTTTTGCAAAATAATATTGTTCAGATTTGATAACATTTATATACATAGATATAGTCACTATTGTTGCTCAGATTTGATGAGATTTATATATAGAGTAATGTTATTTTTATGTGCTTAATGGGGACCTATTATTTCAACGCCAACAATGACAGAATATATTATAATTGTAGTTACCAGCTTTATAATGACCATATTCTTGGAAATAAATTATTTGATTTAACGAATAAATGCTTTTTCTTTCTTTCTGATTTGACTTTTACTAAAACTCATAGTAGGTGGAGGAGGTTCCAAAATTTTAGAAACAAAAATTTGGGGACAAAGGATTTTAGAAGCAAGCTGGTAAATCCAAAACCAGAGCGACAGACATTCGATACACATTATCAGGTTTTAAGTAAAAACAGATTATATGTTTAACTTATCAATACAAATAAAATATTTAATATATAATCCCACGCCCAACTTAGATCAGCACGTTCACGTTACTTTATTTTTGAACCGTAAAAGTCGTGCGTTAAGCAGTGGAGGTGTTTCTTACTTTGAATAAAACGAGAAACATGTTTGAATTAGCAAAGCGAGGCATTCTGCGGATTACATTAAAGGCGAGGACCGTCAGCCTGTTCATTTACTTTATTGAAATCCACTCTAAACAATCCCAAGGCGGCGAAACTTTTCGGCGGCGAGTAAAAAGGCTAATCTACGGTCCATCAAATGTAAATTGAACGGGCCGAGTCGACACAGCCGCTGAAAATCAGCCAGTTTTTAACGATGTAACTTAAAAAAATAATAAATATATTTAAAAAAATAAACTAATAAAAAAATAAATAATAAATAAATAAATTGTTTCAACAAACACACCAATTACCTAGCCCCAAACTAAGCGTGAGCTTGTGCTATGATGACTAGGATAACGGATAGAAATACTTAAATACATATAAACATCCATGACTTATAAAAAATAATTAAAAAAAACAATATTTTAAGACCTTTTTTACATAGAAAGTGAAGATGTTTTAACCGTCATTTTTTTAACAAGGTTAATTTAAGATTCCCCCTAATATTGGACCAAGGAGTATGACGTCGGCTATAGCCAGACAAGTTCAAGCTTGACCCCTAGCGACTGACATATGAATCCCCTTCCCCGCAACACCACCTGTCCCCGCTGATATCTGGCATACCTCGACCCCCTCCTGCCCCCTCTGGTGACAGCAGGAAGGTTGCGCAATAATTGGTCAGACTATAACTAACTGATGGTAATACAGACACTCGGCAGCACGTTAGATTACCTACTTGAACACGTGCGTAGACTGATGTGCGGCTGTGTGTATGTAAATAGTAAAGTTAGCCTATAAAGATCCCACTGCTGGGCAAAGGCCCATCTTAACTAGGTATGAGGAGGTACGAGCCATACTCTACCACGCGGGCTCAGTGCGGATTGGCGGAGGGGTGTGTGTGTACCTAGGAGTGTTCATAATTGATCATGTTTTGTGGGGACCAGGTTGACGACAAACAAAATATATCTTGCTCATACGATGCGCGTATAATAAGTGCCTCAGGTTCGGTTAATTTTAATTTGTTATATAGAGTTGACTGCCTCGTTGGTCTAGTAGTCAGCAAGGTGGGTACTTTCCACGAGGTCTCGGGTTCGAGTCCCGGGTCGAGCCGAAAGTGTTGGGTTTTTCTGTCTTGAAATAACTCAGACACAGCTCCGGAGTCAGGAAGTTGGTTGTGTAACACCCCCGTGCAAGTTAAGCCGTTGGTCCTGCTCCTGATCTTTCTACGGTCATGTCGGACTGCCGTCTCACCGAATTATGAGAGAGAAGGAACAGAGAGTTCACCTGTGTATTGCGCACACACTTGTGTATGTACATTTCCCGCGTAGTTTGTTTTTCTCTGTCGAGATAGGCCGCTGTAGTCGAAATTCGGCTAGGAGAATTATTATTAGATTTATTCGTGTCATTGATTGCCGACAGAATTGATAGTTTTATCATTACTTTTGTGAGTTATCTGCAACTTTACAGGCTGTGGTTTAGACAACAAATAAAACGTGGTGGATGAATAGATTAGTCCGGGTCAATATTTGCTCGGGATAATTGACAAAGTTCAGGAATGCGTCAGCGATTCTAACTCAACTATCGTCTGGGATCGGAGCCGTTTACAATTTAAATTAGCTATTTATTAACAATGGCTGGAGCAAGGTGCTCTTTTGTACTTGCATTAAGATATTATCTGTATACAGTGTTACTTTTCATCGGGTGGCAAAATCTTTAAATGAGATCTAGGTAACTATTAATTACAGAAATGATAAAATCACATTTATCTTTTATCAGCGTATTTTTCGAATAAAATCTAATTTAAAATATCCGAAAATAATGTAAAAAGAGAGACAGCGCAACTTTTAACTACCATTATTCCTATTAATGTAATTTCTAGGAAGGAGTTAAATTATTCACAATTTTTTTTAGCAGTATTTTAATCAAAAGTAAAAAATCGCACAATATTATTCCTCTCTGCTTTTGCTTTTGATTAAGATATTTATTCTGAGTAGCTCCTGATTGGCAATTGCCTGAGAAGTAATCCTTTATTCAAAGCGTAACAGTTTGTTTTTGATGTCATAGCACAATGAAGATTTAGCGACGACTGTGTCATAGCATCAGCAAAATGCCATAGGTTCATCATATCCATCCTTAGAATTCATCCATCTATTTATATTCAAAACAAGTAACAAAGATCTGAAAAAGACATCAACATCTATTTCAGTTCACAATGAATTTAGATTTAAATTAATGTAATTTTTCTAAAATGCGAAGAATGACTGCTAAAATCGACGTTTATTTTTCTTGAGCCCAATGAATTTCCAGCACAAAACCGAATAATCGTGACCCAATGTCCCCCGGTCCCAAATAATTTATACTTGGACTTGTTAATCCGCAGACAAAAGCCTTTGATCTGTGCACAAACTTCCTCCCGCCCCCGTACCGCGCCGCCCTCCCAAGACTTCCCGCACGCAAATAGGGCTAACCACAACGTAATTTTAAAGTCAAACAATGTTCGTTTTGAAGGCGATGAATTTCGTAAGACAAAACTCGTCAGGTACGCGGACCTGGGCCCGTAGCCAAATGGCAATCTTTCTGCAGCGAACTTCGCTATCGCCAACGAGGTGTCAAAATGTGTAATGCGAATGTCACGTGATGTTTCGATGGCTTTTGTTAGTTTGGTTGAGAATAGATTACCAATTACCACCATATACTCAACATTATATTCCTAGCTTGAATATTTGCTGTATCTTAGATGGGCTAGTAGACAACGTTATTGTGTTCTAGTTACTACTCCTATGTATAAGAAAGAGGCACGGGGGTCACAGGCACCACCAACTTACTGACTTTGAGCTTCGGGCCAATCTTTTCCTGTTATATTATTAGATAGAGGCACGGGGGTCACAGGCACCACCAACTTACTGACTTTAAGCTTCGGTCCAATCTTTTCCTATTATATTATTAGATAGAGGCACGGGGGTCGCAGGCACCACTAACTTACTGACTTTGAGCTTCGGGCCAATCTTTTCCTGTTATATTATTAGATAGAGGCACGGGGGTCACAGGCACCACCAACTTACTGACTTTGAGCTTCGGCCCAATCTTTTCCTGTTATATTAGATTGAGACTTCATCGAAATGTCTAATCAGATTGTACCTGTGTATTGCGAATAAACTTGTGTATATTTTACAATAACATCTCCCTAGCAATTGGCTAATCTCTATTAAAGATTGGCCGCCATGGTCAGCATTTGGCTAAGGGTTTTTTAATTACGACCTCAATTCTAAATTAGCGCTAGTTCGATTGTAAATGAATATATCTGCATTCATTCTAAAATACATTTAACGGTATAAATGTAGAGTTTATTAATTTTACTATCAACACAGTAGCAGCCCTAGAAGAACTGTAAAGAAAGCGGCGTTTATCTTCAAAGGCGCACGGTGTTTTTAATTCTCCGGCGCTGTTATTGGTCGATTAATACCCAAGCTCTTTGTACACCTTAAATGCACTACAAACACAAACATCCCATGGAACCGCGGACTACCTTCTAAATTAAATGTTTTAAAAACCCACACAATAAAGAAGAATTAACTTAATTTATTCTACAAAAGATAATATTCCTAATGTATTCACACAGTGAATCTCCCATTAGGTGTACTAAATTATGGTCGCAGTTCAAAAATGTGGCCTTCCCGCTAAGTGCATCAGCGTAGTAATTGCGGCAGAATCTGTATTCAAAGCAAAACCTAGGTTTAGGGTTGGCAAAACACTTTTTTTACGCTCCCAGTGTGAAAAACGGTAGATAATAATAACACGTTGTGTACAAACGGAAGTTGTGTTCCATCTTTTAAGTATAACCCATAAAGGTCTATCATATCAACGATACAAACGATAACAAAACGTTCGTGACCCTATTATTACACAAATGACTGCCTCGTTGGTCTAGTGGTCAGCACGCTGGGTTTTATCCACGAGTTCCCGGGTTCGAATCCCAGGTCGAGTCGAGAGTGTTTGGGTTTTTCTGTCTTGACATTACTCAGACACAGCTCCGGAGTCAGGAAGTTGGTGGTGTTAACACCTCCGTGCCTCGGAAAGCACGTTAAGCCGTTAGTCCTGCGCCAGATCTCTCTACGGTCATGTCGGACTGCCGTCTCACCGAATTATGAGAGTGAAGGAACAGAGAGTGCACACACTAGTGTATTGCGCACACACTTGTGCACTATAATATGTCCCGCGCAGTTGGCTAATCTCTGTTGAGATAGGCCGCCGTAGTCGAAATTCGGCTAGGAGGACATTATTATAATTACACAAATACATTGCTTTGATCCCAAAATAAGCAGGTAGCTAAAGCACTTGTAGCAAGGGGTCGTGGGTCCCACCAGAAGACATTTGATATTTTTTTGCGAGTTCGTTATGTTTTAAAGGTCACTATTTATATGAATTTATTTATAGGCGCGATGGCCGAGCAAAGAAAACATCACTTTTCATCCGTGAGATTGTGTGTTCGATCCTCGCCTGTACCACTAAGTTTGTATAAAAACATACAAGTACAGTCTTTTTCAAAGATATCGCTGCCTAACGGTGAAGGAAAACATCGTGAGGAAACCTGCATACTAGTTGGCTGAAGTATGTAATGGATGGCAACAGCAAAACATTCCATTAAAATTACCAAGAAAGTCGTTGTGTGTGTTCCATTTTCCACATAATGATCACGACCTTCAGTCATGAGGTATACGACTGTGAATATTTACGTAGACACGACAGCCGTTCGCGGGTCGTGTTGATTATTTTTGTGCGTGTTGGGAGGCTGTCACACGCGAACTTATATTACGTCGTCTACATAATCTTATACCTTTAAACGAGATATTCTTGTATATTTATTTATATATATTTGTTATCTCGGAAATGGCTCTGAAGACCTCGCTGATATTTAGTATTTGGGGGTTATCGGGTTTGAAAAATCGATCTAGATTAGTTTTATGTTAATGAAAACGCGTGATTTCGAGTTTTTATGCATTTTCTTTCACATTGTTCGACGCAGAATATGGACACAAATTTCACGACGAGGCCGAGTGCGCATGACGTCGGACTGACTACTCCATGAGGCCAGGGTTCGAATCTCTCTCGGTGACGAAAAAATTTTTTGTTGTTTTTTTGTATTTATTCAAGTTTATAACTTTATTTTGTTTTTTAATTAAGATTTACGACTCATATTGCTTTTTTTTATTAAATAGTAGTAACCGAGCAAAGTTTGGTCGCCCAGGTACTTATTGTACGCTTCATAAGATCTCTTTCATTAGACAGCCCTGTGGAACACATGAGTTGAACTCGTGGCGCCGCCAAACGGTCCCATCCCTACTTGTACATCGCAGACTGTGCGCCAATCACTGCGCTTGTGGGGCTTCATTTGCGTGCTTGTTGCCAGAAAACTAAACGCGTACAGTTAGAGAAAAAAACAAATATGCATCAAGCACTCGTGTTATGGAAATAAGAAATAACGTTGGTATCAGAACACCCAGACCCAAGACGATATAGAAAATGTGGATTTCTTTATTGACCCGACCGCAACCGGGGATCAAACCCAGGACCTCAATTCTGTATTGCCTGTTTTGTCGTGTTTTTACCCGACTGCGGAAGGAGGGTTATGTTTTTCGACAGTATGTATGTAGAATTGCTTGACACGCCCTATAACCCAAACAGCTGGAGAGATTTTGATATGTGAGGTGTCGTCGAATTTGTCAAAATTGCGGTTGTAAAAAATAAATTTTTAAATGGGAAACGCAAATGAAACTGAAAAACAGAATAAAAATGACAATATGGGTATCATATGAAATCTAGTGAAAAGATCATTTCAAAAATATAACACATCTCGCAGTCGGGTATTTTGTTTTTTAAATAATTAGGCATTACTTGTTACACGTTGTACTCTCGTATCTGTCAATCTTCCAGACTAGAGTTGAAGGAACGCTAAGTCCATTCGTTTGGTTTATGTGCTGGTAATCCTATTTATCCAGGTGTAGCGTAACGACTTGGCAATGCCAACCGATCATAGATAATTGTAGCCACTCGATATGCAAATGGGTAAACAGACAGACAACAGGATCTGTGTTACACGCTCATTAAGCTGAGAGCCAATCGAAGCCAAAGCAGACTCGGGTCAGCCGTCTTGGATAGCAATTGGTCGATTAACTGGTTTACTCCTAATACATGGCTTTATTAACGGTCCTATACTATCGTAACTGTCCATCTTAAGTTAGAGTGTAGGTAGCATACCATAGTTATGATATTTATACGTAACAAGCAAACATAATTAAAAAAAAAAAAACAACAGACTGCAAAAAATATTATATTTTGAAATGATCTTTTATATGCTATAGTAAGAAAAAAATCAATTCCTTTATTTCCATTTGCGCCTTTTTAGGGTTTACGGAAGTCCGACAAGGAACCCTTATAAGATCGTTCAGTCCGTGTGTTCCGTCCGTCCTAATCTGTCACAGCAGAATATCTTCTACGTTTATGGACTGATTTGCATGTAACTTGGTTCGAAGATATTTCGCATATAGATCTCATTTTTAAAAATACAAAAAATAAAATTACCCCCTTTTAAGTGTACCTCCCTTTTAAGTGTAATATGTAAAGGGGGGGGGGTGAATTATTTTTTGAGTGCACCCCCTTGTGTGGGGTATCGTTGAAAAGGATTATGAAAATAAGATAGGGTTTAAAACACCTTTTTATCAGCTTTACCATTTGCGAGATATAGCCCGCCAAAGTCGTTTACACGGTGTGTCCCCCCCCCCTGTAATTTCTAAAGTCTTGGACCTATAAACTTTAAATCACTCACGTAAAAAAACAGGCGCGGTAACTCTTATTTAAAATTGTTTCGGGTATCCTGTGATGAATACTTTAGAAATTATAAATAAAATAAAAATATATACTTTTTTGCCTATACTGTCTAATATTTTAAGTTAATGGTACGGAACCCTTCGCGCGCGAGTCCGACTCGCACTTGGCCGGTTTTTTTAAATGTATAACGCCTATGTCACTCTTACAATTTTGACAAATTCAACGACAACTCATATGTCAAAAACTGTCCAGCCGTTTGGGCTGAAGGGCATGCCAAACAAATATAAATACATACATACTCTCGAAAAACATAACACTCCTTCCGCAGTCGGGTAAAAAAATCAATAACACAATTTTTACCAACGTGTAAAAATAAATCACCGTTAATTCCGAAAAATATATATCTTCCAATGAAAAAACATGGCAATAAACTTAACACTCAAAAATCAAGTAAAAAACTTTTGGCGATGCTATTATGTAAATGTCAAAATTAAAGTTGAATCAGTGGGCTCGCTTACATTATAGTGTAAAAATTCAAGGTAATAAATATATATTTTTTATAATAAAATACTTATTTCACCAAAATTTAAAATAAAACAATAGAATATTTTTTATAAATACTAAACATAGACAAAACGAAGTCTTAAAGATTGGTTGCAGAAAAGAAAATATATGATATACCTCTATAATTATTGTAGTACTTTTAGCTGATTTCATGGTAGAGCAGTGTGAAAACAAAGTCAGATGTTCATTTTAAGAAGCAAATGACCATACTGAATTGATTTATTTTATGTGCAAATGTATAGCTGGTCTATAAATCAGAGAAGATAAAAGCGTAGGAAGTTGTACATTTTCACACACTATTAAACTTCGCTGTAATATCCAGTATCGTACGATTATTCAATCCGAAATAAATAATTAGTGTTCAAATGAGATAATGATATTGTGCGTACAATGTCTATTGAATATATGGACGTTAGCTGACTGCCTCATTGGTCTAGTGGTGAGCACGCTGGGTACTATCCACAAGGCCCCGGGTTCGAGTCCCGGGTCGGGCCGAGAGTGTTTGGGTTTTTCTGTCTTGAAATTACTCAGACACAGCTCCGGAGTCAGGAAGTTGGTGGTGGTAACTCCCCCGTGCCTCGGAAAGCACGTTAAGCCGTTGGTCCTGCACCTGATCTCTCAACGGTTATGTCAGACTGCCGTCTCACCGAATTATGAGAGTAAAGGGACAGAGAGTGCACCTGTGTATTGCGCACACACTTGTGCACTATAATATGTCCCGCGCAGTTGGCTAATCTCTGTTGAGATAGGCCGCTGTAGTCGAAATTCGGCTAGGAGAACATTATTATTATGAATGTTAGCTAATTTTGTGTGTGTATAAGCTTTTGGTGTAAACAAAAACACATTAATGATAGGAACTAATTGGTACGCGTTTCCGCATTGATCCATATTGGAATATGGATATAGGGCATAATGGGAAACAATTCGGCTTCATTTTAGTAACAATTTTAAATTGAACCTTATTATTTAGTGCACTATTGGTTGGCAAAACACAAGTTGCAATGCAATTTTTAAACATGTTTCAGTCCGAATGTGCGGTGTTCCGTTTCGTGCATTTTTACGTTGTCATTTGAGCGTTTCGTTTATATTTATCGAAACGCATTGCGGCACTAAAAAGGGCTAATTGATTCGTACTGATACTTTATGACAACGAACTACAACACGCCTTCAGTTTAGTGATGTCTATTCACTTCACTGTTTTATTTATAACCACATGATGTACCTACGCGTATCTAACAGAACTGTTAACATTCACATGTGGGCTTGGGCTTTAGAATGCTTGAAATAATCAAGTTCAAGGATGATAGGCGCTAGTTGCGCTTATAAGTCAGCCTATTAGATCCCACTGCTGGGAAAAGGCCTCACCTCAACTATGAGGAGGAACGAGCCATACTTCACCACGCGGGCTCAGTGCGGATTGGTGGAGGGGTGTATGTAAGGCAAGTGACAAACCTTACTGTCAGAAGTTATCAAGCCGCCCTAGGGCCTCTGACTAGGCTTAACGACTAATACCACAGATATTAGCCGGGACCAACTGCTTAACGTGCCTTGCGAAGCACGGAGATGCTTGTCATGGACGTCACTTAAATGGTCGGAATGGTCACCCATCCAATCACGACCGCGCCGTGGGTTGCTTAACTTTTGGTATCACTACCAAAGCGCTGCCGCCACTGCGCCACAAGCACCTCAGTTTCGCTTAGATGCGCTTACTTGTTTTTAATTGTGATAATCAGTTTTTTTGGAGTTTTCTGGCACTCATTATGCCAAACTTTATAGGCATAAATAAAAAGCCCTGGTATCACAGGTTTGACAGCACGGTATGTTGAGTCAAGAGCAAACCCATTTCAATTTTTTTTTAAAGTTAATAGTTTGATAACCTCTTTCGTTATGTCAAATCGAACTTTATTGGAAAACCTATTGACATGCCCTACGTGCCCCTATATCTGCGCACGTGAGGACCTGTACAACGCTACTGATAATGCTTTGTTAGTTGCCGACTCCAGTATTGGTCCTCAAAAATAAAACGCCAGTGTTGACACGAAAAGAAGTTTTATCTATTTACTAATTACTTATAATAGTTTATAATAATGTTGACTGCAGTTTTAGAGCGTGGATCATATCTAATTAATACGGAGTATCGATATGGCTATGGGGTCAGCAGTTGGCATCACTGCTGGTTTGTTCGCCTTTGTTTGATGCCGTTATTCACCGCTTCATGCCTTGGGAACGATGACTTATATGTCATGAAATGTTAAATTGGTGTATCAGAACATGGTGCTTTATCGCCATAAAAAACAATAATTGAAAAGTGAAATTATTTAATTTAATATTCACGTGAGTATATTTCAAAGAAAATACTGGTTCACAGTCGGTGGGCCAGCTTGAATGTCAAGTTCCACGTCTCGGCCCCGAAGGTCATGACAGGTAGGATGCACTGGTTATACACCCTGCTCTTCAGGCATTGCGGTTGTAGCGACGACAATATGTAATAAATAAATAAATAAATTGTTTCAACAAACACGCCAATTACCCGAAACTACGAGTAAGCGTGAGCTTGTGCTATGGTGACTAAGATAACGGATAGACATACTTATATATATTTATAAACATCCATGACTTAGGTACAAATGCTTGTGGTCATCACACAAACATTTGCCCCTAGCGGGATTCGAACCCGCAACCGCCTGGTTTAGAAGTCCGGGGCACGAACCACTACACCAAGACGGTCGTCCGTATGTGACGCAACTTCCCAAGTGCTGCCCAACCTAGCTGTACCCGGAACGAGATCATACGCCAAAAGACGAAAGTCATAGATATCGGTCAGAGGTTCAGTAAGCTGAAGTGGCAGTGGGCTGGTCTTGTCTGTCGCAGAACCGACGGGCGTTGGAGTAGGAAGGTTCTCGAATGGAAACCACGTCTCGGGAAACGTAGTGTAGGACGTCCCCGTGCTAGGTGGACCACTGACCTGAGGAAGGTGGCCGGTGGTGGTTCGATGCAAGAAGCAGAGGACCGTAAAAGTTTGCGCAGTCTTGGAGAGGTCTATATCTAGCAGCGGACTGCAATAGGCTGATATACGCTATGTGTATATACTGGGTCACAAACAGTGGAAGTTTTTCATTCCTCAAGCAGAACTCTTTGATAGCATTCAAAAGGCTATTAAGTGTTAAATAGGAACATTTAATTAAACTGCGTTAAAAATAAATAATGAATGCTTACATAGGTAGCAATTTCTGGGTTTTAGCAATAAACTTTTTTTTTCAATCAAGAAATGTATTAGTTGTAAGGATTAGTTTTTTATAGTATTATTTTTTATTTCCCGTAGTTACTGTCATAAATTGAGTTGAAATTGTACGGGCAAATTAGTAATACAAGATAGCAATTTGGGCAATTATTGAGCCGGTTTTTTGGTGTATAATTGCCCGCGGCGTCGCTCACAACTCATTTCTGCAATTACGCGATCGTGTTCGCACACTTTTATACAATTTGCGGGGCCAGCGAACCGAAATATGTAAATTAGTATCGGGCCGATAGTATGGTTTCATAGTACAGGTCAATTTAATCAGCTTCTACACTGAAAAGTCATTTGTAGACAAGGTCAGATCACATTTAAAGGAAAAGGTACACTTGTTTCCAAATAGATTTCACTTTCTTGCTGCCCCATTGAAAATAGATCCAGTACTTACACAAAAGTAAACGTTATAAAAAGTTATGATATTACCAGGAGCGTCGGTGGCGTAGAGGCTAGCGGGTTGCCTCTCATGCGGCAGGAGGCACATCTTCGATCCCACGCGCCGAAATGTATGTACCAATGACTTTTCTTAGTCATGTGCATTATTTGTTTCACTAAACGATGCCCTTACGATGAGAGAAAACGAGGAAACCTGCACATTCAGGTAATTGAATGTGTAACTATAATCCAAACTGATCAGGTTCCCCTGTTAACAGGGTCACGGAGGTCAATGGCTTTCGCTCCACTGTAATAACCTGATCTGCTATATCCTG
The DNA here is from genome assembly GCA_949316185.1 of Pyrausta nigrata. Taxonomy (NCBI): domain Eukaryota; kingdom Metazoa; phylum Arthropoda; class Insecta; order Lepidoptera; family Crambidae; genus Pyrausta; species Pyrausta nigrata. The sequence goes on along the minus strand of OX438954.1, from coordinate 17,328,355 downwards.
GATCACGGTCCGGGATATCGCTAAGATGACTATGATAAGAAGAAACACATAAAAGTCTTGCAGTTTATTTGGCTTTATTTGTAAACGACGTAATTAAAAGAGGTGACCCAGGAGCTGGCAGCTATCTTGCACAGCTTATAAGCATCGTTATCCAGCGGGGCATTTCTGCCAGCATCCTGAGAACCTTACCACAAGAACCCTTTTTAAAATTCCTAATTTTGTTCATAACCATGTTTTAAGAAAGAAAGAAAGAAGCATTTATTAATTTGGGACATCACACACAAACATCGTACAGAATTACAAAAAAAATACAAAATTACGAAGATTACAAAAAAATAATAAAAACAATACAAAATAAAAACCACACAAACAAATCAGTAACAGTCAACGCTAGCCAAACAGTGCCTTTGTGTGTCTGTGATGTCCAAATCAAGGGGGCCTCACTCAGCTTAATTATTACATTTATTTATTGTTAAGTTGTTTACACTATTAAATTAATCATTTGACTATTATAATCATTATAATACATATAATGACGTAATAAAAAAAATAGTTTTGAATGTATATTTCCGCTTGAGTGAACGGACTGTTGTGACGCATGCTGTGACAATCGCCACCCTGCTCGTCACAGACGCTCGTCATCTGACAAATGGACTGAGATATTTTAATTGCCACAGCCGAAACAAAAGACGGCGGCCATATTTATTCCGCTTCTTTCTTATTTATTGTGTTCCGACAAGAGGACCTAAGTGGCGGTTTCCGGTCGTTGACCTAGCGTTGACCTGTGGTGAATACATAGGACAAGGCAAAATTTACGAGAAAAGCTTTGGCTATTTAACGGACGGTACGTTTTAACAAGGAAGCAGAGGATGTTGACAATAGTAGATGCCGAAGTACTATACTTATAGAATGATTCTAGCCATTTCTTAAGAAGTAAGCATCTAGCTCTTAGAGATAAAATATATCTGTACTTCAAGTATGATAGTTGGTAGGTGTAGCTACGTTTGATACTATTCACTATACCAGGTCAGAGACCGTATGATGGCGATTTACAAAATATCTGTCAGTTACCTTCTGCTTATGGAAAATCAAGTGACGCTTATTTGCATTGGGACGTAAACTTACATTTTATAAAATATGATTTGTGATCTGCTGAAGATTCTTAAAATGTCAATCAAACAGAATAAGACTCCACCTTCATGTCTGATCACAACACAACTCTTAATTTAGAGATCTCACAAAAAAGCCATTAAAAATGGAATAGCCTTTCCGAAGACGCGTTAAATCGAATCCGAGTGAGTCTCCATATAAATTGGTTGCGCAAACAGCCACCCGGCGATAAATAAGAGCAATAAGGGCGCGAATCAATCGGCGCGAGTCAAAATCCCTACTCTGTAAGAAAAAGTTGTTATTCTATACTTTTACTATCCTTGTCAATCTTTCTCACTCTTAGAGGCGCGATAGCCGAGCAGAGAAAACTTCACTTCTCATCCAAGATCATGTAAAAACCTGGAGTGAGTTTGTACCACTGAGGTTATATAAAAACTTAAGTGCAGTTTTTTCAAAGATATTGTTGCCTAATGGTAAAGGAAAACATCGTGACAAAACCTGCACACTAGTTGGCTAGTGTGTGAAATGGAGAAGGCAGTGGCAAACCACTCCATTAAAATTGCCAAGTACTTAAGTTGTTGTGTGTGTTTCATTCCCCATAATGATCACGACACTCAATCATAGAGGTAAACAACTGTGAAAAAGATCCTTGTCACTTGCCAGAATGAAAAAGTAAGCGAATGTGACGGCTAGAATCGAAAACACAAACGTTGGTTTATGGAGTAAGACCTCAGGAGTGCCGGGATGTTTTCAGAGGGCTCTCGATCCTGAGACAATTGCTTTAATTCTTTACTTTCATCAAAGCCTTTTTCTGTTTGTGTTGGTTATTTTGTGTGTGCTACGTGATTAGGATTATCTTAGAAGCATCTAGTGCTTGCTTTTCAATTACGGGTTAACAAGGTATCAAACAAAAAAATGTTACCGATGGTAATTCTATTGTATCTATACAATAGAATTTCCATCGTTTACATTTTTTTCATGGCATTTTACAATACAATGACACTTCTCAGCAAATGTTTTTTTGCTACCCTATTTTTTTTGTAAAAAGCTGTATGTTTTTTGAAAGTATTGAGTGAATTAGAGGAATGAAACGCAAAGTTATTTAATATGTTGTTGACTCGTCACTAAAAACTAGCAGTATTTAGTAACGAGTTATAATGGATGATAAAGGCCAAAGCCACAATTAACAACGACAAAAATTTAAGCGCCTCTTTCTGCAAACCCAATATTTCTCACTTTTACTGGACTAACTAAAATTCTGTATGGCTGACACTAAAGATAGAAATATTGTAAACAATGTTGGTAGGCATCGCATTTGTCATTGTTAAGCAATTTTTTTTCTGAAACTGACAGTCTGGTACTGTCTTTTTGAATTAGGAAGACACTAAAAGACGTTGATATAAAATCAAACACAAAACGATTTAGCTATAACGGTAAATAAGCAAAAAGGAAAATTAAACAAACCCAAAACAAACTTCAACAATAAAGACGTTAATGAGTGGGAGTGCTAGAACCTTCTTGGTGAACTCACTCCACCGTCGACTGTGTCTACGCCACGCCTGGCTTAGTCTAGAGTCTAGAGCATACCCATTTTAAATAATAAGAAAAAAGTTTTAACCAAGCAAAAATCGCACTTAAAGTTAGTCAAAATTTCATACAAATACAATTCACAAGCAAAGTTTTTGCACAATGCCTAAGCGATTTACAGACAACCACAAAAAAAAAACGAGCATACGAGAGTAAAATTGTACCTAGAACAACTAATTACCTAATACCTTAGCGAGCTCACGAGCATTGTTTATATTCCCGGCGGGTAATGTAACCGCCCCCGTTAATATTTAACATGCCCCGCTAGGGCAGGGCGGGGCACGCTTTCACTTACGCCACAGCCAAAGATAAACATAAACAGACAGTCCATAACTTGTATTGCTAAATGTTAAACAATAAGCTAAATGTTATTTTTTTCCGCCAGACACCTTTAGTTACTTTTTGAAGTTATCCAGACGAACGCTTTTGTAGGTTTTCGTCCGATCCTTTCGTAAACAAAATATAGTATATTACATAACGATTTTAAAACAGCATTTAAAATTGCTTGTTAGTTAGGGCTTGATAGATGACTGATACCATGACTGCTACTGTGGTAAATTTTAGAAAAGTTTTCAACTCTACTGTAATGAAAGTAAAAAGTATATTAATTTCAGTAAAAAGGAGTATGTCTTACTTGTAAAATGCACTGGAATAGTAGATTGATTGTAGTACAGAATGAGGTATACGAAACCTCATCACTTATCAGACTGTCTAGACAAAGCTTTTGATTGAGTTTACTGTTTTGCGTTGACTGTCACTTAAACTCGGCCTAATTTACATTACCGTTATGATGGGCAGAGATTTAATAAGCAACTTTAGCTCGTTCAAGCTGACAAGGAAACGATGTTTGTGTACAAAATACGTGGTTGATGATGTCGACCGAGCATATACTTTTTAAAGTCACTGGAACTTAAGTACACACTTAGGTGCAATTTCCATCAAATCCAATTTCTAGGGAATCGAAATCGGAGACATTTTAGGAAGAAGTGTGGCTGGAAACTTAAATGTTAACTTAGGGTCTAGTTCTCCAACTCATGTTTTATTTTTAAACAGCGGTTATAATGTTATTTGACATGATTTGTATGGTAATTGTGTCAATTAACCGTCAACTTATGTTTACCGGCTGCTTAAGACTCGGCGAACTCGGGTCTAAATCGAATCCAATTTGACTTCTATTGCATCTTCTGATTACTTCACTAATTAGGTTACCTACAGATGTGATAATGGGATAAGTGATAATGTTAAGACATTGAAATTAATAAATAGACAGTACATCCGATCTACTATCTACTGGGTACTATCCACGAGGTCCCAGGTTCGAATCCCGGGTCGGGCCGAGAGTGTTTGGGTATTTCTATCTTGAAATAACTCAGACACAGCTCCGGAGTCAGGAAGTTGTAATGTTAATACCCCCGGGCCTCGGAAAGCACGTTAAGCCGTTGGTCCTGCGCCTGATCTCTCTACGGTCATGTCGGACTGCCGTCTTACCGAATTATGAGAGTAAAGGAATAGAGAGTGCACCTGTGTATTGCGCACACACTTGTGCACTATAATATGTCCCACGCAGCTGGCTAATCTCGGTTGAGATAGGCCGCCGTAGTCGAAATTCGGCTAGGAGGACATTATCATTATTAAATCCGATCTGCAAAATATAACTATTAATTAATACCACCGTATAGAAGATGGTCGTAATTATTATTTTGCCCTGAGCAATTTTTCAATAATACTTTTAATATTGATTATAATACACAATTTAAAGTTTTAATGATACAAAACTTCTATAGAACTCATAGCCAAATAACTTAAACCATTAAAAGATGAACTGAAACATTATCAATAATTTACCTTGGGTATCTAAAGTCAGTTCTTAATAGACATTGCTTCCCCAACAAGTTTTGTACTTTATGAAAGTGTACAACGAAAACAATTTTGTTCCCGATTAAATATTTGATGCGGGAAGACATTAATCCTTCAAGTAACCCTCCGCTGCTCGTGTCATCGTATCTCACCAGTCGCCACTCGGAAGCATCTAGTGCTTGTCTTCCACTGACGGGTGTCAAACTAGTATTTGGTAACGGTGGAAATGTTTCTTGTAAGACATGACATACATGTTTTTCACTCATAAAAATTTTCAAATAAGAATTCTATTGCAAATTTTAAAAAAATACAAAGGAAAAAAGTACTCCGCCGCTACATTATAGAGCCCAACTTTATGGTGTCGTATTATTTTTAAATTTTTAAATGCCCACTTTTCGTTTTTCACCAGTTATATGAGTGAGAAGGCTACCCCGTTAAATTCGACTACAGCCGAAGCGACTCAATCTGAAAACTCTATAGTTCTCTCATTAACTGGACTACCGACCTTCCCCCATGAGCCATAGAGTTACAGCTCAGTTTCAATAACACAGCCATCGAGGCGTGCATTAACGAACGACACACGCGTATTAACTTGATATTAATAATTTAATACACTGTCGGTAATCCCCCGTCAGCGGTACTACGCCGCAAATGGAGGCACGTGACGCGAATTACGGTAGCGGCTGGCGCGACAAACTATGATATAGTAAATTATAGTTTTCATGGTATACTTGTACTGAAGATGACTTTAATACAAATGTTGTATGTGAAAGATATCATTGCAAAGATTTAAAACACTTCACTCCTTTTTTGGGCAGTCGTGTAAAAATTAACATTAGAAATAATAGCGACCGAAATATCTTTAGACTGCGTAAAACACAGACAATTTTTGATAAAATACTGGAGCTTGATATGTACCTACATATCAAGCTCAGTTAGAATATTATTTTCAATTCAGATAGAATATTATTTTCGTTTGATCCAGTGATTGTTTTAAATGTAACCGAAATAAATTCACTAGCTATAGTCAAATAATTTATCGCAAAGACGATAGAAAATCTTTTGCCATCAATTGTTCACAGCTCGCTTGATAGCTGTGATATTAAATAAGCTATTTTTGCATAATTTGGTAATTTTAACAACGATTGGACTGGCAAATCCGTCGTTTACTTAACGACCGACCTTGAACTGGCCAAGACGAATAATGGCTGAGCTTATGAAATCTCTAGGATATTTTCACCGTGGCGCGTTCCCGAAATTGGGGAAACATTTTCGGGTCTCAGTGAATACATATTTAATGCTCGCCATCAGCGACCTACGCCATTACTAGCAAGCGGTCATTACATTCAACGACTACGGAGCGGTCATCACTATGATTATCAATACATAGTAGTTGTGAAAACATTATGAATAAATAACCACTATTTCATATAATCATGTCAAATATTACGGATATCCGCCAGAGAACCTAAGTGATCGACATAGCCCACAAGATAGGTAAGTGGCAATGGGCTGGCCATGTTTCCCGTAGAACCGATGGTTGATAGAGCAGACGCCTCTTAGAGTGGAGACCACGAACAGGCAGACATAGCGTGGGACGCCCAGCAGCTCGTTGGACGGACGACCTGGTGAAGGTTGCTGGCGGTGGTTGGATGAGAACGGCAAGTGATCGGGATAAGTGGCGTAGAACACGGCTGGAGGCTGATGTGATGTCTACTGTTACAGGTTTTATTTAGAATACGATTCAAAACAGTTAATACAGTTGTAAATGTCTTCTAAGACCGGCTTGTAGTACTAAATCTGTAGCCAGAGTCCCAAACCACACGCAGTTAATATTTGATGCGCGTTAGCGCCGGCCGTACGTTACATCTATAGAGTTTACAATACGCGATAACAGTAAGGTGCAATATAGTAATTAAAAAATACCAATTTTGAAACTTGTTACCAACTTATAGTGAACTGTCAAGCCACAGTGTTTGAGAGTTAAGGCAGTGGATTACACGTGGAGGGTGACAATGATAGATGGAAAATTAGTCAGGTCTGAGCACTTATAGCTAGGTACTTGCCACATCTCGCTTTCAGGGTTTAGGTATCAATTCACAGGCCACAATCACTCGAAATGTCTGTAAGGAGTTTCACAGGACACACACGCGGCGAAAGCGCTCTGGTCAGTCTAGTACATGTGTCATAGGGAACGTCTCGATGTCGAATCGATCTCCGGGGTTCTCACATGGTACATGGCGACAGGTGGGATCGAACCCTGTACCTCCCGCATGAAAGGCTACCACTACGCCACAGACGCTCTAACTTAGTAGTACGTAGTAGTAGTTACAACGTAACGAATTCCATCATGCAACATATGTAAAGATATATACTCTTTATTGCACACCACACACAGTATAAATTTACATAAATGCTCATAAAGAATGGTACAATTTAGGCGGTCTTATTGCTGAAAGCAATTTTTTCCAGATAACTTTCTGGTAGAGAACAGTCCAAAATTGAATTGGGTCGGCGGTGAAAACTATCAAAATAAAGGGAAATAGGTCAAGAATTAAAAAAAAAGAAAAGACACGATGTAAGCATTCATACATATACATAAATTACTAAGGCTATTAAATGTTGATAATACTAATAAATATTCTGAGTACACAAACATACAATTATTATGCTACGAAAATGTATGTTTGTAAAGGAGTGTACTTTGTACAAAAAGCAAAGTTGTTTTTTTTTTTTAATTTAATAACTGACCCGGCAATATTTAAACGCAATACCTAATACCTCTGTTATTAAAAATCTGTTTATGTAACATCCGTTTTGTTTAGCTGGTAACATCGCTCTGTTGCAAATTATTTTTTTACTCCCCCGCAGGAAGTAACAGATTTCGACAATTTTTACGAGACGATTCTGTGCCAGCTTTAATTGAACCTATTCAGATTATTTCAAATGTGAGGGAAAAATATAATTCGGGAAAATCTAATTTCCCGCTGCTCCGTACATAAGAGTGGCTTGAATTCGGATAATTAAGCGCCTAAACAGGATTACATGGAAAATACTTGCTACGTGAACCGTTCAATATCAGTACCTATATGGAAGGTCAATGCTCTGATGAAAGTGAGTTGATTTATGTTATAATGGTGGTACAATGTTTACGAAAAGAAGTGATTACATTATTCTAGTGGTTAAATTTTGTTCGTTATTAGCGTTACCTACTGAGAATGTATAATGATAAAAATGTAAGATTTTATTCAGACATTTACATTTATTTTAATAAAATTTATGATTGTATGATGATGGGGTGAACATAACATTGTTGAGTCATATTGTCAATGTTGTATAGTCAATATTGCAAACTTGGTTTGCCCAAATTTGGCACGATACCACAGAATAAATAACAACTAAAAATGTACCTATGAAAATAAATTATGATTACTGTACTTAGGCACTTGTATTATGGAATCGGAAACAACGCTGTTATTACAACACCCAGACCTAGAGTATACTCGTAGGTATACCTACCCGTGTATACCATCCACTCCCAGCGCCTTGAAAGTATTCAGCGCGCGTTCACAAGGTATCTTGCGTTCATCTCAAAGGGCATATCATATAGATCGCCATATGACCAGCGTCTTGCGTATTTCAAGATGGGCACCCTGCGTCACCGTCGAAAGTGCCAAGACGTTGTTTTCTTATATAAAAGCTTGTTAATGGGAAGATTAAATGCTCGAACGTACAAAATTATCAGTGCCGGCCCGATTACCTCGTTATCCCATTAAAAAAACCTTCGCACTGCCTTCAACGAGGACCAACCTTGGACGTCACACTCCTCTTATCAGATGTTGCTCACACTACAATGATATTTGTAACAAAGGAGTCAATAATTTCCACGACTTAGACTTTTTAATCAGTGTTGTGTACACCTATAATAGGTATACATATAAGGACAGAAACCACAAATTGTTGTATTATTAAGTATGTATATGTATACTGTTGGTGTACTTTTTGAATAAATAAATACCTACAACTATTAATGTTCCGATAATTTAATTGTCTTTTTACCTAGATTAAGCAAACCTACATTCAGAAAATCACCTGGAGTATAGATAAAGTCAAAGTGGGCAAAACAAACAAGCTCACCTCCGCTCACAGCATTAGTTGACATACCCGACCCAGACCACTACAAACTTCTGTCCGAGTACTACTAAAAACACACTTAAAGGATTATAGGAAATCGCTGAAAGTTGCAAGCTTCAGCTAAGGCTCTGCGCAGGTGACCCATCGACCATAGCCACCGGTGGCTAGCGACAAGCTGTCTATATTAGTGTTGCCGAAATATCGATATTAAAACTATCGGTAGTTTACATCGAAAATCATGTACCCTAACGATATGTCTATATAATAGATAATAGATATATAATACCTGTAGATGTAGATACCACAAAACAAGGCAATACTATCGAATGATTGCAATACTATCGATACTATCGATAGTATTGTAGTTTGTTATTAACAAACTATCGGTAGTATTGATACTGTCGATTTTATTTGCAACGACACTATTGATACTATCGATTGTTATGGACTATCGATAGTTTAAAAATTTACAATTATATACCTAATATAATTGTAAATTTTCATAATGGTCCTCAACTACATTACTAATAAAATATACCTATATTTTATTAGTAATGTAGTTGAGGACCATTATGCCTATAATGGTCCTTAATGGTTATATATTTTTATAAACATTTCCAGTATCGAGCTGTGCTTGTTCATACTACTTAAAAGGTAAAGATGCAGCGTTTTGAAATGACACATAAGTGTGAGTATTACCTGGAAATTGTAAACAATACTAGTGCAAATTGTTAAACTACCGATAGTCCAAAACAATCGATAGTTTCGATACTATCGTTGCAAATACAATTGACAGTATTGATACTATCGATAGTTTGTTACTAAGGAACTACAATATTATCGATATCGAGCGATAGTATTGTACTCTAGTATTGCCTTGTTCTGTGCTATCGATAGTATTGATAGGACGATCGATAGTCCTTGTATTATCTGGCTATCGATAGACTATCGATGATTAATCGATAGTCGATGGGCAACACTAGTTTATATTGTTTTCAATGCGTCGCCGCACACGTGAAGCTAGTGGCCCCTCGCGAGTCAGAGTTTGGAACACGCCAAATGGTAGTGGCCACTTGCCATTTTGACAAAACATCTGTCAAAGGATTTAGCAGATGAGTGTCAATTGTAGCGGTCACCTGCTACCTTCGTTTGCGCAACAGCCAACAGTAGCGTTAGTCGGTGGTCCATCTGCGCGGAGCCTTAAGCAAACAGCCCCTATAATTGGATTGACAATCATAAGTTCGATCGGGGACATTAAAATTCCTCCCGGGCCTCAGGTAATCCCGCAAAATATAAAGTAAATAATAAATCAGCTTTGTTTGTTTGAGAAGTTTACATTATTCATACAGTGATCGTTCTAGTCGCTTCGTGCCAATCAAAAGGGTGTATTACATAAAATATAAACTTGGAATATTTTACCCTTCTGTAGATGTCAGCTTAATGCGATTACGGTTTTCTTTTGCTCGAAATTCTTTTCGATAAATAACTAATGCAAATTGAATTACATTTTAAAACTTCTGTTAACTTAAGTTTACATGTATTTGTTTACAAAATTATTTAGTTCTCCATAAATATAAGTTTCTAATTATTTTCTTTGGATTAGCTAACAAAATTAACTCCTCATTAAAAAGATATCCTGACATTGTGCACACGCGAATCGGCAAATAAGTGCGTATCTCTAATTATACGAGATGCCGTGTATTATTTATTATTCCTTCTAGCTAATTTCCAAAAGATTCTTATACCGAATTAACCCTCGTGTGTTTGATACATAGCCAGACCAATTAAGATAAAACATTCTCTTGAAGAGCTGGCTGAAATTCTGTTATAATAACTTCGACCGTGGTAACAAATATTGTAAGTATAGCTATGATGTTTGAAAAACTGTGATTAAATAATTTTATACTAGGTAATAGCAAAATTGTGTTTAACTTTGTGAGAAAACCCGCTGCTGATTTAAAAGTAACCTTGATTGATTTTTAGAAACTTATGTGTAATTGTTATCGTTTAATTTTGTACTATCACTCATCAACATTTGATTCCTTGATAATAGAACTTTTATATTATAAAAAAAGAGAGAAATAATAATACAATCTCCGCATATGTCATCACATCACAAAATCAATTTAATAAATCAAAGCTTCATTACAAAATATAGTCACACAATAGTTATTGGTATTGAAATAAAAGCTTCATTGCAGAATTAATGGTGGATTTGTAGATAGCGGGTTGCCCTCTCATGTGGAAAGGCCCGGGTTTGATTCCACGTGCCGCCATGTGCCAATGACTTGTTTATGAGTTATGTACACAAATTTTTCACTAATCATTGTTCGAACGGCAAAATATCGTAAAGAAACCTGCACATCCAGGCGACTGAATGTGTAATAGTGATCCAAGCTGGTCTGGTTCTCTTTTTAACAGGGTCGCAGAATCAGGTCAGATTTGGCCAGGGTCCAAAGCGGACCCTGGGCCCTCGCGCTAAGAAGAAGGTTACGGAATTTTAAAAATAAACAATTTACTTTACTTAGTTTGCAAGTATTATAAGAAAAGAATAGTAAATGGTGGCTTTCCTTTAGCTATCGAACGCAAGACACTCGTGAGACGCTGCTAAATAATTCTCTCTGTGTCGAGCGTGTAGGGCTGTGGTATCAGGCCGGTTCGCTCTCAATAAATAATAACGCAATGCGAAGGGGATATTTTACTCTTTAGCTTGAAGATAGCTGAGCATGAGATTATGATGTATTTAGAACGTGCTTAAGTGTTTCAATATATCAACACGTGAGCTACAAAGTCAGTACTCGTCATCAATAAGAGAGTCATCTTAGATGAATCACGCTAGGATATTAAGCCTTAAAAATCAAATCCTAAACATGAATTACTTTCTGACGTTTTAAGTAATTGACGTTTAAGCGTAAATTATACTCATAATTGAAGGTAGATAAAATACCCTAAGTGTTGTTAACCCTTAAATGCGTGGTGTTGTTTTCAAACAACATACCTTTAATCTATTATTATTTGATAATGTATGTATATTAAATAATATTTTTATTTTCAAAATTATTGTAGACACTATAAACTTCTAAATTAAAGTAATTTTAAAAACAGTTTTATAAAAAGAAAGTTGGTCAAAGAAATCATCTGTAAATCAAAATTAGTAGCATCTGTTCAAAAGAGCTGAAAACTTAACAGTTAATTAAAGATAGACGTAAACAAAGTGTAGCGCCGAAAATACAGATATTTAAAACAAGTCCCAATAGAAAATATATTTATTTTACTTGCTAATCCTATTCAGTTACAATACACCTATTCTTTTGGATGGGGGCACCAATTAGCCCATCGTCCTTCGTTGTTTAAATAAATACGAATAAAAAAAAGTTCTTTTATTTGCAGAATTTTCTAGTCCCAAATTGAGCTTCTTTTAGCAGCCCTAGGTACAAAGGATCTGTATGTAATACGGGTAACTACAGAGGCAGATAGCCGAACGACCGGGCTTGCTCTGAAGGCTAGACGCTTGGGTCAGAACTGATTGTATTTTGTGTTACATTTTGTACGTCAAAGTCAGTTTCAAAAATACTTTGGCTATGAATGACATTTGTTAATAGCAAAGTACACAAACGGACAAGATAAAGTAGAATTTTTCGCTGAAAATTAAATAGCATACACAGGCAGTTTACTTTCGTAGCCTACACTAATTTGAGATTCAGTGCACAACTCTTTATAGCTCAGGTGTCCCTAGTACTATATCTTCGTATATAACTAGTAACACCTGAGCTAACACTTGACGTGTATGACATACGTAACAAAAAGTCTGTTACACCTTTTCATGCAACGAAAATCCCTGGATAAAGTTCTGTTTGAAGATTGAGATACCGTGATGCAATTGAGCTTTTGTGTGATTAAAAATACAACACGGATAACCTAAAAAATATTCAAGTGTGAAATAAATCTCGGGCACCGTTATGTGCTAAATAAGTTACAAGTACTTAATAACATATAGGTTATTCAGGTATAAAAAAACACTACACAAAATTACTAATTGACAAAACACCAACGAAACACATAAAATAATCATCGCTAACACATTTTAGTTCATGGAAAAATGTGCATACTTACCGAATATGCACCGTGATCTCCGTAACCAACTTTCCAAGCACCAACAGCCTTGCGAAGATATCTGGAAAATGGATCATAATTAATGTATATTCATCTTTGCATAGTGATAATACGTAAAAACTGTACTAGACTGGGCACTGGCCCAGTACCTATATCAGACCATAGGTAATTTTATTGTGAAACCACCCCTTACCGCACTAAACAGCTTGAAATACCGATGCGTTTCTTCTTCTTCTTTGTTCATGGAAATGTGCATTTCAGCAATTATTATTCCGCCAATGTCAGGTGCGTAGCTTTTGCCGAGGAACCGATGAGTTGATAGAATGATAAGTATGCAACAAAACGAGTACCTAACTAAATTAATATTTTGTCACTGATTTTGACTAAATTATAAGCGAAATTCTCAACAGTTCCTTGTTGTGATTGTTTACTCTTTTTCAGAAGTGCACAGATTGTGCATTTTTGCACTTTTACAATTCTTTAAAAGAACATAATGATTACTTAAAAACTTACCCGTGAACTTTTACTTGTATGTAAAGTTTGTTTTAATACTGTGTCTGAACTCCAATGTTACTCCTTCTTTGTTAAATCCATTCGTATTTACACTATTGCTCACTATAAACAAGTTTATTATTGTATAATATTACAAGTAGTATTTTTAACAAATTGATGTCGACCTTAGGTAATGCGAAAAAAACACCGACAGACGACGCAATAAAAAAAAAACCCAAAGCAACGGATTTAATCCGTACAGCCTCGCGCCCACTTGCGCACATTAAAAAATTAGGACATGTAGTTCTTTGTTATTATGCTGGTACTTTTATAACCCCCGACGCAAAAAGAGAGGTTTTTAAAGTTTTAACGGGTTTGTCTGTGTTATCGAAGCTCTCATACGGATGAACCGCTTTTCGTTTATTTTTTTAACGCAGAGATCTACGCAATCAGTCAATGAGGTAAAGAAACTATAATTGATATTTTCATTTATTTTATGGAACTCAAATAATACACTTATAATTTTTGGGTAACTTGAAGATTATGAGGAAATCCGGATTCGTGTTGATAAAGTTGTGTATAAGTAACTAATATATGGTTAGGTCTTTTTCTATGTAAATATTAAGAATTAATAGGTTTACCGATTCGTTATTCAGTCTTTGAATGTGAGTTTTTTTTTTAACTCTGATGTTTATTTGAAAGCTTATAAATAAATTTATTTATTTTTGTTTTGATTTTAGTGTATTTTAAATACAATTTTTTTCTTTATTAGTTTAAGGTATTTTACGCCAATTTAGCCTTGGCCTTTTTTCTACTACCCTTACCCAAGTCTGCCTAGTCTAAAGGTATGATTGGAAGATAATGCGATATGATACTAAGTCCGCCTTATCGACTGTGAAATAACGTGATATTAGCAAATTAATGGTAAAGAATATTGACTTTAACATTTTCCCTATACATTAGCCGCTGGCAATAAAGAGTTGGTGAGGTTTCAATAAAAGTAATATTTGGGCTAACGGTTAACTCAGCCGTTCACAATAGGGCCGATATGAATGTGCGTAGGGTTGTCAATGCCTTATTGATAATATAAGTTTTTGTCATATTTACATAGTTTTGCTCAATAATCTAGCTAACAAGAGCCCCTTCTACTTTGCTAACTAGAATAGTTATTTGTTTTTATATGTCCTTAGACAACTATGATGCGATGTGCAAACGACTTTGGCCCTAAGACTAGTAAGGCACACTCGTCCTTGATAGTACATAGTAAATTGAAGAAGTAACAATGCATGCCTTTGACTGTAATAGGTCATGCTGATATAACTTTAAAATATTCCACTATGATGATGATGATGATGATGTCCTTCTAGCCGATTTCGACTACGGCGGCCTATCTCAACAGAGATTAGCCAATTGCGCAGGACATATTATAGTGCACAAGTGTGTGCGCAATACACAGGTGCATTCTCTGTTCCTTAACTCTCATAATTCGGTGAAATGGCAGTCCGACATGACCGGAGAGAGATCAGGCGCAGGACCAAAGGCTTAACGTGCTTTCCGAGGCACGGGTGTTAACACCACCAACTTCCTAACTCCGGAGCTGTGTCTGAGTAATTTCACTATATACAAGTGACAGCCCTATTACACTTACCTACGCCATATTGGTGATCATTTGGACTGGGAACGTCACAAAAGAATATCGTAAGGTCAAACATTAAGCCCAGTAAGGGCTGTATTTCTCCACCCTGACCTCATTATAACTAACTAGCGGTTGCCTGCGGCTTCGTCCACGCAAGTGTTGAATTTCTCATACAAACTTCCACTCCCCTTTCTACCCCCTTATAGGATCAGTCCAAAAACACTTTCTTACCAACTACACTTTAATGCTTCATGCTTCCTGCATGTTGCAAAATTTTAAGTTTCTTATCCCTGTAGTTTGGGCTGTGCGTTAGTGTGTCAGACAGTCAGTCATTAAGTCCGTTTTCCTTTTTATACATAAAATAAATTATAATCAAATCAAATTTCGCTCACAAAAATTAATCGACTGTGTCATCCGGTAGGTATACGAAATATTTGTATTTGTTACAAACAAAAACAAATATTTCCCCTTTGTAATATAATTTAAGTTATGATAGATACGCTCTTATTATTACATTAGGGTTTGAATTTAAAATAAGAAATAAGTTTCATTCTTCTTGCACTATACTGCGCAGCGGGCGGCACGGAGCGCGGCGCGCCAAGTTTGAGTACGCGCAAAGCTGTTTGGCTTTTGTAAGCCTTTGCCTGGCGTATTAACTTTTTAAATTTTCTATCTGTGGCGCATGATTCTTCATTACTTGCTCTGCTTGAACATTCGACCATTTTCTTTTGAAATCTTTGTAATTGTTATTAACTTTTGTTAGTGTTGTTAATATGGATACTGGATTTTTAATTTTCATTATAACGCACAAATTGGTTTGGTAAGTTGCCAAAAATACGATTTATGTTTTATTTAATTAATTAAATAAAACACGTAATTTATTCGCTAGACTTTTGTGGAGGTTATTCTTTAGCAAAAACTACGTCTCTCTTGTCAGCCATTTTAGCCCTATCCTGCCTACCTACAGTACCTACTCGTATGCTTAGTAAATTGTGAACCAAAAGTTTAGCTGAATAAGTAAATGGTATGTACCTATTAAGTGTTTGAAATAGAGCTCATACGAGTTCTTAAGTGTATAATAATTGGAGTACCAAGATCATAAATTATGTTGTTTTATTTGCAGATTAAGATCATATTTGAGCGTCGAAAAATTCTGGCAGAGGGTAAACCAACAAGTTTGCTCCCGCAACTTTTTTTTTGCAACGTGAAAACTACACTATTGTAAGTTACTGACAAGTATCTTTCTTTTGGAATCATGTAATTTAAATGTAGTGTCCAAAGTAAATTTGAAAATGTTGGTTTTTTTTTGTCTCAGTCGTGTTTTTATTCTAAGCGAAATAGATACCTTGATGTTACTAACGCGATCCAATTATTTAATATTACGGTACCTACTTGTAGCAAATAAAGGGCCAGTGAGAGTATATATATTTTTAAATATTATATTTTACATTTATTATGCGTCTAAATAGTATGTACTTTGGGTGTCATAAATCATAATAAATCTTGCTAATTAATAATAAAATCTATAGCTAAGTATACTAAGATACAACGGTTGCTTTGTTTAGGGATTAGACTTTCTTGTTTTACTTACACTACATGTTCTTTTAGTTATGTAAGGAAAACCTGTTATTGGCCTTACTATTAGAAATGTACACAACTTAATTAAATATCCGAAAAAAGGATTTCTAAATAAATAAATAAGAAAGAAAATACGGGGCATACGTTTTTTTCTGCTGTATCGTCACATCGCGACTACAAGTAGATACTCGCACTCGCGATATCTGCTTAGTTTTTTCGATAAATATCGTATGTGATATAATATCGAAGGCGTAAGAATTGGGCTCCAGGGCCCGTAGACAAAATGCAATCTATTCTAAAGGGAAGTTAGTATTTATAATTTATTTTTAGGTATCTTCTGTGAGAAAAGAGTTAGTGGCCAGTGACGCTGCGAAAATCGGGTCAGTATTATTTTGCTGTGTCAACGACGCTTGGTTGTCCTACTTGACATTTAAGATTCACTAATTATAAAGATAAACAAATAGTAAAACTTATCCTACTTCTATGTTAGTGGCTATGTAAAGCTTTGTTTTTCTAGGTCTGATAATATTTAAATTATATACTGCGTCCCAATTACTTATTATTTTTATTTTCAGGTACATCAAGATTGCATAGAACTAACTAAAAGGCATAAAAGTCAATTATTTATGCCTGTAGGCCTACAGGAGGCACTATAACTAACTAAGATGACCTAGCGACCTAAAATGAGTACTAGCCTCCGGCAGAAAGAATCTCCTCCACTAAGGCGAAGACAACATCGAAACATGTTTCTTAGCCCATTATGCAATAGTGTGAGTTATTGCTTTGATAATAATTATGTCTTCATAGCCGATTTCAACTATAGTGGCCAATTTCAACAGAGATTAGCCGACTGCGCGGGAAATATTATAGTGCACAAGCGTGTGCGCAATACGCAGGTGCACGCTCTGTTCCTTCACTCTCATAATTCGGTGAGACGGCAGTCCGACATGACCGTAGAGAGATCAGGCGCAGGACCAACGACTTAACGTGCTTTGATAAAATGTTAGCTAAGCCATATTAAGCAGTCATCTAGCCAGTATTTAATCTTAGTTATTTAATCTTGTTTATTTTAATTTTCAGTTCGAGGAAATGAGGAAGGCGGTAGGCAGTGATGGCGGTAGGCGATAAGGTAGGTCTTTTTATTTTGCAAATCCTGTATTTTAAACTCCTGTGTTTTACATTTATATATTTTAAAGTTAAAACGTTTTCTTTAGCTTTACAAGCGTAGCAGCCGCAAATGAAAAAAATAGCATTTAAATTGGGCCTAAAGTTGCTTACCTCGGCATATTGAGGATTATTCGGACGAAGGGCGTCACAAAAGGTTATTGCAAGGTCAAACATTACGCGCAATAAGGGCTGCATGCCCTTCCTTATTACTGCTAATACATCCGTTATTAAACCAGTATTATGAACCGCTGACCTACTTCTCCCTTGGTATAAAAAGGTACTTACGTAAAATTGCGAGGGTATGAAATAAGACAAAGCTGAGAGAAAATTTTCTTAAACACACTTGACTCAATTCATTTTCATCTTTCAATTCACTTGTGATTTTAGATTTTTGTTTCATTAGCAACTAATTTTAACTTGTGTTATAAACATTAATTTAAAATTACTTTCTAATGACCAATATTTCATATAAATGTCATGAAAGTTCTTCTAGTTGACTTTACTCAATTGAAATTGAAGTTACTTTTTGGTGATAAATTATTTTAGGTGCGAGATAGTTTACGCTTTATTTATTAATTTTTAATAAACTAATTAAGCATTTTAGTCTTTGAGCTTTAAAACTTACACGACTCAAAGAAATTGGACTTATGAACAGTTACCAAAATAGCTAGCAACTGGGATAATTAACCACAACACAGCGCATTCGGAGTGCAAGTCAAACAGGACCTTTGTCTAGCGGTCTAGCCCGAAATAACCGGCACCGACTTAGGATACCTGTCTTTGTACTTACTACGTGTCTCCTAAGTTGAGGCAGTACTATCGCTAATTTCAGTATCCCTATGTAGCTGCTGCTTACCAAGCCTATGTAAATTACGTACGCTATTAGGTGGACAGTATCTTAGTTGCAAATATTTCTGGTAGGTCCGTCTTGATCACTGTTGAGTGGAAATAAAGTGATTTTGCGATGCTATCGATTCGTTTTATATTAAGGTAATTCGTTCTTTATAAAAAGTAAGCATAATTATAAGTTATAAGCAGGTAGTTAATGGCATTAAGAAAATATCGACACAGATACTATAATTTGCTAAATATTATTTTCTTCATGTAATCCAGTCTACCTATTTCCGATGCAAAATAGCTTTTAATACAGTTGCATAAGATGCCACAGTGCTTAGCTTGATGTGTCATTGTCCGTACCTATGTATATTGTTTTATGATAAGTTAATGTGTTCACTTTCAGCAAACGATTTCACTTAATTTTTCACTGCTGCACTGCAAAACATATTGCGATCTTCTCAAAGCAGATAACAAATCAACAAACTTTGTTTTGTTTGGAATCCAATTACCATTTATTTATGACTGTTGAGTGACTAAGTTCGAAACATCAAACCGTCCTCGTCACTCGAAATTTCGGCGAGTTTATTAAATACAGCAGTTGTCGCTAAAAGGCGAACTCGCGACGACATTAGCGGAGCGATAAAAGTCGCCACTCGACTTGTGTTAGCTAGAAGCTCTTCGTAAATAAACTGTCTTGAGTTAGTTTGAGTCCTCGTTAACAGCGGATAACTATTGACCAACTGCGGCGAAGCCCAAAAGTAGGGTTAAGGGTAACTTATCAAATATAATGCTTAACATTTTACTTCTAATAAGTGCACTTGTTGCAGTATGTAACTAACTCACTGCAACTATGCACCTGTTTTCTGCTGTCTATGATTGTTTTACTATGAGTAGCGGCAAGGAAATCAAAAGGGAAAGAATCCTGAACGTATTTGTACTCCGCTTCATAGATAAGCGATTGTTGTGATTCCTCATTTGAGACTTTAAAATAAATTAATATTAGCATTATTTGTGTGTTGCTTTAATTAATATTTCTGAATTTAAGTTTTACTTAACCCAGTATTAGTATTTGTCATTAATTCTAAAGCAATTCTTTATAACATAAATTGTTATTTCAATCTATAATTGATTAACACAGTAACTGTATCGTTCTTTTTGTAATGGCAACACAGAAAGCTACCCCACCCTATCGCATTTTTAACTTGTGGAGCGGGCTGGAAGTGCGATGGATGGGCATTCTACTGAGAAGCATCGTCGTAAAAGGTTGTAGTATAAAATAAGGATCCGTAGGTTTATGCTGGTCAATAGATAAATCTAGTCGTTATTGTAAGCGTCAGTATCAAATTGTACTAAGTATCTGAAGAATACATTGTTCTACCCCTGAAGTATGGATTTTCTTTACAATCAGAAGTGCAAAGACCTGCGAGCCATGCCAGACAGAAATCGTAAGAAGTTCTTAAAATTATTACCTAAACGTTATTTCATACAAAATCAGTGTAGAATACCGTTTTTCTATGAATTTTAAAATAATGGTTTTAAAAGATATTCACAAAGGAAGTCGCTGCACAGTATACACTATGCACACACACTTATTTCACACCCATTGCTCTCCGGAGTCACAGACTCCCCCTGTGGGCACTTTCACATAAGTATTTAAATAAATGACAATGATTGGGCGGATGCACGTGCTATTTTTGGTCAGGGCAACTCTCTGATAATATTAGTGTGTAAGGGTTATTGAACTAATGTAAACAAAAATAACGTTATTAATATTATGAATCTTTAAAATATTGGCAACGGTAAAAAATAACGGTATTTCTGTGAATAATTTTAAAGTATTATGCTGGCAACACTACGCCGAATGTGCCTCGGCAGAGTGGGGCCAGTCATTCTTTTGTACGGAGCATCAGCAGACGGTTGTTAAGAAATAAATGTAGGTGAAGTTGTTCAAATTGGAGAATAAAAAGGATTCTTGAACCGATCCTGGAGGTTTTATTATAAGTGCTGTATTATAATAAAATTGTGACCCACTCATTGTTATTGAGATAGTGTAGCGACTACCAAATTAATACAGCTAAATTATAATTTGAAAAATACAAAGCCATTTTTCTGTGCGAGTTAGTAGGTAGTTAGACAAATGATAATGGTTGGGCGAATGTACGTGCTATTTTAGTCGAAGCGATTCTCTGATAATATTAATTCTGTATTTGGCCTATTCATTGAGATTTAGTAGCGACAATCGAGTCAGTACTGGTTGATTATAATTTGAAAAAATACAAAGTGACTTATTTTTTTAATTGAGAAAACCGTGTAGGTTGTTCACAGTAGTAAAACATTGAAGCAGGCATGCTGGTATGCAATAGCAAACAAGTGACACAGTGTATAATATTATAAACAAGTTTGTAGCGAAATGACCGTAGCATTTTTAGTAAAACAGCCACACAGGTGAGTTGCAGTTTTGTATTAAGACAGCCATAAAAAGCAATGCAGTTTTACATAAATTGAGATAGGACATATAGATGCGCGAGATAGCAATGTAGATGCACTGCAGCTTTATATTGAGACAGCCATGTATGTGCGCTGTAGAACATTGGAGCAGCCATTTAAGTGCACTGTGGAACATTGAAGCAGCCATGTAGGTGCGCTGCAGTTATATACTGAGACAGCCATGTGGTGCGCTGTGGAACATTGAAGCAGCCATGTAGGTGCGCTGCAGTTATATACTGAGACAGCCATGTAGGTGCGCTGTGGAACATTGAAGCAGCCATGTAGGTGCGCTGCAGTTCCAAAGTGAGACAGCCATGTAGGTGCGCTGTGGAACATTGAAGCAGCCATCTAGGTGCGCTGCAGTTCCAAAGTGAGACAGCCATGTAGGTGCGCTGTAGAACAATGAAGCAGCCATGTAGGTGCGCTGAAGTTCTATACTAAGACAGCGATTTAGGTGTGCTGTAGAAAATTTAAGTAGCCATGCAGGTGTGCTGCAGTGTTGTATTGAGACAGCCACGTTGGTGCGCTGTATGACGTTGAAGCAGCCATGTAGGTACGCTGTAGTTCCATACTGAGACAGCCATGTAGGTGCGCTGTAGAACAATGAAGCAGCCATGTAGGTGCGCTGAAGTTCTATACTGAGACAGCGATTTAGGTGTGCTGTAGAAAATTGAAGTAGCCATGCAGGTGTGCTGCAGTGTTGTATTGAGACAGCCACGTTGGTGCGCTGTATGACGTTGAAGCAGCCATGTAGGTGCGCTGTAGAACATTGAAGCAGCCATGTTGGTGTGCTGCAGTTTGATATTGAGACAGCTATGTAGGTGTGCTGTGAATACGTAGTCACATGGGTATGGTGCAGTTATATGAAGATGACCATAGAAGGTTTGCTATAAATATTACCATGCAGGTAGACTAAGAATATGTAGCCTTGTAGGTGTGCTGTAAATTTAGCCATGCAGGTGTGCTATGAGTATGAATACGAATCCATGTAAAAGTCCCGTGAATAAAGGCATTTATGCGTGCTGTAAAAATAGTCGTACAGGTGTGCTATAAGTATGTAGCCCTGTAAATGTGTTGTGAATACGTAGCCATATAGAAGTGTTGCGACTATAGCCATGTAAGTGTGCTGTAAACTTAGCCATACTGGTGTGCTACAAGTATAAATCCACATAGACTGTGAATACGAAGCCATGTGGGTGTTCTGTGAATATAAGCATGTAGGCGTGCTGTAAAAATAGTCGTGCAGGTATGCTATGAGTATGTAGCCCTGTAAATATGTTATGTATACGAAGCCATATAGATGTGTTGCGAGAAAAAAAAGCCATGTAGGTGTGCTGTGACATGTAAGTGTACCATAAAATGCGCCTGTTAGATGTAATCGGTTTTATTTTTTAAAATTCGATCATAAAAAGTAAATAAGGTGCTAAGTGCAGAATAAATAAAACGCCTGTTTTTCTAGTCAGTAAACTTGAAGGATATGAAGTGCTTTTAAAAAGAATACGGAGTCACCAGGCAGAGTCATCCACTCCGGAGCATATCAGTTCGCGTTGCCGTAGAAGGAGACCTTTAGTGAGCCAGACTGCCTGCCTGCAAAAGCCAAGTGGTCTAGCGACGTATTAGAGATAGTACCTGCACTACATAGTAGTTGAAGTAAGAACATGATTTCAATCAATGTCGACCCAGAACTTCATCACATCAATAGTCACAAGACGTTGAGCGATGAATAGGTAAAGAAATTCGATAAACGCACTATCATTTAGAATTTTTTTTAAACTAGGTATACACAATCTGGTACTTGATACTATCCACTAATAATTCCAATACCTTTTCTTGAAAATAACAGCGTATTTGAAACACGTTCGTTGATATTTTTTTTAACTATTTGTTGTATTTGATTTTTGATTAAGATAAACTCGATAAAAAAGTACGTAAGTAGAGTATAGTGAAATGTGACGTCATAGTTTACCATTTCCATACGGAATCTATGGAGGAAGAGCGTGTTGGCAGTTAAAATTGCGACACGATTGGTGGTGTCAAATAGCCAATTTCCTTTTAAAAATAAACAGGTTTGGCTAAGAGATCACTTCTATGTTAAGCATTTTATCAAATGTGGAATCAGTGTAGTAAAGTAGTTGAATGTATAATTTATTGTATATCTAATGTTTCTGGCTTTAAGATTTTTAACAATCGCAGTATGATTCACGACCTTCCGCTATTATTCTGTAAAAGAGCACAAGAGAGACAAGCTCAAATTGATTGAACCGGAGTTTATTGGATTTAGCTTCACAACAGTTAAACCGATTGATTTTTTTTTTAAATCCCGCCAAAATGTAGTAACAATTATTCAAATAAGGATATACCTTTTCTTCGAGGGAAGGACTTAACATGGTTAAACCCTCGAGACAGGGGCATACTTATAGTTTTCACAAATTGTACAAAAGCACGAAATGTAACTTTGATGATTGTTATCAAA
This sequence comes from Pyrausta nigrata, assembly GCA_949316185.1. Classification (NCBI taxonomy): domain Eukaryota; kingdom Metazoa; phylum Arthropoda; class Insecta; order Lepidoptera; family Crambidae; genus Pyrausta; species Pyrausta nigrata. The sequence continues at coordinate 17,304,884 of OX438954.1, read as the reverse complement.
AATCTCTTATCTCGCACACCACCAATAGTGACGAATATGTATGTATGTACTGAATCAAATAAATCTTTAAATGAGGTCTGAGCAAAACAACGGGCGAGAGGCGGAATATCGATGTACCCACATTACAAGTGTCATTTCACTTTTTATTATTTTTGTCTCTGAACAATAGTGTTGGAGATAGGCAGCAAGTAGGCAGTACTAGTGTACTATATATTTTATAATACGAAAGACTATCGCAGCCAAACAACTAATTAGTTTAGTATCAGTAACAGTAGTAAATATTTTTGTAAATGACACATCATTAAGCGCGTTTGCCGATTTTGACAGGACTGAAGCATTATCAAAAACGTAGTTCAGAATTAAGTTATTAGAATACGGATAGTTTGCCCGTGGTAAGGGGTTTTGGAGACCCCGCCCCTAAAATCGGGATCATGAGTCAAAGTTATGGTTAGAATAGATGAGATAGGGACTGAACAAGTTATGGCTGTCGACGATACCTGCTACTCTGTAACAGGACAACGTGTGTAGATAGGACAACGTTTTAGAGAACTGTCCTCCGTAATATTAAAGAAAGATAGCGAATCGCTGAAAAAAAAAGGTTTTAGTAAGCCGACGGAAAACAGCTCGACAGTTACATAATTAAATTATTTATTAGAAGAGATACACCTGTAATGAAAAGGTTAGTAAAGGTGTATTTTAAAGTAATTCTTTATTGGATGTTTATTTTGATGATAGTACCAGGGTGAGCCTAACCAAGGAAACAATTTGTCTCTGGGAACATACAAAGTGAGCACCCAAACTGGTATCATTTTGTAACCTTCTTATCTATAGCTTCTTTATAATATGTAATGCCAGGGTATGTGATCTACACATACCCTGGCAGTTCGTACAAAATTTATTAACCAAGATCTTTGCAATTAATACCGAAACTCAAAGCTTCTGACAAAGACATTCCAGCATTAAATAAATCAGAAATTAAAGTTAGACACTGACTAGTTTTGTAAAAAAAAACATGGTGAGTTAGGTTTCGCTAACGTTCACAAATGACTTTAGAGCTTCACAACAAATACCCTTTTATTTGCAGGCCATATCATTTATTCATATCAGTAAATATCTTAGTTAGTAACATGGTCAGTCTCGATTCTTGTTAGGGACACGGAATACTGGGGTTATTAAATTTCGGCTGAAGGTAACGGTAAGGTATTAAACCCAGTCAGAGAAATTTAAGTAGCAAAAGATTTTCCTGTTCCATTTCATGTCGCACTAAGTCAGACAGTTACAGCCCCGCCAGCCTTTTTCTTTAGTTGACAAAGGGTCAAAAGGGGTTGTCAAAGCCACCAAACCGAAACGAGTCTTCCTCATGTTACTTTAAAATCATGACTGATAGAACGTCGCCTGATTGCCTTTATAATCTAAACCCGAGACAGACTCTCACACAGATGGATGACAGCTCTTTGGGTTTGCGTGGTATTCTTATGCAGTGACAATAGTCCTAAAATGCTTAAGGTTCCTGCAGTAAAGTAGTAGTAGGAGCTTGCTGATAGTGATTCGGCATTTCGGATTGTTGACCCTGAATTGCAGGAAATAATTAGTTATCATAGCTAACATATTCAAAAATCATTATTTGTACAGAAAAGTAGGTGGAGATTTATAGCTAGTAGTCGGTAGTCCCTAAAAGTGCTGGGTGGTAAAGTTGTAAATCCAATGACAATGACATTGACCACTTTAGATTTGCAAAAATGTTACAACGTATTAGGAATAAATACTGGTTCCCTAAATTGAGACGCTTTGTCAAAAGTCGTAGTAATGTAGCCCCGGCCGTATAGAATGTACTTTTATTAGAGGTATAAATAAATTTCATTAAGGATTCCTATACCCCATTTTCAAAATTGAGTAACCGTTCCACACTCTGCATCTGGATCATTTAGGTCCGCCCGTTAGGGGAAAACAGGAAACTATTAAATATTGAACAATTTTTCGTACGTTTACAAAAGTACTTGTTTACTGGGCCAGTTATAGATTGCAAAAACGTAATTATTTGACGATTTGTATTTCTAACTAGAACAAGCAAGGACAAGCGTGAATAAAGTGCTAATGTAGTGCTCAAAATGGCGATAGTAGCATTTTGTAGCAGTCGGCCCTAGCGCGCATTTGATTCACTAAATAGGTTCAGTGTATTATGAATTTTTATCCAGGGTTAAGAATGAGATTCATTGCAATGTATTGCGGTAGGTATCTAAAACTCTAAACGAAAGGATTGTCTGGCCCTTAGGAATGTGAACTACACCTTAGTTTGACGTTACTGAGTAAACATTTTATGGAATACCAGTGTAAAGCAAATATTTTGATGTACGTAGTGTTACTAATATTTATTCATTGATAAAGGTTACTGAGGTAAACTTAAGTAAGCGCTATGCCCGATGAGTCCGTTGTAGCAACTCATAGAATGTGTTCCTGGATTCACATCCAGGCCTCGGAACTAACCAAACCTTGCTCCGAATCATACTTGTTGTTAGTGTAGGTACTGCTAGGTCAGACAACTAGGCTCTAATATACTTATAAAAAGTTATTACAAAAAAATACCTTTATAGTAAATAGAAAATACTTATAATACTAAAGGTTGTGATTGACAAACCCATTATTATAGTTTTAAATTTAGTCTGTCTACTTAAAATTGACTCGAAATTATCAGTAAAGTCACAAGAAGAGCATTCCTTTTAAAAATGATTTAGTATATATAAAATTATTAGGATTATTATTATCAAATAATATATGTACTAAAAGTACTCAAATAATGAATCATTACTGGCTTATTTTTGTGTTGTGATTGTCGTGCTCCGGGAGTAGCACGTTGGCGGATGGCCGAGTGTTGTGATTCCTCATTTAAGACTTTAAAATAAATTAATATTAGCATTATTTGTGTGTTGCTTTAATTAATATTTCTGTATTTAAGTTTTACTTAACCCAGTATTAGTATTTGTCATTAATTCTAAAGCAATTCTTTATAACGTAAATTGTTATTTCAATCTATAACTGTTTAACACAGTAACTGTATCGTTATTTTTGTAATGGCAACACAGAAAGCTACCCCACCCTATCGCCTTTTTAACTTGTGGAGCGGGCTGCGATGGATAGGCATTCTACTGAGAATCATCGTCGTGAAAGGTTGTAGTATAAAATAAGGATCCGTAGGTTTATGCTGGTTAATAGATTAATTTAGTCGTTATTGTAAGCGTCAGTATCAAATTGTACTAAGTATCTGAAGAATACATTGTTCTACAAACAATACAGTGTCCTGAAGTATGGATTTTCTTTACACGATAATACGATCAAAATAATATAATGTATGTGTAGGTACATTTCAGGTAGCTTTCAGCTGTACAACAACTGGCTTCCCGGTAGGAAACTAGAAACCTGTAGGTAAAGCGCGCCAGGTTGCCCATGTGAACGAGATCGAACAAGACGAAAACAGTTTTTATTATTTAAGGAATAGAGGCGGCCTCATGGTCAATTTGAAAGAAAAAGCGATAACGATTGCAATTCTTGAGTGACTTATACCTTTTTTGATTACTTTGAGAGCTATCATTACTTGATAGCTAGAACGATTGCAATTTTAAAACAGCTTAGGTAGGCCTGGTAATCTTACCTCGCTATACTTAGCACCCAACCTCATTCTGCCAGTGGAAGGTAAGGATGTCTCGCAGCCGACGTCGTCGCAAATGAGCCCCGACGCCGTCCGCCCGACTCGTAACGACTTTAATTACACCCGATTTACTCTTGTTGCACTCCACTAAGACATTTTTAACACGAGGCCTACGAAGTGGCTCTTTGAAATGTAAAAAAAAACGGATAATTAGCGAGCCGGCTGGTAGACACTCGAAACTGTTGAATGATTCGCTCGCTAATTAGATAGGTTAACTTGACTTATCAACTGTCATTTTCTCACTATTTTTAAAGCTTTTATTACTTTCATGATAGCTATACCGATTGCCATTTTAAGCAGTTTAGGTAGGCCTGGTAATATTACCTTGCTCTGCTTAACACCCAACCTCATTCTGCCAGTGGAAGGTTAGGATGTCTCGCAGCCGACGTCGTCGCAAATGAGCCCCGACGCCGTCCGCCCGACTCGTAACGACTTTAATTACACCCGATTTACTCTTGTTGCACTCTACTAAGACATTTTTAACTCGAGGTTCACGGAGTGACTCTTTGAAATGTAAATAAAAACGGATAATTAGCGAGCCGGCTGGTAGACACTCGAAACTGTTGAATGATTCGCTCGCTAATTAGAAAGGTTAACTAGAGTTTTTCTATCACTGTAACTCCAGTTAAATAGGATGTTAGTGCTTACAGATATTCCGCAGTAAAAATTTTAACCAGTGAAGACTAGGTAGTCCCATAAAAAACTAAACTGTCAACTAAAAAACAAGTAAAAACAGCGACTTATCTAAGGATAGTAGTGGGTGTGACCAAACCGACTAAACTTAGAATATATGGACGGATATTTTGGTGTCTTCTATTTTCTTGGCAACCGAAAAATACCACTTTGTAGGAATTTACTCTTATATGTAACGGGTATATTATTTACAACAGTGCAATCTACAAAGCTGGAACTAGAAGATTTAGATGGCATATTTATAAATATTTTAGAACACCTTAAAAAAATTGGAAGCTTTTTTAGTCCTTGTTGTTTTGCAACTGTTCTACGTACGCTATGGTCAGGAAATGACAAAACTCGTATTATTAAGAACATGAAAGTTATAGTATTAATCATTAGAACCTAGGTTCTTATCCCAATTCTCAAAGTCCATGCTGAATGATTAAAATGCCTATTACTGTAATCGATAAATCCATCCCACTAATTAACCATTACCATTAATCCTCAAACCATCAAACTAATCCCAATCGAAATCCTAAACGCAGTACTTAATGTAATAATCGTAACAGATCATGCATCATACTTGGTATAGATTTATAGATCATCGCGACCGATGGCATGCAGGCTCGTGTGCCTGACCTGCGTGGAACAATGATGTTACGTTATTGGGCCAATACAGTGGTGACAAGTTAACGATATTGCCCGTAAAATATAGCACTGCGAATAGGAGCTGATTCATCGGTTGTGGATGTAACGTCAAATTGAAATGTGCTCTGTTTTAGTCGGTATCTTGCCTAGAGTACAGCTACGTTACCTCTCTGAATACTGTGATCTACAATTTCAACTAAGACTATGCCTGGAGTTCAACAACACATGGTTTATTTTTAATCAACCGATTTATCATTGTTTGACATATTATGTATGGGAATTCTGTCAAATTAACCGTCAATCGATGTTTATTGGCTGTTAATGAACTCGGGTCTACGAGTATGTGGTGGTGAAATTCAAGATTAAATCAAAATTAAATCATTTTTACTACCAAAATAAAATCATCATTCATCGATCATTTTCTTGAACTGTTTTCAATTTGTTTGGGGTCGGCGTAGTATGTTTTTCTTTTCCACATCCTACCTATCTTATCACTCGTCGTTAAAACATTCACTTTTCTTATACAATCAATCCGTCTTACGCAGTGCATCCATTATTTCTTTGGTCTCTTCCTTTCCAAATGAATTATGAATCGAATGAGTAAACAATGTTACTTGATAAAAACAGTTGATAGTTCGGTGGGTAGTTTACGTAAAAGCAAGCTTTTATATTTGTTTCTCACGTTTACGCGAATTGTTGAACTCATTAAAACACAATTTTACGGATTACTTCGCGATTTATTTACATTTTATTTTAAACCTGACGTTTCGAACACTTTACAGCGATCGTGGTTACAGGGAGACTGTTGAATGATTCGCTCTCCCTGTCTCCCTGTGACCACGATCGCTGTAAAGTGTTCGAAACGTCAGGTTTAAAATAAAATGTAAATAAATCGCGAAGTAATCCGTAAAATTGTGTTTTAATGAGCAGCTTTTACCTTAGTCCAGTAGAATTTAAATTTAACGTTTTAAAATAGGTACAAATACTACATTATACCGCATTACAAGATAACAATCTGCAATTCGCAACCCTCGTCACTGTTTCTTTTCAATCTAATATAGTCGCAAATGTATCTGTGTTTCCATTTATCCCAAACCCTTACAAGAAAAGTCTTATTTTTATTACAGCGAAATATCAATGTATCTTTAAGTAACTCGACCCATGGCTTAACTACTTTTAGATTCAAACCCGAACATGTGCCATAAAAATATGTTCCCACAAACTATTGGTTAAGCGGTGCCTGAGGCCCTACTCCTGTTGTCGATGTCCGTATTTTCGAGTCTAGCCATCACGCTCGTTCGCGTCGTCATTCGGTCGTGAGTAAAAGGGACGGCTACATTCGAAAATATGGAGACCGTCAACCGGAGTAAGGCCGGTGCCGCCAACCCATATCAAACGCCTACGCCGCTACGCGCTCGCGCACCGAAATTTTTTAACAACCCTCTTTGTGGGGAAAGAGGTTCATTAGTGAGTGAGGCCACGAATGTGGGCTCGGTAATGCGTGAAATTGTAGTTTTAATACTGCCTATGAATAGCCCACATGAGCTTGTGCTGTTGATATTACAAGAGTAAGCAAATAAACAAGTTTTGTGATAGCTTTCGACTTTGTTTGTGATTGTGAAATATTAAATGTCAAAACTACTCGTTTCTCGGAATACGTAAATAATCGGTATTGTAGCATTGTGTTATTTGGATATGAGTCAGGAAAATGATGACAGTGACTATGTCGGTATCACTGACGGAGTAAAATTAAAATTAATTATAACAAGAAAAAGTTAAGGTTTGTGTTTTAAAGCGAGATGAAGACTGGTGGATTGGGAATGACTAGAAAACGTATTAAAGAGACCTTTACTGAGGCCCTGATTAAACCTTTCATCGAATTAAGTTGATTATTATTATTTGTAGATCTTAAATGCTGTATTTTATAGTTTGCATTTTTAAATAAAAAATACTGTAAGACTACATGTCTACGACCTATATTCGTAGATATGTATAGTTCAATTTTGTATTAATAGATGGCGCTGTGTCAAAAATAGATCGCGATATGTACTTATTTTCCCGAACACATTAAAGCAAATGAGCTACAAAGAATAAACGATCCAATCCAAATTAGTTACCGATACTGTGGTTTCATTTCAAAAACAGATCCAGAGTTCAATAGGGCAACCGGCAACTTAGGTCATTAACACTACATGACCTCTACGTCCATCCGTCATGGTGGACACTATTCATATTTTATTAGGGTCTTATGTGCAGCATCAATTTTTTGCGAGTTTTAAATTTATTCACGTAAAATCTGGCAGCTTATTGTAAATCTTATGTAAGTATGTTTTTATACAAGCCGTACTTTTATCTTCACATTACAATATCCAGGGTAAGGTAGTACCCACAAAGGTACATGAAAGTTACACATAGAACGATGCCCTTCGTTTAAAATATATTTTCTACCTCACACCTATCTAATAGATTCCACAAGTTCAACCGTTAAATCGAGTGCTATAAAACAGTTGACAGCCGAACAGGGTCTACTGATGTGATTGCTCGTGCCGCAAGCATGCCCATTAGGCCAGGCCTGGCGCGGCGCTAAGGGTCCTACTCTGTAATACGTTTGCTTGCACTGAAATGCTGCCATGACGTATAAGGTAAACTGTAGTCGAAAGTTGGAGACTTGGAGTCTACCAGGGTAGGGCCTCCGCTTGTGACGAGGGTACAACGTCACTAATCAACAGCTAAGCCGGATGACTGCTGGGATGAACGAAACGCGTTACTTAATCAGAAAGAGTAGTAGTGAATTATAGTATATAAGTAATTATTTAATAGTGTAGAACTTGAATTAAAAATATTTCAGGTCCGCTTGCACCTTTTTTTTATACTGTGTAATCTTTTTACAAATTAAGGCTAGGCGTTGCTACTCGTAACTAGTAATCGTATGTTTTTATTTAGTACACAAACCTAATTTACAGACTGCAAACTGAAACAACTATTTAGCCTGTAGTTCACTTTTACACAAAATAAAACATGTCTTGTTTAATTTTTGATCAGCCAATTTAGCATTATTTGACATATTTTGTAATGGAATTCTGCTAAACAAACCTTTAATCGGGGTTTACAAGTTAGTGGACTCGGTTCCTAATCTGTATTCGCTGGTATGGACAATGAAGGTTACCTTAAAATCGCAAAAAAGTCTAGTATTATCGGTCGATGCTTCGACCCACACGTGTTTTCTAAAACATTGTAGATTCAAAGTTACATACATCGATATTTTTTAACCTTTCAAATTATTTGCTTAACAATATTTACAAAAACTTTCTCTTGTTTCGTTTGTCCTCTCCGATTTGGCACACAAATATCATGAGCGCCAATCAGTACGAGCAAATCTCCACGCAAGTTTAACACAAGCACCGCAAGCTCTTTGTCGCCGATCGACAGGCATTCCGACATAGATAATGATCGATGGACGCCCTATCAGCCACAAGACCTCACGAGGCGATTAATCGCAGTTACTTAACGTTTTGGCGCGCCGCCAGCGAGCCGTACCTATCAACTATTAGGGTGTATACGTATGGAGAGCTGAAAGCCCGGGCGATCTACCAGCAGTTATTGGTACTCATACCGACTGATAACTGTCAAAGCCTTGCAAATATAACCGGGACTTCTCAGATTGTCTGTTTCTTAACCCGTAGTTTTGGTAGGCCCAAAAGATGATGCCCAAAACATGGTCTGGCTCCTTGGGCCAATATTGATTGATATTAATTATTGACGTTCATACGTAAGTGGCATTTTTTGTTTGTGTGTATATATTTTTTGTGACTGTCGGACTAGTAACAGCCTATTCACTCTTTTCTTAGAGGAGTCTCATACTATCTAGGAAACACTGCAGCTGGCAACTTTTTCCACTCTATAGCAGTACGCAAAAGGAACGTAGATTTAAAGCGTTTAATACGTGTCATTTTTTTTTATAAAATTCAATTGTCCAAGGCAAGCTCAAGAGTAGAAAGATTGGTCTTCTTAGATAACCGCAATAAAAAATAACAGGCATAAACAGGGGATTGCTTTGTTCTTTAGAAAATAATACCAGTCAATTGTAGCTTGTCAACCACATTCAGTGCCAGTCGGTGTGGATTAGGCACATACTCTTATCCTGAATTTCACCAACGCATGTGTATTTTTTAATCAGCCGGTTTAGAATTATTTGACATATTTCGTATGAGAATTCTATCAAATTAACCGTCAATCGATATTTACCGGCTGTTTAAAAGTTGGTGAACTCGGGTCTTAGGCTGAGTTGCATCACCTTAATTTAAGAAAGAAAGAAAATACATTTATTCGACATTCACACATTTAACTATAAAATATAACAATAAATGGTGTTATTCGTATGGAGTTTGGCAGATTTTTGACTATTGTAAAATAGTTAAAGTAACATGGCGCAACCCAGCCTTAGTATGAATACTCAGTACCAACTGCCAGCTATAACTATTCCAATAAGCTGGAGGTTCGGCGCAGGCTTTCAGCTTCCCTTGTGTTTCCGCTCCTAGCATCAATGCTGAGATACCCAAATTCATTTGTTTTACCAATAATGCTGAAGATATGGCGAGCGATCCTTATGTTACGTTATATTGATACTTGCAGAAAACTGTTCTTAAAGTTTTTGCTTACCAAATAGATACTGTATATCAAAATTGATAACACCGGCGTGAATCTGTGAACTACAATGAAACATGCAACGTACCTATTACACGTTAGGCAATTGTCCCTATGGCTTGTTAATAACTATCAACTAGCTTTGACGTTGTTCGTAAACATTTATACCTACTCTACTCATATCATCAACCTCAGTGAAATCAAAGTCTAGGTGACCATCTTGTATCCAATCTTGATAGCTCTGGAAGAATATTGGTCAGTCTTGAAAGTAATACTTAATTAGAGATTAAGGCCCATTTGCGCAAGTGGGCAGAAGTAAATTAATCTTTTAGACGCATTGTCAAGTACTATGAGTACTTTGACAATATGTTTTGTCCATGACAAGAGTGACTGAGTTTCTTGCGCTGCTTCTTCTCAGCACCACCCCACAATTTGTCCCGAAGCAGTGATATGGCTTAAAAAATATATGTTGGGACGTGTATTAAAAGTGCCCCCTGTACATAAATAAATATTTGACTTTTTTATGTCAGATTAATTTGAACTTACTTAAACTTCGTTTATAAGGTTCAGTTGCAGCATTTATATCAACTTTGCTCAAACAGACACTCAGATAACCATTTTTTTTGTTTCTTCGCGCGGATGGTCAATATCTCCTTGCGAATTTATCGCGGTCTGGGCGAGTTAATTTGCGTCGCGTAATTTATCGGCGGTTTAATATCGCCGATATCGGTGATTTATTGAATACCCCGGAGAAAAATTGGTAAGTTTCCGTGGTAGGTCGCGTTTTTTGGGTTCTAAACGTTTTATTACAAAAAAAGATAATTGTCTGTCCTATTATTTATTTCCAGTTATCAGATTAATAATTAGATTTTTTTACTTGTGTATTTAACATTTATTTAAATTGCTTGTCACTTTAATAGAAAGAAGCCAGGACGTATATTTTGGATACCAAATAAGAATCTTAGCTCTTATTAAAAGTAAGTACAGTTTGTGGTGTATTAGTTAAAGCATCTTTGTAGATTTTTTTTCATGATTTGATTGTAGTGGGATACCAACACACAAATATTTATTTAGTTGATAATATCTAATATATTTTTCTTTCTTTACCAATCATTTTGGGTACAAACATTATGTAAATCTATGGGCAATAGTCTTAAATAAACAAATTTTACTTATTTATATAAGAAACATTTAAAGCATCGTAGCCTGCTTTATTTTTTATTTTTGTAATACATACTTATGTAGATATCTACTTGTTTTTTTATTTAAGCGTTTTCTACCCCAGGGGTTTTTTTCGAAGGCAAATCTGATTAGTTGTAATTGGGCTAATTCTTAAACACTTTTACCGATTTTTAATGTTTTATTAAAGTATAAATAAATAAATAAATCAACCGAATCAAATCGACAAGCGTGATTATGCTGCCTCTATTACACGGTTCTAGTTAAATAAATAAATCAACCGAATCAAATCGACAAGCGTGATTATGCTGCCTCTATTACACGGTTCTAGTTAAATGAATAAATCAACCGAATCAAATCGACAAGCGTGATTATGCTGCCTCTATTACACGGTTCTAGTTAAATAAATAAATCAACTGAATCAAATCGATAAGCGTGATTATCCTGCCTCTATTACACGGTTCTAGTTAAATAAATAAATCAACCGAATCAAATCGACAAGCGTGATTATGCTGCCTCTATTACACGGTTCTAGTTAAATGAATAAATCAACCGAATCAAATCGACAAGCGTGATTATGCTGCCTCTATTACACGGTTCTAGTTAAATAAATAAATCAACTGAATCAAATCGATAAGCGTGATTATCCTGCCTCTATTACACGGTTCTAGTTAAATAAATAAATCAACCGAATCAAATCGACAAGCGTGATTATGCTGCCTCTATTACACGGTTCTAGTTAAATAAATAAATCAACGGAATCAAATCGACAAGCGTGATTATGCTGCCTCTATTACACGGTTCTAGTTAAACTGTTAGTACCTCTGGGTTGAGATCATTATGAATTGCCTTATTCGTTATGTTACTTAATAACAACGATTGCATTGCATAACAGATGGTGGGTAAGGAGGACCAAATCAGAAAATACGAAGAACTTGATAAGTATTTATTCGGGCACAGCTTTGCCATACACAACTCTCAACGTGAAAATAACAGAAGGAATCAACGGACATCTTGTCTTTAAATTAAATTCTACAAACATCTAAGACAGTCAAAATAGTCACTTTTAACATTACAATTTTAAATAAAATTATTAAGTTGGTGGCGCTAGCGTCGGAGTTACCGGTAGCGTTGTTAATAGCGATATTCACCGGTTGTGATGTAACGGTGGTGCCTGAAGCGGATGTAACAATTGATTATGTAGTACTTTGTCGTGGTAAAGGTAAAAATGTTAAAACTCAAGCGAGTGTAGGGAGTACAATTGTATCTAAGTCGTTTTATTAGCTTAGGAGTCAAAAGGCTAAAAAAGACGTTATAAATTTAGGTAATATAATCGGTATTAGTAGATACATAGTCAACTTATCTGTTAAATTCCTAAAACGTCTTTTTTAGCACCCTGGCTTTTGAGTTTTGACTTCTTAAAAACCTACACGGTCACAAATTCTTTTTTATTATGAGTATAAACTGAAAAAAGAATCAACCAAACTAGTTTTGTTAGTTCAAGGTTTCGTTGTAGGGAAGTCATTTTTTGTTAAATATAAACAATCTTCTAAGCAGAAGTTCGCCAGTCACTAGATTACGGCCTACTAGTAGCCAAATTTTGGTTACTGCTAATCAATTTTTTTTTTCAGTGTAAGGTTATAGATTTAGATTATGTATTTTTTCGGAGTTAGTGTATTTATTCCGGTTATGTAAAGAACCCTTGCGTCGCGAAAAACATCTCGACAAAATGACGCGTCATTTGCATGTCAAAGCCTTCGCTGAGCTCGTGAGTACTTTCGCACTTAATACACGTACGGGGTTATAAATACTGCTGCGAGTTTATGTACAGTCAGCACGTCAGGTTACCGATATGTACTACAAAAACGGCATTTATTACATAGATAATAGTGTCCGGCTTAAGGTTAAAGTGGGGTAGTCTGACGGGCTCTGCTGCTACGTGCACTTACCGAATTAAGAATAGAGTTGCATTTGCTGATCTATACTAATATTATTAAGAGGAAAGATTTGTTTGTTTGTTTGTTTATTTGCATTGAATAGGCTCCGAAACTACTGGACCGAAACAAATGAAATTTGGCACAGAGATAGTTTGAGACATTGGGAAGGACATAGGCTACTTTTTGTCGCGATATAAAATCATCAGGGGGGCGAAACGGGGGATGAAAATTTGTATGGAAAATCCGACTTTTGGCGCGGGCGAAGTCGCGGGGAACTGCTAGTCATTAATAAAGGACAAGAATATATCTTTTTATCCTAAGAAACATTTTAAGTATCATAACCTGCTTGTTTTCATCTATCTAAAGTCAATGTTTATTATTTGATTCACCATTATTTTATGTGTCAGCATTATTGCTGGGGACGAATGTTGGGCCACCTGATTCGACACGACAATTTTATTAAAAAAGAATAGAAGGAAAAAGGAAGCGAGGAAGACCAAGAATAAGCTACATGCAGCAAATAAAAGAAAAGATAAATGTCGGGTCGTATCAGGAGGTTAAGAGAAGGGCGGAAAGCAGAGAGGAATGAAAAAAACTCCACCGACAAGAGCCTAGCTCTTAAATTTGATGATGATGAGCATTATTGCTATAAATGTAGTGCCAGAACCGACACGAAAAGAAGAAGAATTATTTAATTACATTAATTTGTGTGCATTTTACCAGCCTCAAACATATTTTACGTATTAAATGAGTCAATCTTTGATATTATACCTACGTCTAGGTGCAGAGTTGAATGCAGTTGTAGGGAAAATCAGCAATGTCATGTATTCAGACCACACCTTAGAGTCCTACTCTCTAAAAGCAACATCCTTGTTTCGAATCGTCGTCTCTTTTTACTGTAGCTGAATCTAGCAGTGAGTGACACAGACAGCTAGCTTTAAAATAGGGTCATCTTACAGTGTAAAGCCTTTTCTAAAGACTGAAGCGCCGAAGCGCGAGGGTAATTCAATGTGGCTGATAGAATAACCCAGCTTAGCTCAGCGCACCGTTAGTACGCTTTCAGCACCTAAAAGTATTTTCTCAAATAATATAGGGTTTGGAAAACTAGGGTGTTAGAACAAAGCTTTGATGGATTTTGCAAGCTTTCGATAAATTTTCTGTAACTTAATGGCATCTTGTGGCAATGAGGTGCTTGTGGCGCAGTGGCGGCAGCGCTTTGGTAGTGATACCAAAAGTTAAGCAACCCACGGCGCGGTCGTGATTGGATGGGTGACCATTCCGACCATTTAAGTGACGTCCATGACAAGCATCTCCGTGCTTCGAAAGGCACGTTAAGCAGTTGGTCCCGACTAATATCTGTGGTATTAGTCGTTAAGCCTAGTCAGAGGCCCTAGGGCGGCTTGATAACTTCTGACAGTAAGGTTTGTCACTTGCCTTACATACACCCCTCCACCAATCCGCACTGAGCCCGCGTGGTGAAGTATGGCTCGTTCCTCCTCATAGTTGAGGTGAGGCCTTTTCCCAGCAGTGGGATCTAATAGGCTGACTTATAATGGCATCATAAAAACTACGTTTGATGATTTGAAAGAGATTTAAGCCTTACACTTCCACGGAACTAGACACAATAGAATTATATCGTTTGAGGGTCACCGGTGACCGCTCAATGTGTTAATAAACATGAAATCAGGTCACAAGTTGTAATAAGGGCTTAGTATAGTTCTGGTTAATAAAATATATTCTTTAAACCGTTTATAAACAGGATATAAAAAAATACTATTACCTGGTAGGTCAAGGTACGGTTCCGCACTACGTCCGATCCAAATCCGAAATCTGTCAGAATGTCATTTGATTTTAAAATCGGAAAACCGGACCGTAAATGACGGACTATTATACATATAATCTGTGGTATTACGCCACTATATCAGGTAGGCCATACATAATAGGTAGTTCGTAAGGTGCTTTTGACGAACATGGATCGGATTCAGATTGTAAGTATAGTGGAAAACTGCTGTAAGTGTTACAAAGAGCTTGATCTAGAGCTAACCCTTAGGCTCCGCGCAGATGGGCCACCAACTACAGCCACAGATGGCTGTCGCACGACACGGCCTTTGGTCCCTTGCAAACGAAGGTGGTCGGTGGTTGCTACAATTTGACACTCGCGGTGTGTCGAAAACACTTAGTCGCGAGTAATGTAAACGGCTTGTTGCTAGCCACCGTTGGCTGTGGTCGGTGGTCCATCTGCGCGGAGCCTTACAGAGTTTTATTAGTTACTATTCAGGTGTCGACTAACAAAGACTTGTAAACATGTAACATAATATCTATGGAACATCCTACATCATGTTTACCGAGGTAGGTATACCACCACTGACATCTTAAACGTAGACACGAGTAGGTACAACTGATAACATGACATTTAATACGACCAGACAAGGCAGACATAAACCCGGCGTATAATATGCGAGATAGCGACGTTGTAGCTACTTTACGACGACGTATACTATTGTATTGTTTAGTAGTGCAGGTACATTGTCCTCCGTAAAATACAGAATTACAGCAGAACCGCTTGATAAACACACAGCACGTAATTTTATGAGCATCTTTTTATGTAGAAAAAGATAACTCTTCGGCTAAAATATAGGAAAGGTAAATAAATACTCTACAGGGTAGGATGTAGGTGTAAACAGTCGTATCCTTCAAGTATAATATTAACAGACACAATAGATAAACAACTCTCGGGACGCCAGCACCTTTATGACACTTGTAGAGTTAAGAGTGCAAATATGAACATCAATATGTTATCGAACTACCTATTAATAAATTTAAGTTACATGTCAAAACTACCCTAATGTCGAAGGGGTATTATAAAATTCAAGACTATCTTAATGACGAGAATGTATGGACAGTCCAGCCTGCACCAAACTGATGTACCTACCTGTTTATTTTGATTTGTTTTATTTTTGTGACAGCTAGTGGTGACTGAGTTTGTTCCGGCGTTTCTTCTCAGCACTTGTCAGATTGTCTGTGTCTTGTCTCGAAGCGCTAGTAGGGCCCAAAAGATAAGGAGACATGTTCTGCCCCATATGGACCATAATTTATTAATATTTTAACGTTCATAAGTGGCATTTTGTGTCCTAAATTGAATAAAGAATTTTTGACTTTGACTTTTTGACTTTGAATACTAACAACTTTTACCATAGAACTTGATCAAAATCTAAAAAAATGTTTATACTTAGCCTGGAGTTCATAAGCACATGTTTATTTTTAATCAGCCGGTTTAGCATTATTTGACATAGATTGTGTAGGAATTCTGTCAAAATAACTGTCAATCGATATTTACCGGCTGTTGAAATATTAAGGAACTCAAGTCTTAAGTGTCAGTAGTGTACACTTCTTTATTTTGTCATCGTGCCCCTGTCAAATGAATTTAAGCTAAAATATACCAAATCCGTTTAGAAGCATGTTTTCCGTTGCTTCCTCTTAATAAAATATTTCAACTAGGTTATTCTGTTTCTCTGTACCTTGTAACATGCCGGTGGAATGCAAACATTCCTGGGGAAAACATATTAGTACTAAGTAGCACAGCTGATTGAATAGCATGGAATTAGTACATGAGGGATTGCACGGATATTACATTAACAACTTAATACCTACATATATTTAGTATCGTAGTAAGCATAGAATGAATTAAATTTAAAAGAAGGTGAAAATACGTACATATTTGATCGTAGATGAAAGAAAGAAAGCGAAAATAATCACCGTCTCGTCGACATCGTCTTCACAAATGCCAGATTTCCCATACTAAGGCAGTTATTAGAATACGCGGTATTCAGACAGTATAACTAAGTAATTATTTTTATAACTTAAGCAATTATTTTGCAAGTTTCTACGAAATCAAATTGAATTTTGCTCACAAAATTAATCGACTGTGTCTTCCAGTGGGACTCGAATTCACGTCTCTTCGCTATCCGGGCGAATGCTCTTACCAACTGAGCTACGGAGGACGTTAGTCAGTCGACGAATTTTTGTAAGTGCTTGCTACGCCAGTGAGCCGGCGTCCGATTTCATCAATACTTGGGGAATGTACCCGCATGTATCCGATGGAAATTGTTTTACAAATATTTAACCATCAGTTAAGATGAAATTAGCTTAACTTATAATTATTTTTATAACTCAAGCAATCATTTTGCAAGTTTCTACGAAATCAAATTGAATTTCGCTCACAAAAACTAATCGACTATGTCATCCGGTATTACTAAGTTTTGGCGTAGTGTAATAAGAGTTAGCCTGAAAGGCGGTCTGCCCCATCTCGCTCTTTCACAGTATAAAGAGCGGGATGGGAGATAGGCGGTCTCAGTAAGACTGTATGAATACCGTGTAGTGTAATAACTCCTTATTTGTTATCCCCCATTTCACCCCCTTAATGTGATATTTCTCAATGTTTTTGTTGTTACCGCTATTCTAAGAGTAGACGGTCAAAATCGGTCGAGCCGTTCTCAAGTTATAAGTGTTCGAACAAACCCAGCTTCGTTTTAAATATTTAGAAGATAATGATTTTACAGGTAAAACGGATTAAGCTTGGTTGATTCCACATGCGCCGAAATTCTAGGACTTATACTTTATTCATGATTCATAGTTTAAATAAAATACCTGGAATTTGATATTATGATTTCCTCTTTCCTTATCCATTATCGAATTCTTAGAACAGTTTACCCGGCACTGAACTTTCTTGGATACATTAGCATTAAAATAAATAAACATTGCGACAATAGCGTTCCATTAATTCTAGCTAGTCGAGACCCGTATCATAGAACCTTATCCTTCATCAACCCGTATTACTTTTCTCACTTTTGTCTGCATTGAAATCTGTATAATTTTGGTAAGTATATTTACAATTCCTTAAACATCCAATATAGGTAGTATAACCAAGCTGAACATTGAAGCAAACACTGTAACTTATTTTTTTTGTGCAGATCCCTTTAGTAATACAGCCCTAAGAGTGGCTGCAGACGTAATAAAAACCGTATCATTAATAATGGTCGTTGCCACTGGAGCGACAAGACGTGGGAGCCACTCCACTCTCAGTGGTTGTCTGGCTAAGCAAAACACGTGACCTAAATAAGAATAGCCATGTGCTATTAATCAAGCTGGTCGCACAAATGACAGCTTGGCCTTTAACCGCAAGTAAAGCCTCTGAACGGACTGCCTATAATCCAAATTCTGGCATACGGGCACATACAAACCTTGCTTGTAAGGAATGCAATTTAGTTAAGTACCGTTCGACCCATCGGTTTGTGTCAAACTGTGGTAACTACTCCGCATCTCCATGCAGATACAAGCATTTATTTGTACAGTTTCCAGTATACTCGTATCAGTATCTCGTAGGATTTTGTGCTGTTTCCAGCGTATTTTGGCTTGCATCAGTGGAAAATATCTAACTAATAGCATGATTTGTGGTTTACTAGGCGATATTTATAATATGTATAATGTGACTTTGTCCATCTCGAATCTAAATATTTGAATTATTCAAAGCTGTGGTTAGTTGTTATAAATAACTACAATAACATATTTGTACTTACTCTTATACTATGCTTCATATCATTGTACCTACTTTACTCTTATTTTCTGTCAGTACGATAAAAAGCTTGTTATTAGAAATTGAAGGAAGTGAATCTTTCCGAAAATACCATGAAATTATACTTGCATTTATTCAATACGTTTTGTTCCGTTGTCATATCCGGCAAACTGAAAAAGGGAACATTCAAAGAAAAAACAAAAGCGGCAGAAATAATGCGAATGAAACTCTGTTATTTTTCAACGAAACCCCAACAGTTCTATTACCATGGAAAATACAAGGAAAACGTAAGAGAGCAGACGCGAAATCAGAATCAAGACGTAATGACGTCACGGCGCGATAGTGTTGACCTTGCGAAGACGCTCGGCGCATTTACATATATCCGTCGTTCGACGAGCGCCTTATTCCAGGCTTGAACAACAGCTCAATAAGAACCGCGTGGCCTTTATTTTTTTTTTCCTTTTCTTTTTTTTCCTTGGCCTTACAAAGTGAATAATAAAATTGTAGTATTGAGTTTGCGTATGCTATGCAACAGCTTTGCTTCATAAACTAGTCTTCTACAGGATCAGCACCTCAGCACCCAGAGCGTCGCTGGCGTAATGACTGGCGGATTGCCTCTCTTGCGGGAGGTACCGGTTTAATCCCACGTGCGGCCACTCGGCCGTACATACCAATACAGTAGAGAGAGAGTAGTAGAGTAGTGGTATATACAACTAACCGTAATTACCTTGTTGTTGCACAAATCTATGCTCTTAGGTATACTATACCTATACCTTACATAGCATAGCTTTGTAAGGTAAGTAAAGGGTAAGGGAAAACTTCGTGAGGAAACCAGGATATTCAGGCGATTGAATATGTATCCGTGATCCAAACTGGTCAGGTTCCCCTGTTACCAGGCTTGCGAAGGTTAGACGGTAGTCGCTCCATTGTAATTCCCTGATCTGCCATATCCTGGATCACGGTCCAAAGCGGACCTTGGGCACTCGCGCTCAAGCGCACAACCTGGATATCGCTTAAAATGTCGATGAAAATTAGTACAAGAAAATTAAAGGGATTACCTAATTCCAACAAGTTTCTTTTTACCCGACTGCAGAAGGAGGGTTATGTTTTTCGAGAGTATGTATGTATGTATGTATAATTGTTTGGCACGCCCTACAGCCCAAACGGCTCGACAGTTTTTGACATATGAGGTGTCGTTGAATTTGTCAAAATTGTGAGAGTGACATAGGCTATATAAATTTTTAAAATGGCGCCCGCAAATTGAAATAAAGGGGGGAGGAAGGATAGATTTTTTCCTTAGCATATCAATATGGGTATCAAATGAAAGCCAATAAAAAGTTCATTTTCAAAATATAATATTTTTTGCAGTCTGGTGTTTTGTTGTATATATTAGAACTAAAAATAATAAAATAAAATACAGTAATTTAAAAAACTAAAAAACCCGACTGCGTTTCTGTGTTATTGGAAATTAAAAATACCCTAAAACAAGAAAGAGGTCATACCAGGGTTAAATTGGTACCTATATTAAAAATTGTAGCAGTCGGGACCCATGTTAGAAAGTCAGCCCTCTCGTCAGTAGATTGGAGTAATCTGCAATGTAATATAGAGGTAGGTATGTGCTCTAAATTCACTAAGCCTCCATTTCTAGAATGGGTCTCGACTGCTACAATTTTTAATATAGGTGCCAATTTAACCCTGGTATGACCTCTTTCTTGTTTTAGGGTATTTTTAATTTCCAATAACACAGAAACGCAGTCGGGTTTTTTAGTTTTTTAAATTACTGTATTTTTTAGCCAAATTAGTTGCCTGATTTCTTTGCTCTACGCCCGAAACTTGGATGTGGATATTATTTCTAACGCGGTCTTAAACTAAGAGTTAAACGGGAATAAGGGACAACTTTATGTTTTTCTTCCAAATTCGCAGCCCGAATAGAATGTTAGGCCCAGTATTGTAAAAAGTTACTGCGTTTACTGTTATGTGTTGGGAACTTTAAATCGAGGACACAGTGTATCGGCAAAAGTGCGTGATGGTTGCAAACAGGTCAATAGCCCATATTTTCTGTGTCAGTGGGAAGGGATAGGCTTTTACTGATGGGTTATTAAAGCGTACACACTCGTATCTATTTTCTAACGTGGGGGGCTACGTCCCCCCCCCCCCCCCCCCTTTTTGTTATAAACCAGGATTATGATTAAAATAATAAAAAGTCTGTTATTTGCATTTGCATTATGTAACTGTACTATCCTCCTCGCATGAAAGTGTATGCAAAAGTATGTAAAAGTATATTTGCGGATCGCATATTTGCTGATGAGTACTTTTTCGCGGTACGTTCTACTCTTATCTGGATTACAAAGTGACTTGGCTTGCTATGGTCTAGCCATGGGTGATTATTACTAAATTAATCGAATTAATAATCGTATTTATTTGGCACAACAAACAAAGTACAAAAAATAACATATATTATAAAATGAATTAAAACACATAGAAGTATTCTACTTAGTTACACTTTTGTCAAATTTATCGTGATCGCCATGTGCTGTTGAATAGACGAGTGTCAGTAGCATCGCAATACCTGTCAAAAATAAAGGCTATCGACGCATTCACAGACAAGCCGACCAAAGAGTAACAAAACTTGATTTCAAACCGGCGGCCGTGGCGCCTCAGTGTACCAATAAAAAATTCAACAGTCTTGTACGTGACTCAAAAATGCTGAATAAATCGAAGGTGTTTCGTATCCACGTATACGGCGCGTTCGCGCCGACCGAGATAAAACCGAAATTCCCCAACATCCGTATTCCGCGCCCGTCCGACGACAATCACCCGCCTTTATTTCTTCCCATCATTACCGCTTCCCTTTCAGAACACGAGAAATGTTGCAAAACAATATTTATGTCAAAAGAAACTTCCAGTTTTGAAAAGGCGCAAATTATAAAAGTTACACAAAGCGAAATGGGAATTGGAAATTCGGATGCCGAGTCATCAACAAAGAACTAGTGGATTCTTCATCGGAGTCTACAAACAATGAAATATTAAGGCGCTTTCGAATTATACAGTTTCTTTGAATGCGGAAGCGTGGCACCGCTGCTGAAAGGTTGGGTCATTAGTAGAGCCTTTACTACTTTATGCAAAGCTTTTAACACTCACTGCTGCAATTGAATAAGTCGGGTCGCGAAGCTATTCAACTTTTTTGTACGTCAAAACCTAATCCCCCTATAAAAAATAGTACCAGGTTTAACTCTATACTTAATATTATCCGACCAATCAGAAAAGCGTTTTTCTAATGTGTAATGTCACGAATGTGTCATTATTTATAATTTGTCTGCAAAAATTTAGCCCTAGTTTAAATCTGGTAATTTTTTTGTAATAAGGCCGAATATGTTTATAGTTTTGATTACTCAATTTTACTGCTATAGGTAGGTAATATGAAATTTAACTGAGTTTTGAGTGTTTAATACAAACTCGACCTCATCCACGGTAAAACTTTTGACGATATGATTAGCAGCAAAGATAGTTTACAACCTATTCTGCATTTTAGCGCTGCTCAATCAACAGTAGAGTTAAGTTTATGAACCTAATATGCGTAATCTCCAATTTACATAAACATAATCTAGAAAAATAAAAAAATTCCATCAACTCTATCCTGCTCATTCAGGCTCGCGATTTAAAGGCCCACTGCCTCATATTACCCCGTCATAGGGTTGCTTCACAATCGATTGTTTTACTATCGATAGTTGACCTAAAAAATCATCTACGATATCGATAGGCGTATCGATAGTGTCGATACTAAGGCATAAAAATATGTTAGACAATTATGTATGTACAAAATGAGGTTTACATTGGTCGAGTTGGCTTTCATATGGCCCAAATTTTTTTATTAATAATAATAAATAAGCTACACAACCAATTTTATTGAATAAATTGATAGGACAAAACTATCGATAGTTTCGACACTATCGATAGTATAGTATAGTTATTGCAATAGTCAGCAGCAATAGTATCGATAGTGCATTCGACATTAAACTTCGATACTATCGATAGTATTACTTATCGTCGATACCTAGTATTTATGCTAATGGAGTCATCGATACTATTGAATAGACTATCGATACTATTGCCTTTACCTCAACTATCGATAGACTATCAATAGTCGACTATCGAGCAGCAACGCTACCCCGTCAACAGGCGCTTAAATTGCATCCAGCTAAAGTCTCGATCGCTCATGAAAAGTCCGCACACAATGTCGCGTGAATAGCTCCTAAAGCGGCTAAGTGTGTAATCTCTCCGAATGAATGTAGCCGCGCTGCAAACGCAGAACGCAAGGTAAACTTCAGACTAATGAAATATTTTTGGCGCTTTTTCTAAATGAACCCTGGGATTAGAGAGATGTACTGGGAGTTCAATGTTGGTAGCGATGTTACAGCCGGCCTAATTAGATCAAATAAAATAGGCTTGACTTCAATTCTTTTTTAAAATGCTGTGACATTAGATTAGTACTGCTACGCTGTATTTATTGTTTTAAAATATGTTTATTTTTTTTGGAAAGTCACCACATAGCACAGCTAGCGAGATTATATCAATGCTTAGTTGTGTTTATAATTTTTCTTCAAATTTTTTCATATTTTTTTAACGAACAAGAAAAATGCTACTCATTAGTAGCGTAGTATACGAATTTGTTTTCTTACACAATTGTTTGAGAAATTGCTACAAATATTCTGCTACTACGCCGTAGTCATACTCGCAGAAACGTAGCAAGACAAACATTTTTACAGTTCAGTGCCCAGCACATCAAACTACACATTGCAAATGCATTTCAAAATCACGCCTAATACAACTTAATTAGATGCCACAAATACCTTGACAGCTGTCGCCTGAACTACAAACACGACCTTTTCACATTTCTCGAACCTTAACCATTCAGAGATCAAGTTTTCAGACATATAGATAATATATTGTTATGCGATCGCCGGCGGTCTTATGATCCTCAAGGGGTTAAATCGAAATACGAAATTCAGTTTTCTGCATCAAAGCCGGCTCCTGACACTGCTGCGTGCTGTGCCGGGTCTCGAACTTGCGACATCTGCTCCAAATGGACCCGCTGAGCTATTAACAATGACTCCAATGATCACCCGGGAAGTTATTAAGCCCGTTATTGCCCATTCCAGTGAGAAATGTTTGAATTTAACTTACTGGACGAGATAAGTCATATCCGATACTTATGTTACACGCCTTAATAGCACGGTACTCCTTAGAAAGTTTCCAAAGATGCTTAACGGATATTTGCAGGCGCAAAAAAAAAATGCATATTATAATTAACACTGAAAAAAATGATTTGTTAACAGCACCTAATCAAAATTTGGCTACTAGTAGGCCGTAATCTAGTGACTTGCGAACCAGAAGATGGTTTATATTTAGCAAAAATTGACTTCCCTGCAACGAAACCTTCAACTAACAAAATTAGTTTGGTTGATCCTTTTTTTCAGTGAAGTCCCTTTCTTACAACTACCTTGTTTATAATATTAAGGGTATTTATTCTTTTTTGTAGGAAGTAATCAAGATGCTCTCCGGTCATGTCGGATTACCGTCTTACCGAACTATGAGAGTGAAGGAACAGAGAGTGCACTTGTGTATAGCGCACACACTTGTGCACTAAAATATCTCCTACGTAGTTGGATAATCTCTAAGATACGGATAGGAGAATTAAAGTGATAATTTATTCCTGAACTTTTGCTTAACACTTCAATTCAAAAGTTGTTTAGACTGATAACAAAGTAAGCAATCAAAACATGACCTAATTTTCGTGCGTCCTAAAAGTTAAAATTTAACCAGAACAAAACACTATCGCACTTCAATTGATTGCATTGTCGTCTCAATAAACGCTTACACCATAAACCCACATCTTATACTCGATTCAATATTCGATTGAATTTTCCGAATCACTTTTCACCTATTCAATTACTAGATACGACTTCCCGACTGGAGCTGCTCCGATAACGGAGTAATAAAACTGAAAACTGGTCACCTTCGCTCGACTCGCCGGGAGCGTTTATTCAAATGCCATCAGTATTTATTAGAGTAAGTGATGACACTAGTTGTAATTGAATATGATATCGATTCGTACCTTCCTCTTTTCGCTTTGTTTATTGATGTTTTCATTATTATAATTTCAGCCTGATAAGCTTCACTGAGAAAACAATTCCTTTAAGATAAGAGTAAAATATTTATTTGTTTTATTTATTTATTCGCCAAAACTTACAAAATATCCTCACAGGTTCCCCTATTGCGATAGTGAAGTATTAATTATTAAATATAAAATAGACTATTACTAGTCAGACATGACCTATCGTCAGCCGCATCGTCGCTTACCATCAGGTGAGATTGTGGACAAAGGTCTGTCTACTAATAAAAAACACAAAAGTAACCTTTTGAATGGCGTAATATAATTTTAATAGTTGGTTGGCATTCGCTCGGAAAGCGAAGGGTCATGGGTTTGAGTCGATTTTTATGAGCGAAATTAACTTTTAGTGGCACTTTCGGTTATTGTTCTAATAGCGGTTAGGTATACATTTTGTATAACCTTTTCTTCATTTTCACAGAAACATTTACACGTACCTACCTACAGTTTTAGTAGTATGAGTTTCATTATCGTACAAATAAACACAATCGATACTTCAACGCGATGCCACGTTTTGCGATTTTAATTGTGATTTTTCAAAGAGGAATATTGATAGTGGTTCCAATGCCAATTCCGCATCATTACTGTCGATTTTTTTAAACGAATTGGTCGAAAACGAGAATGAAAGTCGAGTATTTACTGCTAAAGATAAAAAAGTATACGTGTCAGCCCTCGAAAATTGAAGTCTGGTGTCTGAGTCAACAATTTTTGTGTATCGGTTTACGTCGATGCTTGTTAAAGAAACTTTGGAGCAGTAACTTTCGCCAAATTGGAAGAGTTCTAGAAACTTCTGCGTAATGCATTTCGGCTAAGGGGGGTCTTGACTCTGGTTTTAATTGACCAAGCACATACCTACGTAGTTTCAGGTTAAAGGGCGCAACATGGATAAGTATAAATAGAATTATTTCTATAACTTAAGCAATTATTTTGCAAGTTTTTACGAAATTCAATTAAATTTCGCTCACAAAAATCGACTGTGTCATCCGGTGAGACTCGAACCCACGTCCCTTGGCTATCCGGGCGAGTGCTCTTACCAACTGAGCTACGGAGGACGTTAGTCTCATTTAATTAAATTTGGATATAAATAGTTTCAACAAACACACCAATTGCCTAGCCCCAAACTATCCGTGAGCTTGCGCTATGACTAGGATAACGGATAGACATACTTATATACATACGTTTATAAGCATCCATGACTTAAGAACAAATGTTCGTGCTCATGTTACAAATATTAAGAACTATTGTTAAATATTGCAGTCGTAATAAATCTGCGTCATGTTTATTCACCGCAAACAGAGGCATTTTAAATGCATATTAAATAGTATATCGGATTCGCGTTCGCAACACCAATAAATATAGGAGTGATCTGTCATAGCTGTCAGTTTTGCCGCGTATCCGTGACGAACGAGCACATAGTTGTGAGTGTTGTGACAGATTCGTTCTGCATCCCTAACGTGTCATATGCGGTACAGTTTAGTTGAGAATCAAAACAGAAGGCTTACTAAGTCACACCGTCGTATTTAAAGATTGAATAGCTAATACTTATGTACAGTCGGCAGCACGTCAAGTTACCTATATGAACTACGAAAACAGCTTATTGCGTAAGGAATAGAGGCGCTTCCAAGGTCAAAGTTAGTAAGTACATTCTTTCTAGGATCCAAAAATGACGCTGAGATAACAATAGACTTGTAAAAGTAGAGGCATTAAGAAACAAAACGTAAATCTTGATAAATAGATTTCATCGTGAGTGTCGGTATCTTTTTACGATACGATACGATGTGCTATTCAGCCAGGATCCAAGCCTGATCCGGTAAAACCGGCACACCAAATATACTATAATGATAATATTTTAAAAGGAAAGACACGCTCTTGGATGGGAGAGGAAGACCGACTAGCCGGAGCCCATCGGCCACAACCAACAAGATATGCATCGAGCTTGGTATCGTGAGTGTCGGTATCTTTTTAGGGTCAAAATATTCCGGTCCTTGCGAAATAAAAGAAAATGGAAATTAAATACCCTCCTCTTTGCTTCGACGTAGGCAGGTAAAAAGGACAACTAACGCAAGAGGTTAAGACCTATCAAGAATAATTTTCATGAAAAACGTTTGGTCTTTTAAATAGGTTACCTACCTTGAGGTGCTTGTGGCGCAGTGGCGGCAGCGCTTTGGTAGTGATACCAAAAGTTAAGCAACCCACGGCGCGGTCGTGATTGGATGGGTGACCATTCCGACCATTTAAGTGACGTCCATGACAAGCATCTCCGTGCTTCAGAAGGCACGTTAAGCGTTGGTCCCGGCTAATATCTGTGGTATTAGTCGTTAAGCCTAGTCAGAGGCCCTAGACGGGTGGCTTGATAACTTCTGACAGTAAGGTTTGTCACTTGCCTCACATACCACCCACCAATCCGCACTGAGCCCGCGTAGTGGAGCTCGTACCTCCTCATAGTTGAGGTGAGGCCTTTTCCTAGTAGTGGGATCTAATAGGCTGACTTTACTACCTACCTTAAGGAACCTACTGCGTTTTTCTCATTTATGGTCACGCACCATGGGGATGGCGCAGCGCGCAAAGCGAGTGGCCAACGCGCGTGAAATGAAACAAGCACGGAATTACTAAAACTGAATATTCGATTCTGTGGACTTTTATTATGCACTTTGTTGTGGCCAGTTGTGATTCCAACTCATCATTTTGGTTCTAAACCCATTTGTTTTGTGTGTTAACTAGTTCCATGGACTATAGTGGGTTAGTATTTTTGCAAAATAAACATTTTATTATAATAATAAGTAAGTAAATGTATCCTAATCCATGATAGGAGATGCGCAGTGACTCTTTGTCAGTTTATTATTAGTTTACATACAAAAAGTATTTTTTTCACCCGACTGTGGAAGTAGGGTTATTACTAAAATAGTAAGGTGAGCATGTAATGCATCATGCGAAACACGTTTTGAATGTCACAGCTCCATACTCAGTTGATAGCATAGTCTATTTTTAAACATTCATATGAACGTTTTCTTCACGGCTACGGAAATTGAGAAACGACTTCGTTTTTATGACCCTAAAAATAGCAAAACCCTTTCAAAGTGATAGGACCGTTGCGAATATCAGAAAGACCCTTGACGGGTTCATTGTAATTTTTCAATTTCGAATGCCTCGCCGTGGGTGCCTGGGTCCGGAAGGGTGCAAGGGGTGTAAGATTGCAAAGGGTGCAATAAAACTCTACGGCGCCGCAACGTGGTTGCTCTGCCTATTGTTACGAACGAGTGCGAAGATATAAATCGTAGGGATTAGTCGGCTTCGCTGATCATCGTTTGATAGGCGTGGAGGTGGTTTTAAGTTTTTTTACTACTAAGATTATTCTTAGATTTTTAACTAGCTAGTTATTAAATATCTAGCTGTAGGTACAGTTGACTTTATTACACAGCATAAGTACTCTTTAAAACTTCAAAAAGGTGAAATCACCTTTTTGAAGTTGAGTTGAGTTGAGAGTTGAGTTTTTTGAGATGCTGTGAGTTTGATACGTTACAGAATGAAAAAATTAAAATTTTGCACTTCGCAAGAATCATTATAATATCTCTATTTTCTTATTTTATTTCACTTAATTCTCGATATCATTGCAGTACGTTCACGTTGTCTTTATCAAATTCGCTACGCAAGAATGAGAGATAGTTAAAAATGTTGGCATCTTTTGTATGTAATACTTCTCTGCGATTTCGTCTGCGAAAGTACCAGATTTCCCATACAAACTGTTATCCCCCATTTCACCCCCTTAACATAAAATTTCTTGATGTTTTGTTTGTTTATTGTTATTCTGCTATTCTAATCGAACAAATCATAGATCATCCAAATCGGTGTAGCCCTTCTTGAGTTATAATTGTTCAACCCGATTTTGTTTTATATTGGCTTTAGACCTTTAGACTTGGCTTTAGACCTGCATGCTATGGCTGGTGTGCTACGTACGTGTCAAGACCAAAAAATAATAATATATCATTATCGCGCTACAGCTAAGACGTAAGCAGGTCAGATCGAAGCTTATAACTTCTTTCTTAAGGGCTTATCCACATAAATCTCTGTCCGTTCCCCACCGTGTTTCTTATCGCCTAGTCCGTGGATAGCATTCAAATAATGCGCAGTCCTTTGATGGCGTCGACTGCTTTGTTCGTTTTTTAATGGTAGTTGGTATAGATAGTAAGTAGGTACCTCGGCTTTTTTGTTAGAATACACCGATTCTATAAAATTCCGTAAAAACTAAGACTGGTAAAAAAAAAAAATGTTTTTTCATTAATTAATTACAATGCACCTCTCTATCACTTGTTTAGAACAATTAGATATTATTTTACTTGAAAACATGACCACCAGAGGCGGGAATCGAACCCGCGTTCCTCGCAAACCGGTGGTCATTTAAACTCATATAAATTAGGTGGTAATTTTTTCAAGTGCAATAGTGTCATTATTACTTCTATAATTTTTTGTTTAATCAATAATAATGATCAACCAATACATTAAAATCGTTGTCAACAGTCAATATTTTTCTAACAGTTTAATATTTTTATAAAGTATCTTACTCACAAAAACACTCATACCTACTTCGTTAAACCGATACTAAATTATATTCCACGCACAGCATTTTAAGTGATTTAAAATGTACTTTGAAACTATTTGGTAATAGAAACCCCTTGATAGTCAGTTCTTTTGGTTTTTCCTTTGGGACTCAGTAGCTTAAGTGTTCTACAAAAGAAAGTTTTTATTCCCCTCGAGGGTAAACAATGTCTTTGCTCCATACATACCCTTTGACAATAGCTTTACAAAAGCTGCCATTAAGAATTCATTCTATAAAATTCGATGTTATTTTTGACATTCAAGGGGTGTTTCTCTGCTTCGGAACTATTGGCATAAATATGTAATAACCTGTTTGTAGGTCATCGTACAATCTAAAAAGATTTGGTAGGCCCATTGAAAGAACAATATTCTAAATTAATCGCTTTATGGACACATAGGTACCACTAGCTATATTCATGACATACAAGCAGTTCCCCGCGACTTCGCCCGCTCCAAAAGTCGGATTTTCCATACAATCTTTCATCCCCCATTCCCCCCCCCCCTCCTGATGGTTTTATATCGCAACAAGAGCAGCCTATGTCCTTCCCAGGGCCTCAAACTATCTCTGTACCTATCAAATTCCATTTTGATCGGTCCAGTAGTTGTGGAACCTATTCAATACAAACAATCAAACCTTTTCTGTTTATAATATTAGTATAGATAAAAAACCTTGTTGTGTCAGGCGTTTTACTCGCTTGTCAGAGAATGCCACTTTAGCTACATTAAAATATGGTCCCATTTAAAATTTTACTCGTATGAAGGGTGTAGGATTTAACTATCTTTAAGTGTAATTGTACTTGTTATGAGACCTCGTTTTTTTAAAGATTTATTTACTACATTAACTAGACTATACTAAACTATACACTAAATTAAATTAAAACGTAGAACTAAGCAAGAAATGAATACCTACCATCTGTTCTGTTTAAACTTTATGTACTTAGTCATAATACCTTGATAGAATTTATTTTCCTGATAAACCTGGTTGATTCAAACTTACAATATGCTTACTGTAACCAGTAATATCACAGTACCGTTAGGATGGTAACCGATATTACGAGTATATTTGAACCTGCCACATTGTCCCTCTGTTGTATCCACTGCGGGAGTGGCACGGAGTGCTGAGGGACTCTTCAATACGTAACGAGGGTTTGAATTATTCCCACTGTTAGTTCGCAACGTACACAATTAGCGATTTTTGTTAGAGAGGCTGACGTAGCAATAATTAATTGATTTGCGTATCTACGTAGGTGTTGTTTATATTTCGCGCACACACGCACTTACAAATTTTTCGTAACCTAAGTGTCACTATTACATCCAATTTTATAAAATGTAAATTCATTTTTGGCTGTAAGTTTAGCAAGTTAGTCTAAATAAATAATATTAAATTATTCCAACAAACACACCAATTACCTAGCCTCATACTAAGCGTGAGCTTGTGCTATGGTGACTAGGATAACGGATAGACATACTTAAATACTTTTATAAACATCCATGACTTAGGTACAAATGCTCGTGCTCATCACACAAACTGCGGGATTCGAACCCGCAACCGCCTGGTTTAGAAGTCCGTGGCGCGAACCACTACACCAAGACGGCCGTCTAGTTTTATATTAAGAAAGAGCTGTGAATTTTATTAATAAATGAAAAAAAAGATCTGTACCTGATGTTGAGCCTCTTTGTTGCTATTAGTATAGGATTTAAAACTTATTATTAACATTTTCTTTGTTCATTAGACATGTTAATTCTATTTGTCTCTTGTGTATTTGCCTTATTCTAGATTAAGTTTATATGAAAACACCAAGTTACTACGACTCGAATCCTAAATAGCATGCATTATCGACCCTTTATTAAAAAAATCCTTACCCGACTAAAAGATAAATAAAAACTCATATTTTAACTCGCACATTTAGCATGATTTACAACCTATGTCAAGAAGCCGTCTGTTAAGGCAATTAATACGGTAATTAATTAAACAAAAACGCTAATGAAGCGTCGGATGATCCCGATGACGTAGCGGTTAAGCCACGTCGGCGATAACCGTTATGAAGTCTACTTGTGATGGATTGGAAGGGCTTGCTTTATGGGAACTACTTTGAAAGACGCTGTTTGTGCTTTCGTGTCATGCCATCACGCTCACGCATACCGCGAGGCTGGCATGACTGACAAGGAGAGCTAGAGACAAAGATACGGGTGTCGACAAACATAGTAGGGTCACAAGCGTGAACGCTTCTCAATTAAGCACAGGTAAACAAATTTAGAAACGTAAATGATAGGAT
The DNA here is from genome assembly GCA_949316185.1 of Pyrausta nigrata. Lineage (NCBI taxonomy): Eukaryota > Metazoa > Arthropoda > Insecta > Lepidoptera > Crambidae > Pyrausta > Pyrausta nigrata. Next base: position 17,273,488 of record OX438954.1, on the reverse strand, counting down.
ATTGGACTTATTTATTACTAATAACCGTAACTACTCAGTCGCGCGAGCACCGATTCTACTGGTACTGCCTAACAAAAATCACCCCTCCCCCCCCTTCTTTGGACTTCTTACTATTAATAATGGCATTGTGCCTATACAATTAAAGCCGAGAGAGGTATATAACTTTAAAAAAGGAAACTACGACGCTTTAAATGCGGATCTCTCCGGTACCGACTGAGACAAACTATTCATGGATTGCCCTGTGGAAATCGCAGTTCGCAAACTCTATGAAGTGTTATATAATTTAATAAATATGCACATTCCAAAAAAAAACATTAAAGCATCGCAGTTTCCTGTGTGGTCCACGGGAGCGTTAGTTCATATTTTTAAGAATAAGAACAGCGCCTGGATTAGGTGGAAGAAATTTGGAAATCAAAGCGATTACGTGATATTTTCCATGTTTAGAGCTAGATTTAAAAGGGAATCAAAAAAATGTTATAAGGCTTATATGGAATCGATCGAAAAGGGCATCACTGACAACATACGTCACTTTTGGTCATATGTAAATAGTGTTAAAGCTACTCCAGATATTCCAAATAGAGTTACGTACAGTAATCAAATAGCTGACAATCCTGATGATGTATGTAGCCTATTTTCTTCATTCTTTAAATCAGTTTTTGAGCCCTCGCGCATTACAGAAGACTTCGATATAAATTCCCTTCAGGACACCAACACAGCGTCCGATCTTATTTTGAGTAACATTACTTTTGCCTTCGACGAAATATTGATGGAATTGCAAAACCTTGATGCCACCAAAGGAGCAGGTATCGATAACATTCCACTGATCTTTTTAAAATGTACTGCTAAGACAATATGCTATTGGGTAGCATATTGTCTTAGCAGTACATTTTTTCAGCTCATTTTTAATAAATGTCTGAAAGAAGGCACTTTTCCATCCATATGGAAAGCCGCTCGCATTGTACCTGTCTTCAAGGGAGGTGACCGATCAAAAGTAGAAAACTACCGCCCTATTTCTATTTTATGTACCCTGTCAAAGGTCCTGGAGAGGTTAGTTCATAACAGCATCTACCCTACATTACACAATGTAATTATTGAACAACAACATGTCTTTGTCAAGCGCAGAAGTACTAGCACAAACTTATTACTTTACGTCACTTACGTATTTGAAGGCATAGACGCAAACAAGCAGATTGACAGTGTATATACCGATTTCCAAAAGGCGTTTGACAGGGTGGATCACAGAATATTACTAGAGAAGTTGGCCTTCAATGGTATTCGCGGAGACCTCTTGCGCTGGTTCAGGTCCTACATTTTCAATCGTACGCAGAAGGTTGTTATTAAAGGACACGAGTCAGATTACATCTCGGTGAGCTCCGGCGTGCCACAAGGTTCTATTTTGGGGCCTCTTCTATTTATTTTATTCATAAATGATATATCTAGCTGCTTTCAATACTGTGACTTTCTGCTTTACGCAGAGGACCTTAAAATATATCACACAATTGATAATGCTGATGATCATCAAAGATTCCAGTCGGATCTTGACCGCTTTTCTTCTACTGTAACAAAAAAAAATTAAACCCTAGCATTAATAAATGTAAAAAAATAACCTTTACTAAAAAAAACATAAAACACATTTTGACTACAGATTAAATAACGTTCAGATCGAGTCAGTTCAATCAATTAGAGATTTAGGAGTAACCCTGGACTCAAAATTACACCTAGATGTCCATATACATAACATAATAAGTAACGCTTACAAAATGTACGGATTTATAATGCGCATAAGTAAGCAATTTGTAAGGCCCACTACACTCATATATTTATACAAATCTTTAATACGCTTACAATTAGAATACGCGGTACCCATTTGGAATCCCTACTATAATAAATATAACAAAGCAATTGAAAAAGTTCAAAAAAAATACTTACGTACAACTCACTTTAAATGCTTCCATGGTCGCTTGTCCTATGACCGGCTTCTCGAGAAATATCACCTTCTTAGTCTTAAGAATAGACGCGTGCTACTCGAGGCAAAGATGTTATATGATCTGTACCACAATAGATATGACTGTATGTCATTAATTAATAAACTATGTTATAGGGTACCCATCAAAACTCACAGCCGCACACCTTGTCAATTGTTTGCAACCTCTCGATGTCGAACAAACGCTGGAAAGCGCTCACCCCTTCACAGGCTTGTACACACTTACAACGAGACGTTTAACTCAATTGACTTGGCAGTTACGCGACCGAGTGCATTTAAAAAAAATTACACTTCTACACTTTGTGCAACATTACATACTATTTGAATTAATTATATATTATATCTCCTGCTATGATTATTATAATACCAGTTTCACGCTTCACAATGTGTCAAAAATGTTTTCCTTTTAGCTAATATGTGGTAAACGGTGTTGGTGACAAATAGACTAAGACTTTTTTGTAACCATACATTAAAAAAAAATATATTTGTCACTGTTTGTTTATCCCAATAAATGAAAAAAAAAATTACGACGTAATGAAGCTAATTTGTTTCCAGTTTGGTATTTGCATAGTCACTTCGAAGAGTTTCATTAGAAGTAAATTAAAAACGTGTCTTGTGACATTTTTAGTAAGTTTGAGACATTTTTGACTCGGAAGAGTTATAGTAAATCTATTAAAGTCTTTATATTTTTTCACTCTAAAACGTTTTTGGGGTTAAACTTAGAGTCTTATAAAAGTATTTTTGACATTATGTGAAAATACAATACAGGAATCATCCACACAATTATTTTAAGTGCATATTCTTGTTTGGTGTTCAAAAAGGTTTCTCAAAACTTGTCTAACTTTTATGGAGATATCTATGGAATGTCTTGTGTTAATTTCAGCGATACGTATATTTTTACGAAATTAAATAACATTTCACTTACAAGATTTAATCGACTGTGTCATCCGGTGGGACACGAACCCACGTCCCTTCGCTATCCGGGCGAGTGCTCTTACCAACTAAGCTAAGGAGGACGTTAGTCAGTCGACGAAGTTTGCAAGTGCTTGCTACGCCAGTGAGCCGGCGTTCGATTTCATCAATACTTGGGGAATGTACCCGCATGTACATGTGTAATATTGTTACAAATATTTAACCATCAGTTGAGATGAAATCAGCTTAACCTTTCATATTTTTATAATTTGGGCAATTATTTTGCAAGTTTTAACGAAATTAAATAACATTTCACTTACAAAACCCACCGGATGACACAGTCGATTAATTTTTGTAAGTGAAATGTTATTTAATTTCGTAAAAACTTGCAAAATAATTGCTTAAGTTATAAAAATATAAAAACGTATATTTTTATTAAAAAAGTTAGAAACTATTCTCGTGCAATGCAAGTAGTAAAAGTACACGTATAAAAGCAAAACTGAAACGAGTTGAATTTTTTTAACGAAACTTCGAATGATTAGCGTAATGCTCATAACGACGTGTTTTATTAGTTCCCGGCATAACTTGCCGATTTTCTGAGCCGCGGAATTAATTTGCGAGTGCCGTTACTTCGACTAATCCTATCGGGTATCTCAGTCGATACTACAATAGTGATTTCTATTTATCGATAAAATGCGCGTAATAACTCCATCGTTTAAAAATTTAATAACATAATGGTAGACAGTGGGTATTAATAAAAGATAAATAATTCTTTGACGACATAGTTCTAATAGCAGAATCGCCGCCGGATCTGTAAAAAATGCTGCACAGCCTAGACTCTGCCTCGCGATGCGTTGGTCTCCGGATGAACTTGGACAAGACTAAGGTCATGTTCAACGAACATATTGTCCCGGAACCGATAGCAGTCAGCAACGAGATGCTCGAAGTTATCCAGGAATACGTTTACCTCGTGCAAGTGTTGCAACTGGGTAAAGACAACTTCGAATGCGAAATCGCCAGAAGGGTGCAAGTAGGTTGGGCAGCATTTGGGAAGTTGCGTCACATCTTCTCGTCGCCTCTACCGCAATGCCTGAAGAGCAGGGTATATAACCAGTGCGTCCTTCCTGTCATGACCTACGGGGCCAAGACGTGGAACTTGCCAGTCAACCCACCGACTGCATGTCGCTCAGCGAGCTATGGAACGGTCTATGCTGGGGATCTCGCTAGGGGATAGAATCCGGAACGAGATCATCCGCCAAAAGACGAAAGTCATAGATATTGTTCAGAGGTGCAGTAAGCTAAAGTGGCAGAGGGCTGGTCATGTCTGTCGCAGAACCGACGGGTGCTGGAGTAGGAAGGTTCTCGAATGGAGACCACGTCTCGGGAAACGTAGTGTTGGACGCCCTCCTGCTAGGTGGACCGACGACCTGAGTAAGGTGGCCGGTGGTGGCTCAAAGTCAAAGTCAAAGTCAAAAAATCTTTATTCAATTTAGGACACAAAATGCCACTTATGAACGTCAAAATATCAATAAATTATGGCCCATATGGGGCAGAACATGTCTCCTTATCTTTTGGGCCCTACTAGCGCTTCGAGACAAGACACAGACAATCTGGCAAGTGATGAGAAGAAACGCCGGAACAAACTCAGTCACCACTAGCTGCCACAAAAATAAAACAAATCAAAATAAACAGGTAGGTACATCAGTTTGGTGCAGGCTGGACTGTCCATACATTCTCGTCATTAAAATAGTCTTGAATTTTATAATACCCCTTCGACATTAGGGTAGTTTTGACATGTAACTTAAATTTATTAATAGGTAGTTCGATAACATTGTGAGGTATTTTATTGAAAAATTTGACACAATTTCCCAAGAATGAATTAATTGTTTTGGCTAATCTGAAGTTTGGAATGACAAGTTTGTTTTTATTTCTTGTGTTATACGAATGAATATCACTTTTTTTTATAACAAGATCTAAATTTTTGCGTACGTACATTATATTATCAAATATGTATTGAGAAGCGACAGTGAGGATGTTAATTTCTTTTAAGAATTCTCTCAGGGATTCGCAGGGACTAAGTTTGTAAATGGCACGAATGGCTCTTTTCTGTAAAATAAAGATGGTATCTATGTCCGCAGCAGAACCCCACAAGAGAAGACCATAAGACATTATACTGTGAAACACAATTAGACGCCTGTTGCTTATAAAGACAAGCATCGTACTAGGTGAAAGTCAAGCGTAAAAACTGGGGCTCAAGTCTTTACACTAGAAAAATTGTTAAAAACATTTGGCCCATACTAGAACCGTCAATTTTGCTAATGTAATTTAGCATATTTAGGCCCTTGGTTTGGTGTTAATTATACAATCGATGACCATCGATGTTTAAGGATAGAACATCACTGTATTTAGATCCCGGTATCCTGGGATCGCGGTCCGGGGTTCAGGACGTAATCTCCAAAATTACACTCACGTGTAACTTCTTATTCGGTGGTGCGTGATTTAATTGGAACCTCCTATGTGATTGCTATATAATTGGGATGGCCGGCCATATTCAGATTAATTTCATGAAAACTTAGCACAATTTTTTATTTTAATATAACTTTATCTTACGTCCGTAGAGTGGAATTCGTTGTCGGCCCTGAGCACTATGATCTGAATACTTTCAAGAAAAGTGTAAGTAGTATATTTTAAATTAGACATGATCTATCCTCGGCCGAATCGTCGCTTACCATCAGATGGGATTACCGTCAAAGATCTGCCTATTAATAAAAATTACGTACGTAATAGTACCTACTGTACTAAGGTGTATTTAGGTATGACTCGATGTCGATACTTGAGTTGATTTTAATAAGTTTTCATCATTCAATTATTTCTAGAGCTTAGCGCTGCGGTAGTTCTGGTTCAAAATGTAGTGTTTTTTCTTCATCTTCTTTCAACGTTCAATAAAGTTTCAGTTATTTTAACATTCCGCATTCCAGTTTATGCAGTCGCGCAGTTTCCGATGGAACTCTATTTAATTAGATTCATGGCTTAGCTGAAGAAAGTATTGCATAAATTTAAATTGAAACACCATATTTTTAGCCCACATTTAAAGCTTTTATCAAAAGAGACTTTCGATAGAATGAGCAAGCAGAGGAAATGAAGTCAATTTTCCCTTATGAATTCGTTACTTAATAGTTCTCCTTTCTTTAGTTTATGACAACTCAATACTAAGAGTATAAAATTTTAGCATTGCTATTTTGGCATATATCGCTTTACCTTTCCAAAGAAAGCGACTCTTATAACCATCACTCACAATTTACTGCTGTGGTCCAAATTCCGTTCATGTCGTCATGACTGCCAATAACGATGTGATTTATTTTTTATATATTTTTGTGTTTTTTTCTTTTATTTTTAAAACTTATGAACGATATATAGTTAGTAAATAAACGTGGCGCTCGATGATACAAAATATTTTATACTCCCATCGTCATCCAGCTATCATGATCTCTTAGTCTACCATGTCGTAAGGAGAATAAAGGAATGAAAAACCAAGGTCAATTTTTTGAAAGGTTACTATCACCTCGACATCCTCCGCTGGTAAGAATTGGTAAAAATACTCAATGTACAGACGCATCGGGTTTACAGTTTTATTATGTGTATAGATTGTTATTTTATAAAAGCGTAAATACTCTATAGTAATATTGCTTTTATTTATTATATTTTAATTTATTCTTGCATATGTGTATATTACCTTTTTTTTCTGAATTTTTCCGCTGAAAATAAGTGTTGTGACGAAATACTATTCCGTCACGAATTATACTGAACGGGGAACCTTTTAAGCACATTGTAAATGTGTGCTTATTATTATTTGGAATTGTGGTTAACTTTAATTTTCACTTCCGTTAAAAAATACCATTTTGTGCCATTGCAGGTTTTTTGTAACTATTTTAGGTTCATTACTAATAAGAAATCATTAGTAATGTTGATCGCACATCAGTTGAATCTGTTGAATTTTCATGATCAACGGTCCTGTATGAATTTACTTTGAATCCTTTAATTTTATTTTTTATATTTCAAGTGGAAACGGCATACATTTCCTCACACATGGTTAATAAAAACGAAAACTGTTGGATTCATCAAAACAATAACGATTCGGTCGTCATTTCTGAATTCTGACATCAAAAGTTGCGCCGTTCACAATTTGTCTGAGCGATAAAATCGTGGGAAGCGTATGAAATAGTTCAAAAAGAACAGTCGCGCTCATTCATTTCTTGATATTATTATTTGCGTAGGAAGGCGTCTGACAGCAGTCTTCAGAAATCAAAATAAATATATAAAATTAGTATGAATACCACGGATGACTGGCAACAACTCAGATACGCGAATAAATTTACATATACAGGTCTAGCTGGAGTCTAGACTCCAGATTGCAAATCGCGAAGCACTTTAAAACATCAAGATGTCATCACCTTCGTTTTCTTCCCTCACATCTAACTGACATATCAACGCATATCCCAAAATACTAGGATTAGATACTTTTAAGGAACCATGCACCGTGTCTTTTTTTATAGAGATGGGCACTGGAAAACGATTTTTGGAAAACGGTCCTTAAGGGAGAAATGGGGGTTGGTATTTTGCTTTTTGGTTAGAAATTAAGAATGACGTATTTTAGGATTCTTGAAAATGTAAACTCTAAGGGGAATGGAAGTTTGTATAGGAAATTCGACATGCCGCGGACAAAATCTTGTTAGTGGTGTATCTCGGTTTTGGTTGGGATGGTTCCGTTCTTGCCAGGCTATCCCGAATAACCTTCCCACTGCGAGTGAAGTGAGTGCGCTGTGGAGGAGGCTCTTCGTTACTTCGGCGCAAAATGGCGCGGGAACACTCTATACTCTAATATTTCAAGTAGGCTTGATTGATCTCTCGGCTCTTGGCTGCAATCTTGTTAAACATAGCTGGAGCAGACAGGTCAGCGCATTGAATAAACTCAATAATGAACTACAAAATTACGAAAACTCTGCCTATAAAATGAATGAGAAGACACCATTGAAATCAAGGTATTATATTGGGAAGGTTCGCGGTGTCTATGCTATTCTTAAATTAAAAATAATATCAATGATGTTTTCTTAATCGAGTTTCGAGTACAGTGGTCAATCTCAACAGAGATTAGCCAAAACTACGCCGGAGATGTTATAGTTCACAAGTATGTGCACATTACACTAGTGCAATCTCTGTTCCTTCACTCTCATAGTTCGATGTTAGTTATGGCCACAACTCTATTAGCCTATTAGGTTTTTTTTTTTTTAAATGTATAGAATCAAATAAATATTCTTTCCTTATTATGGTTTTCAATGGCCAATGCATGCAAAAGCTATGATAATACTTAGACAAAGCTACACATAAATTGAGGTACAACAAATATTTCGACTATAATTGCAAAATAAACTTTTTGGAGTTGTTTGCTTCGCTCATGATTTAGTTTATTGTACTGTCTCCGACCCCAACACCTACTTGAGTCGAAACATCGAACCACTTCAGACGGAGACACATCAATACATCTCCGAGTAAACGAAACCAATCCCCCTAAACACATAAAAATCACACGAGCCATTGCGTTGTTTCGAAAATATTTGACGTCAGAAATTGTCTCGATATCGCAATACAAGTAAAATGCAAACCAAATATTTCGTGCGCGATACCCGGATACATCTGCCATTGCCAAAATAGGGACACCTCAAATATCAACTGTATTTTGAATACCACAAAGATCATTTTAGGTGTATGTTTCGAGGTTATTGGTGGTGTGGCAGTACTTTCTTTAAGGGTCCTCATCATAGATCGGTGACGATGTTTGCTCGTGTAAACTGTTTGAGGATTGTGTTTGAGTGCCGCGTCCGTTCCGCTTGACATGGGTTGACGAGCGAGACACTAAATCATCGGGACGTTTTTGCCAGCGATATTGATAAAGCCCGTGGTTTATGGCAGGTTGGTATGAGTCGGTTTTTGACCGTATATGTGCAAAATAAATGGGTAAGACGGTTAAGGTGAAAGAATTGGAATTTAAAATATTATGAAATAGTTCCAAAAACTATTTTGAATGGCCACTAAAATATTACATTAATCACTTCAGGGCTTTGATCATCTACTTTTACTTTAGGAGTTTATCGTTTTGGTATATGTCCCTATTTAAACTATTGAATTTACTTCTGAATTAAGACTACACATTTTTTTGATAAATCGTTTATTGAAACAATTATTTAAAACTAAGCCTATCATGTGATATTATGACAAACAAGTAGTTCTTCGCGACTTCGCCCGCAAGAGTGGATTTTCCATATAAACTATCACCCCCCATTTCACCCACTTAATGTTTTTATATTGCAACAAAATGTAGCATATGTCCTTTCTAGGGTCTCGAACTGTCTCTATACCAAATTTCATCTCAATCGGTTCAGTGGTTTAAGCGTCAAAAGGTAACAGACAGACAGACAGACTTTTGCATTTATAATATTTGTATGGATATTTAAGTTGAAGGGGTTGATAATTATATTAAAGTGAGTTTATTCTACCTCAACTCACACTAAAAAGAGTTTCTATTTTTATAAGCTTTATTTTTTATTGCACAACTCAAAATTTGTACAAAAGGTAAAATTAATTCTTCTTCTTAGTCGGTTGCTCTTGGCAGAGCAGTCGTGGTAACGGTGGTTGTTGAAGTGTGCGTGGCTCGGCGCACAGTCTTAATGCCAAGTGCCATTTTCTACCGGTCATACCTTTGGACTGAGCAGAAGTTAAAAGTGGGCGGAGCCAAAAAGAGTTTTTGTCGTTTGTAGAAGAAAAACCCAGTATTGATTCATGTTTAGGAGCACGAGTTTAATACACCCAAAATGTTCCACTCCACCCGTAAAATAAACATCTAATCGCAATGCAAATACGTCGTTTCTCAAATACAACCCGTATCCCGGACTCAGGTGACGTCACAGCAGCCTCGGAAGTCGAAGACAGTTTGCTCAGGATGTTTGTTGAACACCGATCCGTTTTGTTTTGAATCCGCCCCGGCCCCGGCTCCGGGCGCTCCTCGGATCGTAGAAAAAAGAGATATGAAATGGGGCGTGATTCGTGCAAACGCGATATGGGCAAAAGGAACTTCCGATCTACGCGGAGGATCCGTCACATTTCACAGTCATTTGTATGTAATGCACTGCGCGCCGAATCGTTGGGAATGGGGATGATGCCACAAATTAATAATTCCAAGAACCAATTTTTAGAAATAAAAAATATATTTCAGATACTTAGTTGGACTAATCATTTTCAATCATATATAATATAAAACTTTTAATTACGCTAGAACCGTGACAAAGAAAGTGAGTTAAGCGCAGAAACGTGTGTCGCGACCGTTGTGTATTCTCATCGTTGTATTACGATTATCTATCATACAAATATGGAAGAGTAACGTTTTGATAGTTCTTTAAGTGTACATCGTCGGTTGATGGTGGCATGTACCCTATTGAATTGCACTGCACACTGTTGGCATTAATTAATATATTAACGAATTATTTCATATTGTTCAAATAGTTACACTGAAAAATGTTACGTTTGTTGGATGGTTGTTTACGTTAAGTATAAAAAGCCATGAACGCATTATGTTAACCTGCAAGTAACTGTGTATTAAATTTACAACCAAATTAATGTTTTAAAAAGAATATTTAATGTAACGATTGTTGGTAACCTGAATAAATAAATAAAATAAAATAAAAACCCCTGTTATACCCTCTTCTTCTTTCAAGATTCAATGTGCTAGGAGGCAGACGTTATGCTTTCCGTGTACTCGTATCTTGTACATTATAAATACACGAGACCGTTTCTGATTTAAATCTGTCTAATCCTTTTTGCTTGTAACCATATTTCCTATACACACATGAAAAACTTGGCGACACGGGTTTAATGAGTACTACAAGTAGGGCCCTAAGAAATCCCAAACTTCTGCACACTGCCTTGGTTAGGACAAATTATAGACAGAACTCATACCTCATAAGGGCTGCTGACAGTTTTAATGAGCTTAATGATCATCTAACCTTAGACTTGAGACACTATGGTGGAAGAGCCACCATAGTGTCTCAACACTTAAAAAGACTTTGAGCGATGTGTTCTTTGGATGCAGGTAATTGAATGTTGTGCACAGTAGTGATGTTACATAATTACTAACACATAAACTATAAGTAGAAACTTGTAAATAGCCTTATTCTTCTACTGTATTAAATTCCTAGCTGTAAGATTCCCGAAAACTGTTAAATAAAATAAAATAAAATACATATCTCTTCTTTCTATGGTCTAGGGCGCTCGCAGCCGGCACTTGTTTAGAAAAAGTGAAACGGTTTGTGGACCCTTGATGGTCGGCTGTTTGTTCAGAATCAAGGACGATGCGAGCTCTTGCTTTGTTTGGGGAAAAAGATATCAAGTGTTTTGATACAGCCAATACAGTACCTATTTATTTAATTTGTTCTTTGTAGCACAAATAATAAAGTACGAAACTTTCTGAGATATTATAGTGCACAAGTGTGTGCGCAATGCACAGGCGCACTCTCTGTTCCTTCAGTCTCATAATTCGGTGAGACGGCAGTTCAACATGACCGTAGGGAGATCAGGTGCAGGACTCGTTAGTCCTGCACCTGATCTCCCTACGTCCTTACCTCGGAAAGCACGTTAAGTCGTTACTTAACGTGCTTTCCGAGGTAAAGGCATTAAAATAATGTTAATACGTTAATTATTTGTTATGATTAACATATTGGCAAGATAGGTAAACATAGTCATCGTTACGCATTCAGTGGTTAGTTTGTCTAAGACCGCACATGAATCTGCCCTGGTATGTCATCTATCAGAGATTTTGCGTTTACTATCGTTTAAATTTGAGATTCAACAAGCAGAGAGTCAACAAACTCTCAATAAAGTTATCAAGTGTTATTTACCTTCACTGGTGTGTTATCTCCATTGTTCTCATAAAATGAACCCTTTCGTACTGGTCAGCGTGAGTCCATCGATCATTGCGCAAATGAATACGTTAGCGTTCGATCACGCCATGTTATTGGTACTCCATCACGATATACGGCAGTGTCGTCGTTACAGCGTTGGCTTGTGGATATCCTTACACCAGCAGACCTGCCATCTAATTTGAAAACTATTGTGAAAGCAATAACACATAATTTCAGATTGTATCATTATTTTGAAAGTTGTCACAGTTTTCTAGACGTCAGTAGCTTGTAAACTATTATCGCTTCCTTAAATTAGACTTCGACGGTAACTTGACTATCGTTTGTTTGAGTTATTTTCAACGGAACTCTTACACTAGCCATGATTAAAAACCTTAGAGCAAAGATGTACTAAGCCTTTGCCAAATCAGGTAGGAGGAACTAAAGTTTGATGCTAGTAGTATATTAAAAATAAATAATTATAAGTTAAAGTTAAGTGTTCTAAAATCAAAACACTGAGTGAGCTGACACTGGGGCGCTTCCCCAACTTCGAGCAAGAGATTCAGAAATCAGATAATTATTAAGTACTTGATGCTTAACTTCAACAACTCCAAGAGTTTGTCGCTCTTCTTAATGAAATTGGGCAAACTAGCGGGACTTCACGTTAACGTACTGCTGCAATTAATAACTTCCCTGTTCCTTGATAGGCCTTTGTCGCCGGCCAAAGTTCATAGACGCAAAATTAGCGCCACTCAAGCCACTAATGTCGCAAACTAGGCCCGAAGTGACGGCACAGTATAATTGGTACACGGTAGCTCATGGTAAATAAGTGAAGGATTTTATTCTTAATAAGTGTACTCATAGTTTGCTAACGTACGAGCACCGATTGTAAAAACGTAATTTTCTGTTTCCAAAATCAAGTTTTACTCACAAATGCAACAAAGTATAATGCATTCGATAATAATTGCAGTTATTATATTATAATTAAATCAAATGCATTCAATATTTGTAAGATGACGCAACTATGAAATGAAAACGAAAAAACTATTTTCATAGATATTCGTACCTCAGAAGGATAAAAGGAACCTTTATAGGATATTTTTTTTGTCTGTCTCTCCGTCTGTCTTTCAAGACCCCTTTTCTCAGGCACGGTTGGAACCCATAAATACGGCCACTTTATCAGTGTTTTATAACATTTCGCAGGTGAATTAACTTAACCTAAAGGGAAACCTACAGGGGAATCAAAACTTAGTAACTTAGTAAATAAATAAATAAACTAACTTCCCAAAGACCTAGAAACATGTAGCAAGAAGGTAGGTCTTACGACACAAGTAAAGGAACAAGTCCGAAATGCGCAATGGTAACATCGTAAAAAAGTCGTTGCTTGCGAACCCTGTGCGCGAGTCCACTTGCACGGTTTTTTGTGTGCTCTAAAACCACAGCTCACCACAAGTTTTTAATTTCGTAATTAGCAGAAGTACACTTTAGTTGTTTCATTTAATAACTACTTACTGACTATGTATCTGTTGCGCCTACAACAAGCGCCTGTTGCGACAAGCCATTTTACACTTCGCACTTGCTAGATACCGAAGGTCAGTTGAAAATCTATCTATACTTAAAAGGATAGTAGGAACCTACTTAGTCAAACTTGAAATCTATGAAGACGGCAATTAAGGTCGTTTTCATGCATATTTCAAAGTTCATTAATTTATTCATCATCATCACCATCCTAGCGTTATCCCGGTTATGCACTCGCACGCGAGGGTCCAGGTTCCGCTTTGGACCATGAGCGACTGCCATCTGACCTCCGTGACCCTGTTAACAGGGGAACCAGACCAGTTTGGATCATGGTTACACATGCAGTCGCCTGAATGTGCATGTTCCCTCGCGATGTTTTCCCTCGCCGTAAGAGCATCAGTTATTAGAACAACTAATGTAAATAACTCAGAAAAAGTTATTGGTACATTGCGGCACGTGGGATCGAACCGGTACCTCCCGCACCTCCCGCATAAGAGGCCAACGACGCTCCGAAATTTATTAATTTATTCAATATATAAATTATGTTAATCATTATTTTGAAGCCTGATTTACCTCCGACATGGTTTATTGTGCATAATACGAGGGTCAAACTGAAAGTTCTTAGAAAATCAAAAACTGATTACATTAGCCAGTTATTAGTTTTATTATATCTTTTCAAAATATTGTCCATTGACGTCAATACACCGCTGCATGCGATGGAACCACTGGGAAAAGCACTTTGCCCACTCGTCCTTAGGGGTCTCTTCAATGGCATCGCGATACGCAGCCACCGCTTCTTCAGCATTCATAAACCGCTTTCCTTTAAGTTTTTCTTTAATTTTTGGAAGTAAATAAAAATCACAAGGCGCGAGGTCGGGGCTATACGGCGGGTGACCCAGTAATTCAACGTTTGATGTCGCCAAATAGTCGATCGTTCGCTTGGCGGTGTGCGACGAGGCGTTGTCGTGGTGAAGGAGGATCCTACTGCGAGGTCGTTTCTCTCGAACTTTTTCCAAGACAAGTGGCAAACAATTGGTAGTGTACCATTCTGCAGAAACTGTTTTTTGATCCTCTAACAAAATTGTTGCGAAATGACCTATCCTTCCAAAGAACGAGGCCACCATTTTTTTTCCCGCACTTCGATCTCTCTTCACTTTAGTTGGCAACTCCTCGAAAGGAAACACCCACTGAGCAGATTGTCTTTTGGTTTCAGGATCATAACAGTAAATCCAGCTTTCGTCACCTGTTAGTATGTCGAACACAGCATTTGAGTCACCTCCGTTAAATCTTTCAATCATTTTACGGCACCAATCCACACGATGGAGTTTTTGAGCCTTAGTCAAATTATGAGGTATCCACCGGGCGCAAAGCTTCCTGACCGCTAAATGTTCGTGGAGGATTTTGTGCACTTGACTCATACCGATGCCTAAGCTTGTCCGAATCTGCTGATAGGTCACTCTTTTGTCAGTCTCTATCATACGCCGCACAACACAGATGTTATTTTCAGTCGTCGCCGTAGAAGGCCGTCCCTCACGTACATCATCAGTGAGATTAGTGCGACCACGTTTAAACTCATTAAACCAGTTGTAAACAGTCGCACGAGATGGGGCTTCATCGTGAAAGGCCAATCGTAGTCTATCATAACTTTCTTGTTGACTTAAATGACATCGAAAGTCATAAAAAATCATTGCACGAAAATTTTCTCGTGTTAAATTCATTTTGACGTGACACAGACAATTTTCAATTTGCCGCCAAGTCGTAAAACAAATGACAAATGAATGAAATATATACTCAGTAATATTGGCAAAGAGTTCTATTTTCAAATTTTTGAATATTTTTTTTATTATATTGTTTATAAGTGGCCAGTTCTAAGAACTTTCAGTTTGACCCTCGTAGTTTCAAGCCAGTAAACCTATTTTATTTACCATGTGATTCGGGATCAAAAGATATTTTCTCAAAGTATGCAAGTGCTTCTACCTTCCAGAAAGTCAGAGCGTGCCACTTGATCAGCTGATACCGCGGTTTGATCAAAGCGATACCGACGACGATAAGGTTACAGTCACACTAACGAATTTTCATGCTATAATATGGAAGACATGCGAAATTTTGGTACGTTTGCTATTGTTTTTGCCTTCAAAAATATTAAAAATAATTTGATTGGCGTTGCGGTATCCTATTTTTTTCCACCAATAAAATTAGTTGAGCATGCAATACGTCAGCCGCATATCAGTAATACAGGGTCTAACAAAATCAGTTATATTAATCCTAACTATCAGTATTTCGATGTTAATAGTACAAGCTCTTCCAAATACAAAATCAGCTAGACATACACGTTTTTATTTTAGACTATTTGATCAGCAGTCTTTATCCGAAAATCATATTTTTTTTGAGATTTTGATGTTATCCTCATAGTAAAAGTTGTATTAGAGCAACAGAATCACCTCCTCATAGTAAAACAGTTGATAAAGTTGGACCTCTTACAAGGGCAGGAGAAACTCATCGATCTCCTCCTGCTCCTTTTACCCAGATAGAACAGTGTGTTCTTGGCTTTAGCTGATGGTGGTTGCTCAAAGGCTGCGGTGGCACTGCTGTCCCGATGCGGATTGCCTTTGTCGTAGGATCGGAGTGAGATAGGATCCGGTGTCTGCATATTTTGAAATAAAATAAAATTCAGAAAAAAACTTAAAGCGGAATTCTGAAGGATTACGAATAAACAGAAATTGGCTGGTAGTTAAAAATACACCAACCTCGTAAGTACTTGATTTATTTAATCACAAACACTCATTGTATTTGTAATATATAGAAGGCGTATAGTCTCAAAATAGTGCAGAAAATATTTGTTCTGACGTCTCGTAATAATCCTTTGCCCACGAAACTAATCGAGATAGTAATGTAAACATCTGTGTGCGTTTAAATAGTTTAAATTTATTTTTTGCTAGTTTTGGTGGTCTGATACAGGAATAATGTAAGTTTAGTTTTAATTTATTGCAGATTACTATGCTATTAACTTTTAAGACTTTACCAAACAAAAGTAAAACATATTTCTCAATTAATACATCCCTGATATTTAATGCCAGTAGGTTATCATTGCCGCGGTGTTAATCATGATAGATAACTCAATAGCTGACAAACAGACTGCCCTAATAAAAGTTACCCCACCCACCACCTATGTGTCGTAACAAAAATAAATCCAAACATATCAAAACACAAAACATATGCATTGTGTTTGAAAAGATGTGATCAATCGTGTCATTGTGACATTACACGATACGTGGGGTGTCGCGGTCGTTCAAATATTAAAGCAACATGTTATCAACATATTTGATTTTGTGTTATTAGCAAATAGTTAAAGACACTCACGACACGCTATTATCAGCATTAGCACTGCAAACATGTTTAATGACAAGCTAACGAAGCTTGGAGAACAGGGTTGCCAACTATACTAGTTTAGATATGTATATAGAAAGAAAAAATTAACAAAGAAAGAAAAAGTATTTATTTAGCACCAAAAACACAAAACAACTTAGTGCAACTTAGTGCTTAAAACTAATATTTTGGTACCAAAAAGGCCCGCCGCCCTTCGCTCAGTATATGTCAGTGACGGAAAAAAAGCACGTCACACAACAATTCAAAAATTCGTCGGCTGACTAACGACCTCCGTAGCTTAGTTGGTAAGAGCACTTGCCCGGATAGCGAAGGGACGTGGGTTCGAGTCCCACCGGATGACACAGTCGATTAATTTTTGTGAGCGAAATTCAATTTGATTTCGAAAAAACTTGAAAAATAATTGCTTAAGTTATAAAAATAATTATACGTCACACATATTTTAAATAGACCCTGAAGACCAAAATTAATAAATACATGAAATTCCGTTGTAATATATTTTTCTACTGAATACCTGAGAAAGGACTGGACTGAAATAATAATTAGTACTGCCAAAATGTTTCTTGTCGTGAAATCGATTTTGTAGTGTTCCATGAATAAGCTGCTTATAAGTTAATGTAAGTAAAACAAATTTATGGTGTGTTATCTAATCTGTCGAAAAATAATTACGACTATCAGAAATTGGCTGCAGTAAATCGACCGTAGTTTGATGAAATAATAATCAAAATGTATTTCAATATAAAAGCTAGCTAAAAATTGCTGGTAAAAGTTTTCTAATAACGTTTTTCACAGTTGACAACCCTAGCCGCCGTCTGTTCCGAGCGATAGCTCCGCGTAAACAATGTTTTAATTGTGTTATCGTTGTGTTGGCTGATACTCGCTTTGTGGGTATTATTAATACACTCTGTTTAATGTTATATTAAAAAAGAAAGGTAAATAATGTAAGAAGCTTTTAAACGAAATAATAGGTTTTTGTGTTGACGATTATTGTATTGTGCTGGTGGCTTTCTAGCTTGTCCGATACAACGCATATAATGCAGTACCTATCTAATAGAAGACATTTCATTTTTGGAGTGACTGACATTTAGAAAACATTGTCTCTATTTCTTAAGTGACTTATATTTGCTAAGATACACCTAAGTATTTTATTTAACATGGATGAACATGAAGCTTTACTTGCTTTATCAATCAACACATCTTTATTTACAATTCACATAGATATGACTTTGCGGGTGACCAATGTAGGTTTTTAGTAGGTTTATGGTTTATTTTTTATTTTATTTTAGGCATGTCTTTGTTTTTCATAAAATAATAATAATAATAATAATAATGTCCTCCTAGCCGAATTTCGACCACGGCGGCCTATCTCAACAGAGATTAGCCAACTGCGCAGGACATATTATTATAGTGCACAAGTGTGTGCGCAATACACTAGTGTGTGCACTCTCTGTTCCTTCACTCTCATAATTCGGTGAGACGGCAGTCCGACATGACCGTAGAGAGATCAGGCGCAGGACCAACGGCTTAACATGCTTTCCGAGGCACGGGGGTGTTAACACCACCAACTTCCTGACTCCGGAGCTGTGTCTGAGTAATTTCAAGACAGAAAAACTCAAACACTCTCGGCCCGACCGGGGATTCGAACCCGGGTCCTCGTGGATAGCACCCAGCGTGCTGACCACTAGACCAACGAGGCAGTCATAAAATAAATATATTCAATGTCAAATTAAAAAAAAGTTGGAGTTATTGTTTCAGTTTGTTTATCAATTCTCTTTTGATACATATGTTTGCTCAGTTCTGTGTTCTCTAATTCATAATTACGTCAAGACTGATGGAGTTGGTATATAACAATCTGTGGTTTTCAGTACAATTGAGTACCTTGGTGAAAGTGTTTAACTTTATCGATAGATACGGTTAGGATACACAGTATAGTAAATAGACAGACATATCCCATCCTTGACCGCATCGTTGCTTACCATCAGGTGAGATTGCGATCAAAGGTCTGCCTATAAATAAATAAAAAAGTTAATGTTTGACAGTAGAGGCATGATAGTTGAATGGCTACCAATTTTTCAATTCACAGCTCATGACGCAGAAAGCATTTCGGGAAAAATATCTAAATGCAAACAACATTGGTCGCACGCGCCAATGTTAGTTAAAAGCTTGGTTGCCTATGAATTTGTTTTCACTGTCAAATTACTTTCCCGTGTGCTCCAACAGAATTTTTTTTTACAATTTTTTTCCTCTGGCTAATATTTAACCAATTTCCACTCTAATTCCTTGTATCAATATATATACACTTAAAAAAAACTTAAAAATCTACTTATTCTAAAATGTAACCGTGTCCATGAGGCAAGGAAGCGAGAATGCTAGCTGCGTTTCCGCGTTGGATAGCCATACTTAGCGAGAAACGAGCCACCTTTTTTGTTTTCCAGAATTGTATTTAATTTAGGGGCTATTTTTCTAAAAAGTAATTTGGCGTTAGGTCCCCACGGTCCAAAAGTTTCAACGCTAAACGGTGCAAACACATAATCACCTGCAAGAGACTCGTATTTGCGCCGCTTGGCGTTTTCTGCCGACTCAGCGGCAGACCCAGCTTTAAAAGCTGATTACCTGAGATGAGAAGGGGTCAAAGTATCAACACAAGTTGCGTCCCATACCAAGGCCCGTCCCCGCTCCCAGGGAATGAGCGTGAGGCCATCAGGTCTCTTGCGGACGGACCAACCCACGAGGTTCTAATGTGGAAGGAACGTTAATGCTGGCAAGAGCTCTTCTGATGGCGTCATTAAGTGCTGCGTGGCGGGCGAGACGCCCCGCACTTTGCTGGCAACAAAGACTATGAAGACCTAATTTGTCGACCTCCTTACCACAGGGACACGTAAATGGTTCACAAACCGGGGCCCCGATTCGCAAACCCACACACACCCGGAATGTCTCGCTGTCAAAAAGTGTACCTATATTTTTGGATGGGAGGGCGTGAAGCCAGTGGCCTGATTCCTTACAGGAAACCGCCAAGAGCCTTGCACGGTGACAATCACTGACTGAATTTTGAAGCAGGGTATTGAAAGTCTCTCTTGCTAGAGGGACATCCCAGAGTTTTTGGTTGTATGTTTCCTTTGGGATGTATTCACTAGTACAGATACTTTGCCAACATTCCTCCGCCTCTCTCAACTCAGTTAGCTGGCGAGGGTGTTTAAAGATTTTGTATACAAGACCAGCAGTGAAATGAAGAGAGGAGAGAAAGGCGGGGAGGGCAATACTAGAAATTTTGCGAACGCCGATACCACCAAACCGAATAGGAAGCGTTGCTTGTAACCAAGAGTCGTTTTTTAGCTGCAAATTTAGAATTTTTTCAAGATATGTTCTAAGAGGACGCACTGGTTATATACCCTGCTCTTCAGGCATTGCGGTAGAGGCGACGAGAAGATGTGACGCAACTTCCCAAATGCTGCCCAACCCAGTTGCACCCTTCTGGCGATTTCGCGGTCGAAGTTGTCTTTACCCAGTTGCAACACTTGCCCGAGGTAAACGTATTCCTGGACAACTTCGAGCATCTCGCCGCTGACTGCTATCGGTTCCGGGACAATATGTTCGTTGAACATGACCTTAGTCTTGTCCAAGTTCATCCGGAGACCAACGCATCGCGAGGCAGAGTCTAGGCTGTGCAGCATTTTTTTTGCAAATCCCGCGGCGATTCTGCCATTAGAACTATGTCGTCGGCAAAGCGGAGGTGCGTGAGATATTCGCCGTTGACATTGATGCCCAATCCCTCCCAGTCAAGAGTCTTGAAGACATCCTCCAGTGCACTTGAGAACAGTTTCGAGGAAATAACGTCCCCCTGTCTCACACCTCTGAGCAGCTGGATGGGTCTTAACTGGAGCAGGGTATATAACCAGTGCGTCCTACCTGTCATGACCTACGGGGCCGAGACGTGGAACTTGACAGTCAAGCTGGCCCACCGACTGCATGTCGCTCAGCGAGCTATGGAACGGTCTATGCTGGGGATCTCGCTAAGGGATAGAATCCGGAACGAGATCATCCGCCAAAAGACGAAAGTCATAGATATCGTTCAGAGGTGCAGTAAGCTGAAGTGGCAGTGGGCTGGTCATGTCTGTCGCAGAACCGACGGGCGTTGGAGTAGGAAGGTTCTCGAATGGAGACCACGTCTCGGGAAACGTAGTGTTGGACGCCCCCCTGCTAGGTGGACCGATGACCTGAGGAAGGTGGCCGGTGGTGGCTGGATGCGAGAAGCGGAGGACCGTGAAAGTTGGCGCCGTCTTGGAGAGGCCTATGTCCAGCAGTGGACTGCAATAGGCTGATATGATGATGTTCTAAGAGTGGTATCAATAAGTTCTACAAGATGTAGTTTTTTCCAGATTGGACTTGCGCGAAGGTAATATGTAAATTTTGGAACGAAAAGGCAGGATTTTAGAATAGTGTAGGCAATATGAGAGTTTAGATGTTCCAATCTGGGGGCTAACAGGGTGAAATGATTCAATTTTTTGTCGAGAAAAGGTTGGATGCTGGCATCTAGAAGAGGAGCTCCTAAAAGGCAAAGTGATTCAGAATTTAGAATTTTGATGTTAGGAGCAAGGACATTGAATCTTTAAATTATATTTTGACGAGATTCCGCAGAAACATGGTCATTAATATAAAGTTCGCACTTTGAAAGATTGAGCTCCAAACCTATTTTTTTAAATTCTTGAATTATCCGAACGAGGTCTTGATACACAATATCAGCTTTGCCTCCGAGAGACCCATCATCAAGATACCAGAAGTTAAATTTTGAATTTAAAGACGAAATGATGGGGTGAATGCCTATGCTAAAAAGTGCAGGACCTAATGGGTCACCTTGCTGAACGCCGACGGCAGAATCAATGCAATGGTCAAGATATAATAACTTGGATGGCCAATTGTAGCATTGGAACACAAAAGGATACATTTTGGAGGTATGGGTATGAACTTCATTCAGCAAGGCGGATCTATCAATAGAGTTAAAAGCATTCCTTACGTCAACTTTCAGAAATACCTTCGATTCGTTACAGGCGAGAAAATTTCGGGCTGCATGAACTGCAGCTTCGCAGCCTCCTCTACTGCCAAAGCCAAGTTGTATGGGCTAAAAAATGTCCTTGAGCGGAGAAAAAATATTACGGCAAGCTAATTTCGCCGCTAGGCGTCGAAACGTAGAGCCAATTGCGATTGGGCGGACATCGCCATCTTTTTTCACAAAAGCACAAAGTCTTGCGCCATATAATAGTGGAAGAAAGCTATCAAGGACTTTACCTGACAGGAAGAGGTTGCAAAGCTTCGTGATGTTGGAAAGTAAGGTTCTGCCGGCGTCAGCGGCGGATGCACTAACCAAATCCTTAAGATGTTGAGCAGTGATGCCGTCGATGCCCCCGGCAGAACCAGACGGAAAAGACATAATCGCAGCAAGCGTATCGCTGTCATCAAAAACCTGTAACGGATGAATGTTGTGAGGTGGTGGAATAGGAAAGGTAGGAAAGTCTGGACGTGAGGGATGCTTATTTTGAAGGCTGTCGAGAGTTTCCTGATTACGGGGAGCGAGTGTATCATCAGAGAAAAGGATACGAGCCGCATTCTTCAGATCACCGTCCATCACTTTATTTTCTACTGTGCGGAATAAGTTGTAGGATTTGTTATTATAACGAGGATTTAAAGTGGGAGGGGTTGAATTTTGAATAGTGTTGTCGATAAGAGCGCGAGTTAGAGACTTAGATGAAGTACTGACATGAAGGTAGGTATAGGAAAAAGTAAAAAGATTTTGCCAATTTGATTCAGTTTTCAGAAGACATTTTTCGATGGACCATGAAAGAGATTTAGCAATAGATATTCTCGCTCCCCTAGGAATTCTTTTGACCACTGGAATTGATTGGTGGAGGTGACAGATATGCGATTCGAAAGAAGG
The DNA here is from genome assembly GCA_949316185.1 of Pyrausta nigrata. Lineage (NCBI taxonomy): Eukaryota > Metazoa > Arthropoda > Insecta > Lepidoptera > Crambidae > Pyrausta > Pyrausta nigrata. Next base: position 17,250,816 of record OX438954.1, on the reverse strand, counting down.
GTTGGATGTAGATGGAGAATTCCTTGTATTAATTCGTATTGTATTCTGAAAGCAGTGTCAATATTATTTTAATTTACGCGTTTTTTTGTTGTTTCGGTCAATTTACGCGTTGATAATCAACGATGATTGCTAGTATTGTTTCATTTATTATTTATTCATTTACACAAATCCACAGATTTTAATTAAAAATTTCCTATTTACCTTAATTTTTATTACACTGTTAAAAAAAAAAACATTTTTTACAAGCCAACATTGCTATGCTTTTATTAGTAACTTGTTCAATTTATGAAGTAAATCAGGTTTTAAATCGTCTATTACATTGGAAATAATGGAAACAAACTCGACTGGTGTATGTTTTATGCAGCACAGAGCACTCCAAACACCGGTATGACGCTGTATAACTTTACATACATACAAATTTAGCACTGGAATATTCGACCTTTACAACCGAATGTAGGATAAACTTTTTATCAAGATTTCGCTACAGTAGCAGCCCAGGAGACTTGCCCAGATGGGACCCTTGACCAATCCTGCAAAATTCTTTATCAGTTAATAGGTAGCACAAATTGGCTGCGTGTTTGTAAATTGCCTTTTCTGTGCTACTAATTGTTATTGACATTACATTACGACAACTTTTTAATTTCAAATATAAAAGTTTCAATGAGTCCTTTCAATTATTGGAGATTCAATCTCCTACCTGTGCAAGTCGGTGCTTGTGGCGCAATGGCGGCAGCGCTTTGGTAGTGATACCAAAAGTTAAGCAACCCACGGCGCGGTCGTGATTGGATTGGACCATTCCGACCATTTAAGTGACGTCCATGACAAGCATCTCCGTGCTTCAGGAGGCACGTTAAGCAGTTGGTCCCGGCTAATATCTGTTGATATTAGTCGTTAAGTGTAGTCAGAAGCCCTAGGGCGGCTTGATAACGTCTGTCAGTAAGGTTTGTCACTTGCCTTACAGACACCCCTCCACCAATCCGCACTGAGCCCACGTGGTGGAGTATGGCTCGTACCTACTCTTAATTGAGGTAGAGGCCTTTTCCCAGCAGTGGGATCTATATAGGCTGACTTTACCTGTGAAAGTCTTCCGGACTCCCCTTAGTCATTTAAAAACTAGTATCAACATTTTTTTTTACTTCGTAATAATTAGGTAGGTGTCAAATAACACATAAGTATTTTTATTTTGCTACAACTTTACGTGCAGTTACTGGTTATTACATTTTGTTGAACGCAGCAAAGGAAAAATATCGCTAGCTCGCAGGTCGAATAATGCTGACAGCTCACTGGACAAGCAAATGTGACTACTTTACGATTAACCATTCTCCGAGATCTCTGAGATCCTGGGAAGGACATATTTAACTTTTTGCTACGATATAAAATCATCAGGGGGGTGAAATGGGGGATGAAAATTTGTGTTTTAAAATCCGACTTTCACCGCGGCCGAAAACTCGGGGAACTGCTTGTTATATATCAAAAATCAAAATCAAAAATTCTTTATTTCTTCAAAAAACTTATGTCTATACAGTAATAGTTGTTGGAACTGCCTAGTAAGCATGTAAACATACTTGTGGCAGGCAGCTTCGCTCCTTCATGATGATTACATACATATTATTATACGTTAAATTTATCGAGTTTCTTTGAATAAAGAATTTATATTTTTAACAGTTCGCTGTCTACGAAAAAATGAAAAAATAAAAACTACACTTACGACGCATAGTATTTATTGATGGAAGAATCCGAATTAATTTTTAAATATAAAGTTTAACAAAAAAAAAATGTAAAGACAATCTAGAAGAGATCTATTTCACATCAAAAGAAATTAAGTACGTAAAATATATAATACTAGTACTACATACAGAATTAATTATGTTTATGATTTATTGCATTATTACTTATTTATTTATAACAAACATAGCATAACTAATGTCTCCAAACCAATTCAGAAGATATATGTATAGAGCTTAAGAGTTGTGCTAACTAATGCAACGACTTTCTTTTATATATGAAACAAAATGGCGGCCGGGTCGATTTGCCAGCTTCCATACAAACAGTTTCAAACTTTTGTCTTTGATCCCTCTCTGTGACCTCCTATATACCTAAAATCTAAATCCATGTTTTTATTTCATTTTAATTAACATTTTGAAAACATTGACTACCCTTTAATTTCATATAACGTTTCTATTTACGTAAAAAGATTAGTAAATCCATTCCATTTAAAAATCGATAGAAAATTAATTTGAATTTTGATTGATTATTTTTGGCGTCTTATCTGGCAACTGTTAAATTTAATTAAAACAGGTAAATTAGAAGTAACTTCTCAAATGTTAACTTCTTGGAAGCGGCTTTAAGTATAACTTTTAATTGGCATGCGTTTCTGAGTTGTTCCTGACATTTTTGATTATCTGAAGATACAAATAAATTTCGAACAATTTAAGTATAAAATAAAATAATGTTAGCATACGTATTGTATATTTTGTAAGATTACTATCACAACTAGTAGTTCTTATAAAAAAGCTAGTAACACGTAGCTGTCGAATTTTGTATTCTAAAAAACAAAGCTCTACGTTAATCTTTAGGATGGAAATTCATAAAACAAAGTGAATTGGGTTTAAATAGTACTACCATAAGAACGAACATTAGACAAAGCAAAGCATTAAACTGATCTTTTACGTGAGTTGTCCAATTTAATTGCTTTTTCCTTTCCGAAAGCGGTTATCATTATGAAGTAGGTACACATAGAACAGTATAGACGCTGCTGCACTCAATGCAGTACTTAGTGAGGGATTTGGTATACAGGCGTATGCTGAGTGCTTGTGAAGCCATAAGTAATTGTGTAAAAGCCGTAAAAAATGTGCAGCGATCAACGCCAACCGATTTTAGACAAAGTTTGAGTTGGAGTAGCTATCTGTTCCATGTCTAGGCATTAGTTAGTATACGAACTGGCGTGAACCGAAGTGTCTGTGAAGTCTGCGAGGCCGGATATTGCGGCGCTCACAGTCGCGCTGCCTATGCGCGTGCCCAACTTCGCTTTGCTAGAGGCAAAGTGTTTCGCCTCTAAATCACTTTTTGAACTGTATTGTACTGCTAAATTCAAAACTAAGGCAACTGTTTCCCTAGCCAGTATAGTCTGCACACGATATGCCTGTAGGGACACACATGTAAACTAAAGTACTAAGTTTCACACTCATGTTTCGTCAAGTAAGCATTTTATGTAATTAGCTTCAGTCTTGGGTCATCCTGACTGGGAGCGGTCGCGTACCACCAATAAACGGACATAAGTTAAATATAGTTTGATTTCGCTCTCATAGGCACCCGGACCCAATAATTGGTGACCCCAACGCCGGTCAATCGCGCGTGTAACTACACATTTAAAGTTAAGTTTTATGTGTGACAAAAAAATGGCGTTCCAACCACCACCCGCCGGCGTGCCCGTGCTAGCACCGCCGCCGGTAGCCCAGCCGTCAACCAGCCTGCCCGGACTGCCATCGTCGTTGGATGTCAAGACCGAGGAGCCTCAGGCAACGCTGGCACAAATCACCGTTTCGTCTCGCGTACCCGAGTTTTGGAAGGAATCGCCTAGACTCTGGTTCGCGCAATTCGAGTCAGTGGTGGCAAACCAAAAGCTCAGCGACGAAAGCAAGTACAATCTTGTAATCGCTAAGCTCTCCAGGGACCAGGTGGAACAAGCAAGTGACATCGTGCTATCTCCGTCGCCAACACAAAAATTCTTGGCACTCAAGAATCGACTCCTAGCTGTTTACGAGGAATCCGAGTCGCGACAAGTGCAAAAACTGCTCCGCGAACTCGAGCTCGGCGATCAAAAACCGTCGCAACTACTCAGGAAAATGCGCGATCTTGCGCGAAGTAACTTCACTAACGATATGCTGCGTATGCTATGGTTAGACCACCTACCCATGGCCGTGCGCACAGTCCTCGTTGTGAGTGAAATTACGGAATTGGACAAATTAGCCATTATGGCGGACAAGATCATGGAGACGTCACGAACTGCGGAGGTACATGAAGTGTCAACCTTATCTTCCACAGTCAAGGGTAGTAATTTGTCAGCAGAGATTGCCAAAATTACTCGACGCCTCGACACTCTCGAAAGGTCAAGGTCGACAAAGCGAGGGACTCCTAACCGCAAACCATCTCGATCCAGGTCTCGACAAAATGACACCAGCTTAACACCATCAAAACGTAGCAGCCCTGACTGGCTCTGCTTCTACCATTTCCGTTACCAAGACAAGGCTAGCAAATGCCTGAAATCTTGCGCTTGGAAAAAACAAGCCAAAAAAAACTAGACGTGGTACAGTCAGAGGCGGATTGCTGTACAGTTACCCCATCACACCGCCTGTGCGTGCTGGATAGGAACAGCGGTACCCGTTTCCTGGTGGACACTGGAGCCAACGTGTCAGTTTTACCGGCACAATCGTGTAAACGTGTGAATAGTGATACAAAATGTAGTGATTACAAGTTGTATGCGGCAAATGGCACTGAAATCAAAACTTTTGGTATAAAGACTCTAACTCTTAACTTTAATTTGCGCCGCCCATATCGTTGGTCATTTATTTTAGCGGACGTGAAACAACCTATTCTGGGTGCAGATTTTTTAGGTCACCACGGCTTACTAGTTGATCTAAGGTCCCGTAAGTTGGTTGATAAGGTTACGAATTTAAATGTAATCGCTACTGTGGTATCTCATAGCCAACCGACTGTGAAAAGTATCGACGAAAGTCATCCTTTTTACGACGTGTTAAGTAAGTATCCGGATATCACTAAACCGTCGTCATTTAAGGAAACACCCGAACATGGTGTTTATCACTACATTGAGACCGTAGGCCCACCAGTCTATGCTCGAGCGCGACCTCTGCCGCCAAATAGATATAAAAAGGTGCAGGAGGAATTTAAGTTGATGCAAGAGTTAGGTATTTGCCGCCCATCCAAAAGTCCTTGGGCCAGCCCTTTACACGTTGTTCCTAAGAAGAACGGTGAGATCCGTGCATGTGGAGATTACAGGAAACTTAACGCTATCACTAAACCTGATAGATATCCCATTCCACGCCTACAGGATTTTACATATCTTTTAGCGGGCAAAACGATATTTTCAAAATTAGACATTAATAGAGCATATTATTGTATAAGTATATTTCCAGACGATGTAGAAAAAACTGCTATCATTACGCCCTTTGGTTTATTCGAATATACGCGTATGGGCTTTGGTTTACGTAATGCAGCCCAAAGTTTCCAACGTTTCATGAATAATTCCGTTTTACAAGGCCTAGACTCCAATAGCATTTTTTCCTATCTCGATGACGTAATCGTTGCAAGTTCATGTACACTCAGCCACAAAAAACACTTGGAAACAGTATTTGAAAGATTTTCCAAATTTGGTATAACTATAAATTTGTCTAAATGTTGTTTTGGCATGAGCGAACTTAACTTTCTGGGATATCATGTTACTAGCGAAGGCATTAAGCCCCTGCCAGAACGTGTAAAAGCAATTAGTGTATTTCCTAAACCAAAAACGATAGAACAGTTACGCCGATTTCTAGGCATGGTTAACTTTTATCGGCCACACATTCCAAACGCAGTTTTGTCGCAAGCTATACTTAACAGTTACTTGCACAACTCCAAGAAAAAAGATAAGACGCCCGTCGACTGGACACCAGACGCTGACGAAGCATTCGCGCAATGTAAGCAAGACTTGTGCGAGGCAGCCTTACTAGCTCACCCAGTGGCGGATGCACCGCTTGCACTTATGACCGATGCATCTGACACTAGCGTGGGAGCCGTCTTACAACAACGCGTCGGAAATAGGTATGTACCACTAGGTTATTATTCTAAAAGTTTACAAAAGGCTGAACGTAAGTATTGTACATACGACCGTGAACTTTTGGCAATTTACTTAGCCATTCGACATTTTCAGAATATGATCGAAGGTCGTCTTTTAACAATTTTTAGTGATCATAAACCTCTTTCGTACGCATTTACTAAAACTAACACTTCAAAAGAAACTCCAAGACGTATACGACATCTTTCGTACGTGAGTGAGTTCACGACGGACATACGTCACATTAGCGGTGAGGACAACATAGTAGCGGACACGTTATCGCGGATTGAAACTGTAGACGTTCCCTCGGCAGTAAATTACGATGAACTCGCCGATGAACAGGAACATGACACATATTTGTTGCAACTTCTTGCCGATAATAACTCTAAATTTAACATAAAGAAAGTAGCATTACCAAATACTGGGAAAACTATTTTCTGTGAAGTTTCATTGGATAAGATACGTCCGTATGTTACAGAAAAATTTAGGCGAATAGTTTTTAATTCACTTCATAATTTGAGTCACCCTGGCATCAGGAGTACTAGAAAATTAATTAGGGATAGATTTTTCTGGCCAAATATGAACAAAGACATTGGCACGTGGGCAAAGTCATGCCTACAATGCCAGCGGTCAAAAGTCAACAGACACACTTGTTCGGAATTGCAATCATTCCAGCCTAGTGGTAGGTTTGAACACATTCATGTCGATTTGATAGGTCCACTACCAACGTCGCAGGAGGGTTATTGTTACTGTTTGACTATCATAGACAGGTTCACCCGATGGCCGGAGTGCTTTCCTATTAAAGACGCGACAGCAGAAACTATTTCACGTATAATCTATGATGGTTGGATTTGTAGATTTGGTTGTCCCATTAGATTAACATCGGACCAAGGACGCCAGTTTGAAAGTGATATGTTTCAGCAATTAACTAAATTATTAGGTATAAATAAGATCCGCACAACGCCCTACCACCCTCAAGCAAATGGTATGATAGAGCGTTGGCACAGATCGCTTAAAACATCGCTTTCCGCTCGCTTATGCAGTGTAGCATCGACCTGGGTAGACGAGTTATCGACAGTTTTACTAGGGCTTAGGTCATCAGCGAGGAGCGATAGCGGAGTAAGCGCGGCCGAACTTACGTATGGTTGCACATTGCGATTACCAGCAGATTTTTTTAAAGATCATAACCTTAACAATTATACTAGTAATTACGAGTTAGTTAATAATATTAGGAAGTCTATTAACAATTTTAAATCTAATAGTTCTGAACCTAGAATTAAACGTAATTTATTTTTACATCCCGACTTAAAGTCCTGTGATTATGTATTTATTAGACATGACGCTGTTCGTAAACCTTTACAACCAACATACGACGGACCTTTTCGCGTATTGGACAAAGGAACTAAGGTATATTTAATTCAACTGCCCGGTAGAACTACTAGGATATCAATAGATAGGTTAAAACCAGCCTATTGTATACAGGATTGTGAACCTGAACCACGAAATCCTGAACCTAATTTTGCCGAAGTTGAGCCAAGGTGCGAATCACCTAAGCGTGTAACTCACACCACACGAAGTGGGAGGCTTATTAAGAAACCAGTGCGATTCAGCTAATTTCTTAATCTAGTACACATTATATGAAAACGTAGCATTTTTGCTGAAATAAATACAGATGTTTGTTATACTTAATTTTAAACTACATCTAACTAAGTTACTGTTTATACATACTTTTAAGTTATAATTTTAATTACTTTTTGTCTCAATAATGGGCAAAAATTTAAGCAAAGAGCAAGTTGCCGAAAACTTGGTAATAGCTCAGAATGGCGCCAATGCTGCTCATCTTGAAAATCAATTAAATAATTACGCTATCCTAACGTTATCAGTGGGGATATTACTATTGATAGTAATCTCTTATGTTTTGTATAAACGCTGCCATCATAAGACAAGGAAGTGGGTACAGAAGCAAATTGTATCTTATTCCACTCCTCGTGCTGTGACTGTGGATACCAGAGTTGCGCCAGGGCAAATTCCAGCACAAGCGCAGACGCAGGCCACGCCTAGTGTTTATGTACAACAGTAAATAAAATGCAAGGTACGTTGTGTGATGTGAATTGTGTAATTTGTGTAATCGTAAGTACTTAATTAAAATTATTGTTTTAAGTGATAAGCATTCACTATGCAATCTAAATATCTAAATTCTAATTTTTTCAAGTGCAATAATATACTTAATTAAAAATCTTAAACTGTAATAGGTAATAAGTTACATTAATATTATTTCGAAGCAATTGTATTAATATTATTTTGATAAAATGAAATCAATATTGTTACAATTTCGAAACACTTAATTGTAGTTAGTAATTATTATGTTGTACCAGTATATTATGCACGTAAGCACCTACATATTGCAAGAATGTATGTGATGTCTCATATCAACTACTCAAATTACAAAGCTAATCTGTTTACATTCAAGTTCTATTTTTAGATTGCATTGTAGTCATACACTATTGTAATTGACCATTTGTAATTCTGTGTTATAACAAGGGGAATATAAAAAAAATATTTTGTTTTAAAAAAAGGGGGGGTGTAATGTAGGGACACACATGTAAACTATAGTACTAAGTTTCACACTCATGTTTCGTCAAGTAAGCATTTTATGTAATTAGCTTCAGTCTTGGGTCATCCTGACTGGGAGCGGTCGCGTACCACCAATAAACGGACATAAGTTAAATATAGTTTGATTTCGCTCTTATAGGCACCCGGACCCAATATGCCTTAAACGTAAAAGGTTCAATACGATTTTTGCTTGCTTCTTAGGTAAATTGGTTATTTGTAATTAACAAAACATAATTATTCAAAAAACCAAAAACACGACTGCAAAAAATATGGTATTTTTACTGGCTTTCATTTGATACCCATATTGCTATGGTAAAGAAAAAATCAAAACCCCCTCCCCATTAATTTCCATTTGCGGGCGCCATTTTTTAAATGTATAAAGCCTATGTCACTCTCACAATATTGACAAATTCAACGAGAGCTCCAAGTCAAAAACTGTTTAGCCATTTGCGCTGTATACAATTATACATACATACATACTCTCGAAAAACCCTCCTTTTGGGTAATTAAATACTATTAGGTCTGGTATGTTGATAACCCACAACATAAGGAAGAAAAGACATCCCACCGTCACGATCTTCAGTTATTCCGTCATCATGGCGCTTGCAACAGCGCTGATAATATCCTAAACTTGAAAATAAAAAAGGTAGTACGTACATAGTAAGAAATCCCATAAATAACTATTTTAATAAGAAGAAGACATATAGTTCTAGGTAAGAAAGGAGATGTTTCTAGGAAGGTTAAGTGTTGTGTAATGTAACACAAGTATGTTTGGTCGTGGGTAAGTTACTATCTTATACCTAAATACAATTTTTAGCTTTCTGTGATTATTGTAGATTTAAAACATGGCAGCTGACAAATATTAGTTATAAATACAACACTCTATTTATTTATAAACTTAAGACTAGAACACCTTTTTTTTTTTTTTTTTTTTTTTGGCGTGGTGGAAACGCATTTACGCGCGATACCCCCCCCTGGGGAAGAGAAGGGCCTGTGTGGGACTCCCGCCCTCAAAAGGGCGTCCTACCCACTAAAACCACCACGGTGTTCCCTCAGCTCGCCTCAGTGCCAGGGCCACGGGATCGCTCCGCGCATTCACTACGCGACCCTGGCGGCGATGGCTCCTTGTCGAGCCCCTCCTCGCTCTTTGTGAGTAGTGTGCAGGAACACTTACACACTACTCAGGCCACTAAGAAGACTAGAACACCTATCCTAAGTTAGAAAGCAAAATAAAGGTTTTAACATGCGATACATTCAATTAAATAGTGTTATGTCATTCCGTCAGAGGCCCTAGGGCGGCTTGATAACTTCTGACAGTAAGGTTTGTCACTTGCCTTACATACACCCCTCCACCAATCCGCACTGAGCCCGCGTGGTGGAGTAGGGCTCGTACCACCTCATTGTTGAGGTGAGGCCTTTTCCCAGCAGCGGGATCTAATAGGCTGACTTTTTAATATGTCATTCCAATCACATTAGTCAGGACAGGGGGTTTGAATTTTTAATTCAGACTAAACTAGGTCGACGAAAATAAAACTGTGGACCTACAAACTGTGAATTTAAAATGTTATAAAATGGACCACGTTGTAAAAGATGGGTAGATGCAGTGGGTTCTCTCCTCTCTTTTATTATTTGGTAAAACGTACAATCTAAATGTATTATTGCACTTGAAAAAAACGACCACCAGAGGCGGGAATCGAACCCGCGTTCCTCGCATACCGGGCGATTGCCTAACCTCTCAGCCACCCTGGCGTTGGCAGAGCCTGTCGAAATTTTCAAGTGCTTCTTAACGCTGTAATGCCGCGTTGTATCATCAATGTTATTGGGATTATACCCTCAACACTCGAAAGAAATCGAAAGATGAAGTTTGCCAATAAGATAATTATTATTGTTTTTAAGTGATAAGCATTCACTATGCAATCTAAATATTGCTTGAAAATTTCGACAGGCTCTGCCAACGCCAGGGTGGCCGAGAGGTTAGGCAATCGCCCGGTATGCGAGGAACGCGGATTCGATTCCCGCCTCTGGTGGTCGTTTTTTTTCAAGTGCAATAATATATTTAGATTGCATAGTGAATGCTTATCACTTAAAAACAATAATAATTATCTTATTTGCAAGCTTCATCTTTCGATTGTTAAATACTTGCAATAGTATTTCTTTCGAGTGTTGAGGGTATAATCCCAATAACATTGATGAAAGCAACGCGGCATTACAGCGTTAAGAAGCACTTGAAAATTTCGACAGGCTCTGCCAACGCCAGGGTGGCCGAGAGGTTAGGCAATTGCCCGGTAAGCGAGGAACGCGGTTTCGATTCCCGCCTCTGGTGGTCGTTTTTTTCAAGTGCAATAATATATTTAGATTGCATAGTGAATGCTTATCACTTAAAAACAATAATAATAATCTTAAAACGTACAATTCAACTTTTTCCCCTGACAAATAATGAATTTGCTACTGCTATACACTTGTATACATGAGTTGGTTAGTTGTATTAATGACAAGAATAATTAATGAAATATATGTGAGAAACCTAGGTGACATGACAAATAATAAATAATAAAAGTATTTATTTCAGACAACTATGATCCATAAAGTGTTGGTAAAAGCTTAATGACTATGTTAGTATTTTATTTGTAAAACGGACTTTGTTTATCATGAAGCCAATCAGTGGGCAATCCCCACTATCAGCTATCTCTTTCAGTGGACAAAGTGGAGACATTTCAAGTTAGCCGTCGCATAAACTGTAGGCATACCTTTTTAGGGTTCCGTACCCAAAGGGTAAAAACGGGACCCTATTACTAACGCTGTCTGTCTGTCTGTCTGTCACCAGGCTGTATCTCATGAACCGTGATAGCTAGACAGATGATGTATTTTTGTTGCCGCTATAACAACAAATGTGCGAGCGAGCGAGTGGTGCGAGCTTACCCAGAAGGTTCTGGCACTTCCATTCACCGACGGAACACAGCACGCTGCTTGGCACCGGACCTCGATGGGGGATACTATCCCCCATCGAGGTAGCTACCAGGCGGCACCTAGCAGAGCCTGCCACTGGTGTTAGGTCGTTGCCCGGAGTGGACCACTAGGAGGTAGATCCTTTACCTTTCACTATTTGAGATGAAATCGAACAGATTGGAAAATTGTTCTTTATTATTACACGCTCACTGTGTATTGCTCAATTAGGCTTCGTCGTGAGCTCCAAAGTGCTTCCGCGTCAAAACCAGGACACGTGTTTGTAAAAACGCCTATGTGTGTAGTGCTGTGCGTCGAATGTAGGCCGGGCCCAGGGGTGGCGGGCTAGAAAACAATTGTAAAAGTGCTCTTAATTTTTTTTATATCTTTGCGAAATGTGTTTAATTTTTTTATTTTTAGATCTCTCACTTTCTCTCCCTTATAACCGTCGGCAGGCCTGTGTATCTCCCCGCGTAGGTAGCAAAAACCTACCTACGCGCGGCGCCCCTACTTAGGGGCTAAAACAAGTTGCGTGTCGCTACCGGTCAGTGACACGCTCGCGCGTTTTATTCACCGGCGGCCGCGCGGCTACGTTGCTGGCTGGACGAGAACGAATAAAGTACTAGAAAGAGGCGCTAAATGGCGTTAGAAGCTTCTCGTAGCAGTCAACCCTATCGCGTCGCGTGATATTACGTCACTGAATAGGTTTAGTGTATTATGAATCATATTCCAGAGCAATAAGTATGAAATTATCTTGCAATGGAGTTTTGTAGGTGTCTACACGAAAATGTGCTTGACTCTGAGGCGAACTAAATTACGCCATATTGTTGACGATATTGAGTAGACATTTCTTTGAATACAATTGCTAAGTCATACTTCTGTACAAGGTACTAGTACTTATTCTGTGCCGTCGGAGTATATATTTTTGAGTTCGGATTTTGCAAAACAACGATTTTGATAATTTGTGTAAGCAATGTAAAAATCGCCTTTAAACCTTTTTTATACAACTTTAATATACATTAAATTTCTTAAGAACAAATATTTACAAATATTTGTTTACAGTTACACTCAAAGAAACACTTTTATTATTATTGATATTTGGGCCAAATGTTATTTGTCTATTTTGGCAGCCCTTTTAATTATAGCTCATTTATTTATAGAACACAAAACAGACTACAATCGATACAGGAATCACCAGATTTTTCGTGTAGTGAGTTTTGTTATCTCATCCGGGTGCATTATATTATGCTGCCCTAAATGGATGCCTAAAGAAAGACTTAGTTATAAGATTTGAAGAAAGACTTAGTTCTTGATTATAACACCAAATCGAAACTAGGTAAGCTGGATTTCGGTAATCCTGGCCAGGGTTGATTTGCTGGTAGCCCTAGCAAGGTTGTGAGGAAATAATGGCCATTGTTTTACGACTAAAGCTTTTGGATAAGAAGCGATCTAATGGGCGGGACTACTTACTGCGTCACGATTTATCGCTGGTTCGCCGACTGCAACTCTATTGCGGTTGCGTAGCTGATAAATTAATATCACTTGATCTTTTAGGCCCACTTGCACAAGTCCGGGTTAGCTATTCCGGACTTTTTCAAGGCCTATTATCTGAGTTGAAAGCCCACTTACACGAGTCTGGATTAGCTCATCTGAAAGGTCTACTTGCGCCAGTCCGGATCAGCTAATCTCGACTGGCGCAAGTGGGCTTTTATCTCAGGTAATAGGACTTTAACAAATCCAGATTAGCTTGTCCGGACGTGCCCTGGGCCTTAATCGCTTGCGATAGCTTACTGTAAAGGCATCTTACTCATAGATGTACAAGAAAAGTGTTATGATTAAGTTACCTATCCATCGCATACAATGAATACTGACTTCTGACTTCTTCTGACTGAATGTTATTAAACTGATTTAAATTATAAGTTTAGTCCTGTTTTTTTTCCTTTTCATATTTTGCCTGTAACTCGTGATTTCATTTATTAAATTTAGTTCTCCATGTTTAATTGGCATGGGTAAATTTTTTTAAAATTTTTCACTAGAATTTTTTTTTGATAGTAAGCATAAAATAACTGCATATTCACTCTTTTATTGATAGTATCCAGATCATAGTATTTATGGAACACTTAAGCCGGCAACGAAGTTATATATATTAAATAAATCAGCCGAAAATAAAGTGTATTCTTATGTAAGCTGCTGCTGCTGAAACATTTCGATACTTTTTTTAAAAAAATTAAAGAATAGATGCTATAACTATTACGTAGATACAGATAACAGATAATATTATTGTGGTAAGTATTCGTACATACTTTTCACAGATGAGGTAATCATTTCCGAGTCTACGAAGAGCTTACCTAATCACTAAGAATAGTTGAAATGATATAAAATGTAGCAAAGTTTCAAAAAATAATTGACACACCCTTGTGTTCAGTATCTCACGTATACTACAGGACAAGATATTGGCACCTCAGCTGGTCTGCAATTTGTAGCACAGAACAGTCCACCGCTTTGTCGAACGACGAAACGGGCGCCACGACAATGGGCTGCATTTTTCAAAGACAGCCGTGTAAGGGGAGGTGAATACGCTTCAGGGCTGAAAAATGCTGCGGGAAGCGTCCAAGATATTTTAAAGTGCTTCGAATCAATTCGAACTGGCCCAGATCTCGCTATATTGGGCTACTTTCCATGGGTCTGTGTCGATCTATCTGAGCCGCTGTCCTGCAAGCCTACCTACCATGACTTAGGATAGTTTCAATATTTTTGACACTCAGTGTTATTACTGACGTACACTGAGCCACAGAATAAGTACTAATACTCCGTACAGTACAAATTCACAGAAATATCTACTTAATGTTGTTAACGATATGGTGTAATTCAGTTCGCCTCTGACTCAAACACATTTTCGTGTAGACACCTACAGAAATACATTGCAAGATAATTTCATTCTTATAACACTGGAATATGATTAATAATACACTAAACCTATTCAGTGACGTACTATCACGCAACGCGTTAGGGTTGACTGCCACAAGAAGCTACTTACGCCATCTAGCGCATCTTTCTTGGACTTTATTCACGCTCGTCCAACCAGCAACCTAGTGTCGCACACCGCCGGTAAATAAAACGCGGGAGCGTGTCGCTGCCGGCTAGCGACACCCAAATTGTTTAGTCCCTTACCGAGGGGTCGCCGCGCGTAGGTACGTTTTTGCTACCTACGCGGGAAGATACACAGGCCTGACTGAGCAAAAGGTACCAAAATATAAGTTTTAAACAATGAGTCGCCCCATTGTTTTGTAGTTTTTGGGGCTAAACAAATACTTTTTATTTCTTTTATTTTTATATTTTTTCCCGGACTAACGTTCTTTCCATCCGAGCTACCGTGCAGTTAATCCACCCGTGTAGTAAGAGCGTTGGTCCAGTTAGCCAAAGGTCGTGGGTTCGAATCATACCCATGTTGCAGTTTTTGGGTTTTTAAACTTATAAAAATAGCACATATGAATTGTATTTTTTTCTGATTTTAGTTTGAAAGCTGTTGTTGATTGTGCGCTTTCCCTAAAATATATAACTACTTATTACAATTTAAAGAAAACCAGAGCGGACTGTGAGACCACATGTCGTCTGTTGAAGGTTAAGAGCATAGGTCTTGTCGGTGGAAAATTTTCCAGCTTTCTTTGCATTCTGTCCTTTTGCCGCAGTTGGTCCTGCGCCTGATCTCTCTACGGTCATGTCGGATTGCCGTCTCACCGAATTATGAGAGTGAAGGAACAGAGAGTGCACCTGTGTATTGCGCACACACTTGTGCACTAAAATATGGCCCGCGCAGTTGGCTAATGTCTATTGAGATAGGCCGCCGTAGTCGAAACTCGGCTAGGAGGACATTATTATTATTATCTCCTGATAGGAATATTTGTCGTATATATTGTTGTACTACTGTCAAACGACTTACGGCGGCGAATACAATAAAATTACTAAAGGTAATTAAAATTTATATTGTTGAAATTTGGATGAATTGCCTAAGTGTATTTTAACACCATTGCTTTTTAATTTCCATCGGTATTTTTGTTGTATTCATCGTCGAAAGTCGTTTGACAGTTGTCTAGTTGGCTTGGTCGGGTTATAATACAATTTATTGAGTACTAGTGGTTACCCGCGACTTCGCTCGCAAAAGTTGGATTTTCCATATAAACTTTCAGTCCCCATTTCACCCTCTTAATATTTTTATATCGCGACAAAATGTAGCCTATGTCCTTTTCAGGGTCTCGAACTGTCTCCATACCAAATTTCATCTCAATCGGTGCAGTGGTTTAAGCGTCAAGAGTTAACAGACAGACACACTTTCGCATTTATAATATGAGTATGGATTTATTTTTCATCTTTGGTTACAATTAATTCGATTTGTGAATTTATTAAAAGCCGGTATAATCATATTATTTTGGAAATAACATGTTTCGTTCGAATTATGAACGATGTTTACACAGTAGCCTACCTTAATCTTTATTATTTTCCATCAAATGTGATAGAAGTAAAATGCTTGCTCAGTCGTAAGTATGAAAATACTGTTATGAGATCCAATGAAAATACTCAAGAAAAATAGTGATATTTTCCAATGAAAATTAATATCCATTTGATCCTAACGTTATTTGCTGAAAATATTGAACGAGTTACATTTCTATGAAATGAAAGATACCATACCTTATTGATTTAAAATAAAAGACAAATTACTTTATGGACTAGAGAAAAGACATAGAACTCGCAGAAAAGTTGTAATAATACGACCGTCTTGATGTAGTGGTTCGTGCTCCGGACTACAAAAAAAAAAGGTCGCGGGTACAAAACCGGCAAGGGCCAAATGTTTGTGTGACGAGCACGAACATTAATTGTACCTAAGTAATGGATGTTTATAAATGCATAATTACGTATGTTTATTCGTTATCCTAGTCGCCAAGTGCTACAAGCTCACGCTTAGTTTGGGGCTAGGTAATTATTGGTGTGGTAGGTATATTCTCTTGTGAATGTTTATTATTTCTCGAGTAATTCTGTTAGAGAGGAGCGTCGGTGGCGCAGTGGCTAGCGGGTTGCCTCTCATGCGGAAGGTACCGGTTCGATCTCACGTGCCACCTTGTACAAATGACTTTTTCTGAGTAATGTACATTAGTTGTTGCACTAACCAATGCTCTTACGGTGAGGGAAAACATCGTGAGGAAACCTGCACATTCAGGCGACTGCATGTGTAACCATGATCCAAACTGATCAGGTTCCCCTACGGAGGTCAGATGGCAGGCTCCACTGTAATTACCTAATCTGCCACATCCTGGATCATGTTCATCAGACCCTGGGCCCTCGCGTGCGAGTGCACAACCGGGATAGCGCTAGGAGAACAGTAATTCTGTTTGTCTGTAAGTACGAGTACTAACTTTATAAGTAAATGTCGGATGAAGAATGATGTCCTGGCTACCCGGTACTAAGTTTTTGTAATAACGGGGTATAAGCCACTATAATTCTCTTAAGCACTAGAGCATCAAGTCTTATATTAACACTCAATGGCTATAACTCTGATTAAGAGGTCTTCAGCCAAGAACAGTCGCTTATTAGATCAAGTGATCGATCGGAGTCGATTCGATTCGGCTGGAGTCTTGTAAAAATGCGTACAATCGGCTTACTGTGGCGCGGGGCGGCACCGCTTTGAAGTTGAGTGACGGCTCCTTTGTGGGGACAACAGCCGGCCGGGATTAGGGTAACCATGATAAATAGTCAATAGGATTGTGTCTCTAAATTATCCACGATCCTATCAGCGGTGGCAGGCTCCGCTAGGTGCCGCCTCGTAGCTACCACCCTCCCACCGGAGCCCGGCAAGCAGCTTGCTGTATTCCGTCAGTGAGTGGTAGTGCCAAAACCTTCTACGTGAGCTCGCTCCACTATCCACGTCTGGCTTACTTTTAGAGTCAAGAGCATACTCATTTCAAAGCATCAGCAGGCCTTTACTTCCATATGTGAAATAGTCTTAATCGTCTGTTATATTTTCTGCCAACGAAAAGTAAGTACTTAATGGATTATTTGTAAATCTGTATTATGCCATATGTAATATTAATTCGCAACTTATCCTGCTTCGGTCTAGTTGATTGGCCACTCCAATCATCCCTCAGATACATAAGTGGATTTGTGCCCGGGCCGCAGATAGGGCTTGTAATAGATTCCACATTTGTCAAAACAGGATTTATTAAATTGATTCATCCCGGTCCAGGGCGCCTGATGAAGATGGGATAAAGGGTCATGTAGGCATGTTGTGTGTTAATCAAAGGCGAATGTAGTGCCGAACACTTTGGCTTAACACAACGTTGTTGTTTCACTAGTCAACCTCATCTAATATATTTTTAATAAAGTTTGTTGCGGCGTTTAAGGCAGTAAGCCATCCTCGACCGTCACGCTAAAGTTTTATTGTTACGAGCAAATCTTCGCAGATTCACATCACGGGACCATACGTCACGAACTGTTTTTACAAAGTTAATTATTTTCATTTTAGACAGAGTTATAATATTTTCTGCATTAAATTTTACTATGTCACGTCATTATCATTTTTCTGTACAATCTTTTACGCTCCTTGTTAGTATATTTAAAAATACTTTTCTATTCATACATTTTCTTATTGCTCCAAAAATTACGAGTAAGTAAGTATAATACAACAAAATGATGCCTCGCATCTAACTTATTTACTAGTTCATATTTGTTTCTTACGTTTACGCGAATTGTTGAACTCATTAAAACACAATTTTACGGATTACATCGCGATTTTTTTACATTTTATTTAAAACCTGATGTTTCGAACACTTTACAGTTAGTTATTTACTAGTTCCTGGTTAAGTTTTATTATATTATTGTCTTTATTAGTTACAATAGTTATCTAATAATAAGTAACACTCAAGCAATTTCCTAGCTAAGTAACCTATACTGAGACATCCCTGTCCAGCTGTATACTAGTAGCCTCCAGCATGTTTTAAGCAAACAGCCCGCACCGTTGTTCCGCAGGACAAAGCAAAGCAAACACCTGGTAGTAAACTTATTCTGATCGACTTTTAGTATTTTCGACTTTTTTGTACTGCTCTCTCAAGCCCGCATCTCGATGTGAGCGAGAAAGACGGCTAAGTCTGACAATAAGATATGCTCTGACAGAGTTGTGCCTCAGCTGTGCTTTGATTGTTTTATTTGTTTGCACTTAAAGATTACACGTGTTATGTGTTGTAGCATTTTTTTAGGCTACCGTACCCCAAAAGGAAATAAGAAACCCATATAGGGATCACTTTGTTGGTCGTCTTTTTGTCAAAATCTTTTTTCTCAGGAACGCGTGGAGGTATCAAGTTGAAACTAACACCAAATACTTATAGCTGCGGTCCCATAAGCCTGTATGAAAATCAAGCTTCTAAATTTACGCAATCTAAAGATTCGGCCATTTTAGCCATATTAGAAAATATGGCTAAAATGGCCGAACATTTTGTGGGGGAATCAAAACCTACAGGAATTTCATAATTGTATTCTAATCAAGAAAGAAAAACAATGATTTACCTTTCATTTAGCTAAACGAAAGGTAAATTATTGTTTTTAAGTGATAAGCATTCACTATACAATCTAAATATATTATTGCACTTGAAAAAATGACCGCCAGAGGCGGGAATCGAACCCGTGTTTTTTTCAAGTGCAATAATATATTAAGATTGCATAGTGAATGCTTATCACTTAAAAACAATAATTTATCGTATTTGCAAGCTTCATCTTTTAATTGTTAAATACTTGCAATAGTATTTCTTTCGAGTGTTGAGTGTGTAATCCCAATAACATTGATGAAAGCAACGCGGCATTACAGCGTTAAGAAGCACTTGAAAATTTCGACAGGCTCTGCCAACGCCAGGGTGGCCGAGAGGTTAGGCAATCGCCCGGCATGTGAGGTTCGATTCCCGCCTCTGGCGGTCATTTTTTCAAGTGCAATAATATATTTAAACGAAAGGTCTTACAGTGCAAGTAAAGGAAGCATTTTGTATTTGGATATAGTAAATTCAAAAAACTAAACTAGTTATAATTTGTAAGTAAAAACTATGTCCTTAATTTTATGACAATGATAATATATTAAAAGTGTCGGATATCCGAAGAATGTTGCCGAGATGTGCCTACGTCTACGCTACGCGTAATAAATACAAAAGCTAATAGGATTGCCGTATCGCCGAAAGAAAATACTAATGCATTTGTCAATTGTAAATCAGTGAGGTCATTTATACAAATGAGAAATAAAGTAGGTCCCAGTACACTACCTTGTTGTACACCGTAATTAGCAGTGTACATTTTTGAAACAAATAATCTCACAAGAAGGTATTAAATTTAATAAAGTTACGTAGCCCGGAACGGAAGACAATATGGGAGGTCAAAGGCTCATCGTGTAGGTTGCCTTAATTAATTCCCCCCTCTTAAGACTTGTTGCTTGAGATTATCGAATGCTGCAGAAGGTCAATTGATATAGGGTGTACACAAAACAGCAAATAATTTCATGGTAGTTTAAAGATTTTAATTAATTATTTTTAGTGTTCCATAGTAAACAGGGAACCTTTATAGTTTCGCCTTATTTGTTTATCCAACTACCCTTACAGCAACACGCACTTTACCCATTTGTATTTTTTGTGCATTAAACCAATGTTAAAGCTTTTCCTTTTTACTTTAAATTGCAAGCCAAGTTGTATGCAAAACTTGCCCACATGACATACATGCATTAAACATTCTCAAAGATTCAGTGTAAAATTCAGAACTTACTACATTTGTCATAACTTAGTTTTGTATGAGTACACACGGCCGTAAGTCAGGCTACCTTACTTTGACCTTGGGGCCGCTTCTATTCCTTACATAATAAAAGCTGTTTTCGTTGTTCACATGGGTAACCTGACGTGCTCACTGTACATTTTCTCAAGAGTCCTTTCACAGCAGCTTTGAAAGGCAAGCGCGAAGGCGTCGACCAACTTAAGGCATTTCATTTAATAGTTTCTAACTCGTTTACGAGTATGTTTCTTCCTAAAAATTCCTTGAAACGAATAATGGAGAGAACTGAATGAATCTAGCAGAACCAGGTATTTTACTTAGTTCAAAGATTTAATGGTTAAAGCGAAAACTAGGGTTTTGTTTAAAGTTTTAAAATTTATTTATCAAATATGATTAGAAAAAGGTAGGGACGAAAACGAAATGACACGTAAATTACCAAACACTTTAATATTAATTAAATAAATTGTCTCAACAAACACAACAATTACCTTTCTGCGAAATAACCGTGAGCTTGTGTTACGGTGACTAGAATAGACTCATGTCACTTTTTTTAATAACATTAATTTGCCCGGCTGCTAAGTGTACAATAAAAGAATGGAAATGTTAAATAGATTCATATTTTTCACATATAATATTTTTCAATTGACGTCTCGAATATCCTAAGGACGCCGGCATCCCGATAACAATCGATTACTTAATATGCCTGGAAACATGAAACTTGAAGGATTAAGCGGGACATTCATTTAAAACAAAATCATGCAGTTACATCAACGACTTGAGTTTTGACCGTTAAAAAAACGGAACACAATTTTCACCGGTAACTTAACTCATATTTTATGAGCAGCAAAAGCAAATAATAAAACACTCGGACAACCATTAGAGGTGCGAACGAATCCCACCCTAATTGTGCGCGTATCACCCCACTTGCTTTCGATTTAGCCGTTCAACTTTTGTGTCGCCGCCGCGGCCCGTGGTTGCGCATGCAGGTGGTAACAAAGGTCCCTCGTTAGCGGTTTGGGCCGAGGATACGAACGATAGAACAGCCAGCAGCACGCTTCTTTTGGTTCCGTAGCCGTGAAATGCAGCCATTATAGTCTGACAAGTCCTTGCGCGATTGCGCAAGACGTGCGGGAGGCGATTGTCAACGCAAATCCATTCCCCGCAACATCACCCGTCACCCGCTGACCTCTAGCTTGTCTCGCCCCCCGTACCTCTGGCGACTGCAGGAAAGTCCCGCATGAACTTGTCAGACAACAAATACTCTAGTCCAGGCACTATGAGCTTGCACTTGTAGAAAATTGACATCGGCACTGCCAACTGCCATCACTGGCAGAATTGCCATGGACGTTGAGTGTTAGGGCGATCTAAATGACACGATTGCTACAAATTAAGAACCTTCATTTAAGGATAGAATACACTCATATACTATGAGAAGAAATTAAGGTGCTTTGCATGTGACGATCACACTGTAGGGTGATCAGGCTAGTTCTTATTTCACTAACTCATGTAATAACGATTTGTTGTTTTGAAAATATTGCTGATCATGATTTTAAAACATATAGCATGTTACAAAAGACTGATATTATTATGCCTATAAGTTCCTCATACATCCTCTGTGAAAAACCTAACTGTCCCGCAATACCAAGATTAGAAATATTCAACTTTTTTTACTTTTTGCATTCTTTTAGTTTACTTGAGTGGCGAAGTGGATGGTAGTTTCCACCGATCTTCGAAGCAGGTTACAAAGACATCGCTGGTATTGTAAACTAAATGGTTTACCTGTTTTCCTTTGGCTAGGTTTGGGGGGCAGAGGGAACCACGGAGAAATGTATTTGAGTGCAATCTCCGGCTTCAAAACTGCGGAAATGCCGTAGTTGCCTTTGTTTTGCGGATATATCGGGAAATTCTTAGCTTTTGGAGGGCGCCGGGTTTTCCAGAATATTCCGTTTCTAATGGAATCGTCAACGCGAATCTCTTAACTTGCCTCTCCTGCGGCGGATTAACGTAATTTTTTTCTCGTTAATACATAGTTTTAAACATTTTTATAAAATTATGTTCTTAAAAAGTAAAATCCAAAGATTTTACGTGTACAATTATTTGCTGTGTTCCTTCAGCGATTGGGAGTGCCAGAAACATTACATCCAAAAAAACGAGTACGATAACAAAGGAAGATAATAATAAAAAAACATACATTGAAAATAAAAAAAAGAACATAAAAAACGTATGTTATGATGTTTTTTTACGTTATTTTTTTTAATTTAAGGGTTACCCTAAGGAGTACCTTAAGGAGTAAGGCCGAGGCCCTGACCAGCCAGAGCGTCAGGCTGCTGCATGGCGCGCAGCGAACGCTGGCGGTCAGGGCCATACGGGGGTACCGCACGATCTCATATGGAGCGGCGTGCGTGTTGGCTGGCTTTCCACCCTGGGAACTGGAGGCCGAGGCTCTCGCGTCCCTATATTTCTGGCGCGAGAGGGAGACGGCAAGGTTGGGACAGCGGCCAACACTGCAGGAGACCGAACGACAGCGGTCCGGACTCCGCCGGGCCGTTGTTGAAGAGTGGGTGGAGATGCTCGCGAACCCAAGTGCGGGCCTCCGCACCATCGGGGCAGTTCGCCCTATTTTGGAGGGATGGCTGGACAGGCGTCACGGCTCCCTAACATTCCGCCTGGTGCAGGTTCTCTCGGGACATGGCTGTTTCGGGAGGTATCTGCACCGAGTCGCGGGGAGGGAGCCGACTGCCGTATGCCACCACTGCTCGGGCTGCCCCGAGGATACGGCGGACCACACGCTGGTGGAGTGCCCTGCCTGGGAATCTCAGCGTGCGGCCTTAACGGGCGTTATAGGTGGCGACCTCTCGCTCCCGACCGTGGTGCGAGCTATGGTCGAGAGCGACAGGTCGTGGAACGCTGTGCAGGACTTCTGCGAAGAGGTCATGCTGCAGAAGGAGGCGGCGGAGCGAGAACGGGAGATTTCCACCTCCAACCCGATCCGCCGCAGACGGGTGAGACGCCGGCCGAGGGCCGATCCAGGCGCTAGACGTCCACCATGAGGCCTGCGGATGGCGGACTTAGGGGGTCCGCCATCCGCCACTTAGTGGCCTGAGTAGTGTGTAAGTGTTCCTGCACACTACTCACAAAGAGCGAGGAGGGGCTCGACAAGGAGCCATCGCCGCCAGGGTCGCGTAGTGAATGCGCGGAGCGATCCCGTGGCCCTGGCACAGAGGCGAGCTGAGGGAACACCGTGGTGGTTTTAGTGGGTAGGACGCCCTTTTGAGGGCGGGAGTCCCACACAGGCCCTTCCCTTCCCCAGGGGGGGGGTATCGCGCGTAAATGCGTTTCCACCACGCCAAAAAAAAAAAAAAAAAAAAAAAAAAGGAGTTCATTAATAAGAGTTTAAAGTAAATAAGTTAGCAAAAATAGTAAGTAAGCATCAAAGTGTTGTAATGCGCTTTAACGCGGAGCAACATTATAATTAAATAACCATACAAATAAATAACCTAAACAAAAAAACCGGCCAAGTGCGAGTCGGACTCGCGCGTGAAGGGTTTCGTACCATTAACCTAAAAGATAAGATAAGATAAGATAAGATAAGATAAGATAAGATGAGATTTTATTTCTCGACATAAATTTTACAAAATAGTGATACAGTTGTGAACTATAGCTAGTGATATTAGCTTAAACCATTAACAGCTAAAACATTAGACAGTATAGGCAAAAAAAGTATATATTATTATTTTATTTATAATTTCAAAAGTATTCATCACAGAATACCCGAAACAATTTTGAATAAGAGTTTCCGCGCCTGTTTCTTTACGTAAGTGATTTGAAGTTTAAGTTTATAGGACTTTAGAAATCACAGGGGGGGGACACCGTGTCAACGACTTTGGCGGGCTATATCTCGCAAATGGTAAAGCTGATAAAAGTGTTGTATGGAAACCCTACCTTATTTTTATAGTCCTTTTCAACGATACCCCACACAAGGGGGTGCACTCAAAAAAATAATTAACCCCCCCCCCTTTACATATATTAGGAGGTACCCTTTAAAAAGGGTAATTTTATGTTTTTGTATTTTTAAAAATGAGATCTATATGTGAAATATCCTCGAACCAAGAAACATGCAAATCAGTCCATAAACCTAGAAGATATTTTGCTGTGACAGTCTAGGACGGACGGACTGAACGATCTTATAAGGGTTCCTTGTCGGACTACGGAACCCTAAAAAGGCACGGACCAAAGAGTCTGTGGATGTAGTTTTATTTAAAAAAAAAACCCATACTAGCCGGGGCTAAAATAATATCTTTTTAGCTGGGTAGAGTAGGGGAGGTAGAGTTTTTCAAAAATTTAAAAAACAGAGATAGGCCATGATTTCGGTACCAACCGACAGGGCTAAGCAAAATACATACGATTCCGTCGATATATCGCGAGAATAGATTGAATCTTTCTAATATATTGACCTCGCCACCATTAAAATTTAACTTAATTTCGTAAATATACGTTATTTTTAAGTGTCCATATACCGAGAGCGAACGGCATAGATTAACATACGAATACAATGGTTGACGTTGTATCGATCTTCACACCATTAACATTATCTACAGTTTGACGGCCACAGTTCGAAAATTTAATCCAGGATATGGTCGAAATAGTGTTGTTACTTCATCAACTTGAAAGATATTAATTAGGGGGACTGGATCGGATCGAGACACCAAGCAAATTGTTCGTCCCAAAATAAGTCATTCTGAATTTTTCGATCTTTTTACAGGTTGATGAAGTAAAACCACCAGTCCTTCCATGTTTTGTACTTTCATTTTGTACGTTCATGTTAAACGACACCTTGTTCTATCGTCAAATGCTCTATTTTAAGTAAAACTTGAACCGTCCGACGTTAAATTGTTTATTTTTAGGGCTGCCAGCACTTTACTGATTACGGCAAATAGAAATCTTGCGTTATTTAGGGCTGCCAGCACTTTACTGATTACGGCAAATAGAAATCTTGCGTTATTTAGGGCTGCCAGCACTTTACTGATTACGGCAAATAGAAATTTTGCATTATTTAGGGCTGCCAGCACCTTACTGATTACGGCAAATAGAAATCTTGCGTTATTTAGGGCTGCCAGCACTTTACTGATTACGGCAAATAGAAATCTTGCGTTATTTAGGGCTGCCAGCACTTTACTGATTACGGTAAATAGAAATCTTGCGTTATTTCTGAGATACCCTTTATATCTAAATATGTAATATCTTTTTCATCTCACCTGTTCGGAAAGTTGAACTTTCATGTGTAGATAGCCGGGTGGGAAAAAGATTTTCCCTCCTACTTTATACTCCACTCTAACTATTGAATATAAGGCCACTATCGAGAGTATCGATAGTTATTGCAATAGTCAGAGTTGTATCAGCTATCGATAGTGATGTTAGTGTTGAACTTTGATACTATCGATAGTATTGCTGTGTCGATAGTATTTATACTAACGGAGATATCGATTCTATCATTACTATCGGTAGACTATCGATACTATTGCTTTTGCCTAGACTATAGCATTGCTTTTGCCTTAACTATCGATAATCTATCGATACTATTGCTTTTGCTTCAACTATCGATATTTTACCGATACTATTGCTTTTGTCTCAACTATCGATAGTCTATCGATATTTATCAATACTATTGTTTTTGCCTCAACTATCGATACTATCGATATTTTATCGATACTATTCCTTTTGTCTCAACTATCGATAGTCTATCGATACTATCGATATTCTATCGATACAATTGATTTTGTCTTAACCATCGATAGTCTATCGATACTATCGACATTCTATCAATAAAATTGCTTTTGCCTTAACTATCGATAGTCTATCGATACTATCGATATTTTATCGATACTATTACTTTTGCCTCAACTATCGATATTTTATCGATACTATTGCTTTTGTCTCAACTATCGATAGTCTATTGATATTTATCGATACTATTGCTTTTGCCTCAACTATCGATACTATCGATATTTTATCAATACTATTCCTTTTGTCTCAACTATCGATAGTCTATCGATACTATCGATATTCTATCGATACAATTGCTTTTGCCTCAACTATCGATAGTAT
This sequence comes from Pyrausta nigrata, assembly GCA_949316185.1. NCBI lineage: Eukaryota > Metazoa > Arthropoda > Insecta > Lepidoptera > Crambidae > Pyrausta > Pyrausta nigrata. The sequence goes on along the minus strand of OX438954.1, from coordinate 17,224,538 downwards.
TTTATCGATACTATTCCTTTTGCCTTAACTATCGATAGTCTATCGATACTATCGATATTTCATCGATACTATTGCTTTCGCCTCAACTATCGATACCCTCGATTTCCTCACAGTCGAAATGAAAAATAGTATGTTATACAAGGGACCAAAGCACCCATTCCACTCTCGAGCTATTGGCGCTCTCACTTCGTTCGAGCGCCAGAAACTTCTCGAGTGGAATGGTCACTTTCGTCCCTTGTATAACAATCTACTATTTCACACTACCTACTCGGCAATGTTCAATTACACGTCATGCAAACCTGACTTAAAGTTAGTCATTGACGTAATGTTGTATGAAATTTCATTACGCCCCTAGGGAGATAAAGTGATTTGAATTTAGAATAAGAGATCGTAGGCATGATCACACTAGCCCGTCCCGCACCAAAGAGTACATATTTGAAATTTGAATATGGCAGCTAAGAATTTTAGCACGAATGGAATTAAAAAGAACGCGCGCTTCTAAAAAATAAAAAAAAATAAAAAAACCTATGTATTTTAAGAAATTACAAACAATGTTTTCGTAAAACTGTCGAGTGACGAAATTTATTTGACACAGGAGTCAATTAGATGTAAAGCCGCTGGTATTGTTAATAATAATAAGTTACTGCCAGAAAAGTCAAAAGATATAAGTATATAGATAAAATAAGTTTTTTGTAGTACATTTTTTATTGCCTCGTAAGAAGTGTGAAAAGCAGAGTATTCTCCTCGGGGATAAAGATGTCTTCGTCTTGGGCGAGCTTAAATCCCTCGCTACACTCAGGATTCTACTTTTAACTCCCTCGCTATGCTCGGGAGTAAACACTAAACTCCCTCGCTGCGCTCGGGAGTTAACTCTCGAATCCTTCGCTACGCTCGAGATTCAATATAACGCCCGTGACGTAAGACATCACTTTACCCCCTTGGTAAATAATCTACTATTGTTATTTACCTTTCAGGTTCTGTTTAAAGAAATTCTAGCCAGCTAATGCTATTTAAGTTCGATTTTCGAGCTGAAATCTTTTTAGAGCATCGTAAAACACTTTTACATAAGATTGCCCAAAAAAACTGCGTCTTCAAAAGTAAAAGAACTTAAAAAGAAGTTTGTTCCGACAAATCCACTAATAACTTTAGCCACAAAACGGTATAAGGAAAAGCTTAGACGATAAATTCGGGCGAAAGTAGATTAAGGGAAGCCAAACTCAGATAACATTACATCCAAATGCGTTTCAAAGATCAGCAGAAAGATCATTTATCTTTATTCTGTCGCATCCCTTTCGCGCCATCAATCAATTTGGGATACATCAGCGTACACTCGCAGACCACTGTTCAATTTTCTAATGAAAAATGCAAATATACCGGAGCAAGGAAATTTTGGCGAAAAGGTGGGAAATGTGTGGTGCCATGCAGCTTTGGTGGATATATTTATTTAATTTAAAAAAAACTTTGCAGAAATAGAAGTATACAAAAGGTGGTCTTAGTGCTAAAAGCATTCTCTGCCAGTTGTACTTCAGTCCACGTCATCTTATATTTTATCAAATCATATTAATAAACTAAAATAAGGGAAATTATTAATAACTAGTGGTTTCCCGCGACTTCGCCCGCAATAGTTGGATTTTTCATATTTCATCCCCAATTTCACCCCCTTAATGTTTTTATATCGCGACAAAATGTAGCCTATGTCCTTTCAATGGTCTCGAACTGTCTCCATTTCATCTCAATCGGTTCATTGGTTTAAGCGTAAAGAGGTAACAGACAGACAGACAGACAGACCGAACACTTTCGCATTTATAATATTAGTATAGATGATAAATAAATAGGTGGTGGTGATTTTTATAAATCTCTTTCATTTGTTTTTTTTTGTAATAAGTCAACAAAAGGCATTGACGTAGTGGGGGTAAGCATTACTTCATATTTATTTTGTAACAAAGGAAAACTAAAGTAAGCTTAAGCCTGAATTTAACAAATTAATATTATGTTAAGATACGTATATTTATAAAAATTTAAAAATATGTCCTGGTTGTTTGAAACATAATTATTATCAAAAAATATTGCCTTTGTCCAACCAATAAATTTTTTGACACGACTGCGCCTGAAAAAGGGTTATTAAAATATTTTATCACATTACAACAGATTATTAATTACTTGTCACGTTGTGTTTTGTTTCAGCATTTCCGCCATAACTCACTCACCGAAACAAAGGTTAGTAATTGTCGTCAGTGTCTTGACGTTCCAGAAGCGAACGGATAGATTTTAATTTGTAGAGAAGTTCGTTTTGGCTCCCGGCGATTTATTAATAAAGAATAATTTGACTTAGATTAATTGCGCTTTCAAGATAGTGGCTTTCCGGGTAAGGTAAGTGAGTTCGCCTTGATAATGAAGTAGAATATATAAGATCGCATTATCGCTTGTTATAAATTGATCGCAATACAGCTTGTTATAAATTATATCCAGGTCAATTGCTTTGGGTTCTTTTCCACATCCATAACTAAACAACTTAATTTTTAGATAAGTGTTATACGGCTAGAGAGTGGAATTCGTTGCCGGCGGAAGTGTTCCCTAAACACTACGATTTGGATTCCCTTAAGAAAAGAGTGAATAGGCTGCTTCTAGACAGACATGTCCCATCATCAGGTGAGATTGCGGCCAAATGTCTGCCTATTAAATTAAAAAAAAAAGTGTTTACACGGGGTCACGCACCCGAAAATAGGACAGTATCCAAACGTTAAGATACATAGGTATTTAGGATTTAAGTGCTGGCACGAAGTCATGCACCCAAAATGGGGCAGTACCAAACGTTGAGATACATAATTAGGGCGTACAGGATTTAATTATTTTATAATTAAAGCAATTTCTTTTCAAGTTTGTACGAAATAAAATTCATTCATCCTCCTCCTTAAGTCGCTCTTTTTCGGAAATCGTTTTGACGGAAGTGTTCTAGTTGATTTCAGTCCACCTTCTGCGGTCTTCAGCTTGATGGAGAGCCTGAGATATTGGCGTTTATAGTTTTTCGGTCACCTGATCAGACCATTAGAACCAGATCAGAAAATTCATTTAGGATTTAAATATTTCTTTGTTACCAATTCGGTATATAAAAAACCTTCGAGGAACTTTTTCCTTTCACATCGAGGAACTTTTTCCTTTCACGTTGTTTTAGGTTTTTTTTTACTTTAAACGATTAGTTAAGCATCTTCTTATACAGTTAAAAAACATAATAAGGACAACAATATGATCTTAAAATAGTTTTATGTTTTATTTTAATATCCTGAGCTTCTACGAGTTTATAAAATTGTTTCTTAGAAAATTCCTGCTAAGGACAGGAAAAAGTAAAAATACTAAGTCATTTATTTTTACTTTTGAGGTTAGTTTACTAGTGTATTGAGTGTAATTGTTTATGTATACTATGAATAAATTATGATGAAGGACAGGAAAATTAATAAATTATCGACAATAATTGAAATATTTTTTTAGTTACACTCGTTGACTTCAATTCTAACTTCAAAAACCAAACGTAATCGAATATAGCGACCGCACCGCGAGTACGCAGTTGTTGTTAAAATTGGAATACAATATTCGTCTGTTCAATCAAACGAAATGAAACAATTGGAACGGCCCCCGCGCCGCGCCCTTCCTGTTGCCTGCGCCTGTTGTTTAGGGGCGAGCCATTTTACAGTTTACAGTCGAAGGTTAATTTTATTTTTGTTCCTACAATAAGCAGTGAGCTCACCACCACATGTTAAATTTAGGATTATTGACGTATTTTTTTATGGGAATTCTGTCAAATTAACCGTCAATTGAGGTTTACCGACTTTTAAAAAATTGGTCAACTCGGGTTTAGATAAAAGTCGACGAGGAAAGTGCGCAAACAATTACCTACGAGTACTAGTCGCCAATCAACACAGAAAAATAAGCCAGTAAGACTTTTATGCCCTTAATTTTTGGTAATAATTATACTATGTAACTTTTTAATTCCATAGTACCTGAGGATTACGATTACACGTAAACTAGTAGATATTGGCATTGAAAAAACTAAATTGAGCCCTAGAAGACAACAGTCCCAATATTTTATATCAAAATTGTATGCTTTAATTTTATTGATATTTCTAAGTTTTGTATATTAATCTTTCGATCATATTTTTGTAAACAACCCTGTCCCCCTAGTAGGAACTCCTTTCGTTGTGTTTACTTTGCGTTGTCCTCATTATGTTTTATAGTCTATCACATTGTGACAGTCATTCGCCCTTTATGGGGGATAATTTGTATTATTTACGCTTTGTGATGGATAGTGGGGCGGTGTTGAAAGCCATAAACGATACATTCTTACGTCTAGTATACTTGTTATTTGACGATCGTCTTGGTGTAGTCGTTCGCTCACCGGACTTCTAAACCAGGCGGTTGCGGGTTCGAATCCCGAAAGGGGCAAATGTTTGTGTGATGAGCACGAGCATTTGTACCCAAGTCATAGATGTTTATATGTATTTAAGTATTTCTATCCGTTATCCTAGTAACCATAGCACAAGCTCACGCTTAGTTTGGGGCTAGGTAATTGGTGTGTTTGTTGGAACAATTTATTTATTATTATTCATTACATGCTATTAGATAATACTCGTCTACACTATTATTATCAAGAGGAAAGATTTGATTGTTTGTTTGTATTAAATAGGCTCCAAAAGTACTGGACTGATTCAAATGAAATTTGGTACAGAGATAGTTTAAGACTCTTGAAAGGCATGGGCTACTTTACGTAGCGATATAAAATAATCAGGTGGTGAAATAAGGGGTGAAAATTTGTATGGAAAATCGGACTTTTGGCGCAGGCGAAGTCGCGGGGAACTACTACTAGTAGTAATACATTAATAATGAAAACTCAAAAATGGCTTTGGGTCATAATGATGCAAAACGCTCTTTCTCTCTCTAACGCTTTAATGCTGAGAAGCGTAGCGTCTTTTGGCCTTGTCAAATAGCTGTCTCCATACGTTGCATGTTAGTTGTTAGTCGCTAAGTAAGTAGGTACCTATTGGTCCTCAAAAACATATCTAACTTTAATTACTGTATTCCTGTTAGGAAATAATTTAACTGGCTATTTTTGAGATTACCTATTATCATTAATTTCTCCGTGACATATCATTATATTTTATCGTTTAGTTAATTTTATCTTCCGTATATGGTTTCTCACAATTTCACCATAATTAAGTTGGAATACTAATTGAATTATTTTTCGCAGTTTTAACACTTGCATGCTAAAAATTGGGCAAGACGTGTATGTGCACACTTTATTTTTTATAACACCTGTTGATACCGTGTTATTATGCAAATAAATAAAACCTGATCTGATCTGATTTCCTGTTCTAATAAAATAACTATTACTTACTATGGGCCCGACATAGAAATCACAAAAAAAAAGATTTTGCATGAAGAATACAGCTGACAAGTGGTTTAAATTAAAAAGGTTTAGTTTAGCTGATTTTTTGTTTGGGGGTGCTTGTACACATCAAGTGCAATAACTTTTATTTTGGTCTGAACATCGAAATACTTGACACGATGACCTTATCAGAGTGAATATAGAGGGAAAAGGAAAAGAGAAAGGCCAAGAAGGTCCTACATGGACCAAAAAAAGAATAGTATTGCCTTTTAAAAGGAACGTGAGACAATAAAATAAAACAATAGTAACCATATTTGCAGTGAGCACCTTGTTTAAAGCCGGTAGCAAAATTCAACGCTCGTAACTCTATTACAGCGCACGTCCGCGTTATTTAATAACGTTATTATTTGATACCGTTACGTTACCGCGTTACCGTACTGTCATTGTGGAATACAATAACGAAATGACCTGAAGCAACGTCTAATTATATTTTCCTATGGATATTTTTTTCCTGTCAGCTGTTTTGTATTAATGTCTTAACTTTTTAATTCTTCGTTTTTTATTACCGGGATAATAGTAACGAAATCACATCCTCTCATTTTTTAAATAATAAGTAGGTATAAAAAAGACTTTGTACTGAAATTGTAGTGGAAATAGCCTCGTTTAAATTGTGGTGACTATTTATATTCAATTAATATGAGCTCAAATTATTTAAGCATTAGGTAAAGGGAAATTTTTCGTTAATCTTTTGGAAAACTGAACTCTAGGGCCCACCTGGGCCACAAGTGGGCTATCAACTTAGATCGTAGGCCTTGCGCTAATCCAGACTTGCGCAAGTGCAATTTCAACATTAGCTAATCCAGACTTGCGTCAGTGGGTCTTTCAACTCAGATAATAGGACTTGAACAAGTCCGGAATAGGTAAATCACACTTGCGCAAGTGAGCCTAGGTGTTTTTAAAATTCAGTGACAGTAAATGCTGCAGCCACAGTCCCTTCATAATGCATTTAGGGCCACACCCGGTAATGAAATAACGTTATTATATCGCATTACGTAACGAGGTTACCGCCACAGAATACAAATCGCATGTGTCGCCCTCAACGAGCCGACAACTTGCCGATGATTTGTCGAGGGTTAACTTATACGACAGGGCAGTTGTGTTGTGGTAAGTTATGATGATTCACGAAATCGAGTTAGCTAGGTACTTGTATATCGCACGCAACGCTTTGATTATACAGCAAGATAAGTAAGAATTTTTGTTTGGTGTTTCATTAATATTTTGTACCGCATTTGAGATCGGTGACTAAAGCAACAGACACAGAGGTTAGCCAAGAAGGACGGAGTCACTGTACGCTATTACCTAGATCTACGCAGATGCGTGATTTTTACTTTAATAGTGACCGGGAGTACCAAAACGCCGGTTTATTCAACTCTAAGCAGCTTCTGAGTAGTTTGAAGATCACATATATCTATTTTTTGATCATAAAGAAAAGTTGATAAAATTTATAGCGCTAAACTAATAATAAAATGTTAACAGCCTACGACACATAAGTAAGACATAAGTGTCAGAGTCCCAATTGTGAGGTCTGTGGAAAAGTAGAAGGCGTTGTGCACTTATTGGTGGAATGTGCTCTATATGCAGCGGCAGAGAAAATTTGAGGGTTAAATTTGAAATAAATCAACAAGATCTAAGAATAAGAAGAAACTATCAGAGTATAGAGCAAACCATGTAGCAGTAAGGCTATTGTTATTTACAAAGCTATATATATGTCGCACACTGATTATTGTCAATGACGACTGGTTCGTATAATTTAACGGGCTTTTTTCAGTGACATTATAATTTCACTAGGCTGCAATAGTGATATTATAATAAATCTAGGTTTATTATGAGTTGAGTTTGTGGTGGGAGCCCCGCGTGTTCTGATTGGTCAATTGAGTTAATCAGTCGCAATACACATTTATAAACATTGGAGCGTGCCTTTTAAATATCAGTTCATTACATATTTTTGGTGTTTTTATGAGGTATTTAGTTGATCATTCTAGTCAATATCTTCAAAATGAGTGTTCAATACTTGTAGTTCAGTTGGTAAAGAAAATAGACCAATCGGCGATCGCTTTGATAATCTAACGGCTTTCTTAAACCAGTGTTATTGTTAAAATATCATTGCCTTACAATGCCACTGTATCGGTCTAGTGAAATTATAATGGCACTGAAACTAGCCAATTAAATTTTAAGTACTGCAAACGATTGACAATAAATCCGTGTAATTATAATGTCACTAGTGAAATTATAATATCACAGATTTTATAATATCCCTGCGACATATACATTTACGAAAGTAAGAACGATGAGTAAGTAATTATGTAAAAGGTACAATGAGCTTCACATGCCCGATTATGATGTACGTCTTAAAGCTCCTAAAAATAAAGATAAAAAAAATAAGTGACAGTTACCTACTTTACGGTTACGACAGTTTACTGGTCCTTATTGAAGCTCGTATTTGTGTGACGAATGCATCACTTGACTCAATTCCAATGTTCAATGTCTAAGATTAATTAAAGTACAATTACAAGTACAAGTACAATTAAAGTCTCTCTCTTTTTCTTTATATTCTGCTATACGAGTAAAAACGAAAAGACAGAGACAACGGCAATTTAGAAACGTCAAATCGCATTTTTACAAGTTCTTGCATACAAGTTCTGAAGCACGCAAGTGCTTTACAAAATACGATATTGATTATGAATTCTGTAATTTCCTTAGCAAGTGACAGCTGTTAAGTCTGACCTTAAAACCTTAACCATTAGTCACTATCGTGAATCACGGAAATCAAGTCGCAGACGAGTCTAGCAGCATCTGATAAATCGTTTGCCAATATTCTTTAAGTTCCACATCAGATGTCTTAAGATTAAGTCGACTCACCAATATTGTTATTTTGTGAACCGTCGCATCTGTTTGACTTGCAGTAACAGCTGAGTCACCGAGTGTCTCGCCTGGGTGTTGATCACCGAAGCGTGCGACGGTGAACGTCACTCACTTTGCACCCGGTTGTCACTCGTCGCTCGATGGGAAAGGGTACAGTTGGTGTAATTGCGCTTTTTGGGAAGGGTGTTGTTTGAAAACGAGCTTGTTTTAGGTACACGAATACTTGGATGGAAAGGTTGTAAATAGATGATTATTAAAATGTTAGAAAATGGACTAACGTGTATGAAGACAAAAATGATTGTACAACTTTGAACAAAGGCTATGACATTGTCAAGAGTAGGGGAGAATTTTGCGATGCTTCTTCTCAGCTGTAGACCACAATTTTCCCGACGCCGTTGTAGTGTCAATATTAGGACGGGTTAATGGGATACCTTGTGGTGTCTATGCTATAATAGTAATAAAGGATATACGAATTTGTAGGCAAATGTAAGAATTTCGAATTGCAAAAAAATACAAATATCGAAATTGAGTTAACGTTACTTATTTAACTACTCTACTTTTCGTTGCGTAAATGTTCATCGACTCTAAATGAAAGCAGCTCTGGTAAAAAATATATAACGAAACGAGGACATGGGTTGATTTATCGTTTTATATCACCCTCAAATGCACTGCCAACAAAATATTTCCAACATTTTCATAAGCAGCGCAGAAGTTATTTCCTTTCAATATTAAAGAAAGAATGCATTGCTGGAGTTTAATATATCGCATTCATCGCGCGCATCAGACACGTGCGGTCTCAGCTTGCACACGCAATGCACAAAGATATAGAGGTTCAGCTTTAAATACCACTTCCGTATTTGCTGAAGAAAAATGTTTTTGTTTTTTAGTATGTCTTTGCTGTCCGTAATATTGATATACTTGCATAAGTGGAGGGGTATTCATGGACCAGTGGTCTTATTTAACTTCCAGGTGCACAAGTCCTAGACTAAATAACTACTTTTTGGAAGGAAGGTGTTACCTTGTCATCCCACAACCAGCGGTCTGAGAAACCATACAGAGGTTTAGCGGTTACTTGTAATCATCAAGAATCCACCATAATATCTTTCTACGACTTAAATAGTTATTTGCGGGATTGCTGCCTTTTTACTTGTGAATTTCCGAAATTTCAGCGCCATGATCACAGATTAACATTTTTTCTTGTGGTGTAAAAATCATCAACCTTTAGTAACACACTTGAGGCGCTGCAGAACCTAACAACACTTGATCAGAATACATCTACTCTTAAAACATTTACGAACATTTTCACTTTCAATGTCGTACCCACCTCTGTTTTCGCAATCACAATGTACAAGACAACTCCTTCTTGGGCACGCGAGACTCATTGCCTTTCATTCTGTGGCGGTATCTCGCGCCGCGCTTTGTCGAGTTTATTTATCGTCACACCTTGCTGGCTGGTCCCGCACGACTTGTTCACTGTTCCTATCGTGCTTCTAAAACCTGAGGCCTTACCCCGGTTGGAGATGTCCGTAGTTTTGACTGTAGCCATCCCTGTCTCTCACGCCAGAATGACAACGCAAACGAGGGAAATGGCTAGACTTGAAAATACGGACATTCTCAACCAGAGTAGGGCCTCTGAGCTGAAAGTTATTCGTAGTCGCTTAGAATGTTGTCAAGCGAGTCTACAAATTGAAAAGGCAACGTAACTCGATGCAAAGTTTTCGTTTGGAATGGAACGTTTTGACAGCTGATAAAAAGTAGTTATTTAAGTATTTCACTCGATTTGAGAGAATTTGCAGAATAATTTTTTATTAAATCACGTTGCTTATTCTACTGCTGATGGTCATCAGTAAAAGTTACGAACTTAAAGTGAACATGACTGATATCATTGTAGGAGGTGTGCCATGTTGAATGTCAAAGTTAATCCTTCATTATGTCCAATGCCGTCCTTTTCTATTTCATTGACAAAAAAATTGACAGAACTAGACTTAATTATTGATTTAATTTAATTGACGTCTTTGAGTGCGGCAGTTAGTGTCGGATCGAAGTTGAACCATGTTAAGTTTTTAGCATGTCGTAGTAAAACATTTAACATTAATTTATTTAAATGTATTTGCATCCACTCGATCTCGTCACGATCCGAATCGTCCGCGATCGCATCGTTCCGTCCTTGTCTGTCGTGTCACCATTATTTATCGGGACACCTCGCACATGAGCCCGTCGGGGCGCGAATTCATCAGCGGACAAAAGAAAATTGCCGCGAGGGGAAAAGACGGGGAAGCGGTTATTGTGCCTTTGAGATGCTTTCTATTGAGAATCTTTTGGATGTTTTATTAATAAAGTAATTGCAGGATTTACTGGCTATGAGGATACTTAGATTATGGCGGTTTTGTCAAGAGTAATGATCATAATGTATTGGGGCAGACGAAGATTTTATTATTGTTTCTAGTTTTATAGTTAGCCTAACTTCTAACAACTTGGTACATTATTGGTCCAAACTGCTAAATTCCGTTAGCAAAATCGTATTAGAATCATTAGTAATTGAACAGCAAGATTTTGACAGTTCTATTATGGACCAAATGTCGAAATCAAGCTATTCAATAACAATTTTATTACAATTTTGCCAACGAAATTTAAAAGACTTAGGCCCTGGTTGTTGATTTTAAGTTCATGCGTTCATTATTTACAGTGTGATATTTTTTAGGGAAATCAGTCAGCGCCCCCTTGCGGTAAATTAGCGAAGCCAATTTCTTCCTATTCGGTATCTTCATCAATGTAACTTTAGTGCTACCTTAAAATCTGTACTAATTTAAAATACATAAACGTATGCAAAGGTTACCAATTAAAATCCTATCGAAATATACAATTAATTTCCCAACTGCAACTTATCAGTGAACGTGTTAATCCCGCACATTCGCTGCAACAGTGATGCGAATCCGCGTAAAATTTTTGCAATTGACCCGCGCAGTATCTGAGACCCTACTCCGGTTGACGATGTCCGTATTTTCGCGTCTAGCCATCTCGCTCGTTCGCGGTGTCATTCTGGAGTGAGTGACAAGGACGGCTATAGTAGAAACTACGTGCATCATCAAACGGAGTAAGGCCTCTGATATAACAATGCGGGCGAATCGATTGGACGCCGTCATTTCAGGCCGGTCGCCGGCTACGGACCGCGCCCGCGCCCGCATGCCCGCTGCCCGACCGCAACTTTGAACGTGTTTACAGTAAGTACAGTTAGATACAAAAATGTAAGCTGAAGTAACATGTTAAGAGGAAACGCGGTCACGTGGCATTTGAAGAATTGGTATTTAAATAAAATGTTTCTGTCTCGATAAAATCCCTGGCGGCCGCCCAAGCAAGAGAGGGACAAAAGATCTCAGACGATAAAACGATTCTTACATTTGACCAAAATAGTTTTTCGTAGTCCTCTATTTCCTCGCCAAAATTGGACAAATGATACATTTTTTTTCTAAAAAAATGATTAATGGTTTGGACTATGCTCCTATGTTATAGTTTTAGTGTTAATTTAAGTAGATTTTTTTGGCGAGCGTCTGAAAGTTTGAGGTTGAAAATTGGCAATGTTGTCATTTTTCGAAGGCTCATATTTCCTTTGTTAATTCGAATATGAGAAAAACGAAAAATAGGAGCATAGCGGTGGTAAATGTGGATTTTATCGTAAAAAAAAAAGAAAACAGGGACCTTTTGTATGGAGAAATAGCACCTAGTCTTTCCCCTTAATGAACAAAGTTAAATCAACAATCATTCTACAGAGTTTTTTTTGTCATTTTTCTGTATTTTGACTTGTTTTCATCATAATTATCATATCAGCCTATTGCAGTCCACTGCTGGACATAGGCCTCTCCAAGTCTTTTGTTCCAAGTGTTTTATTTTATATACCTAAATGAAAAGAAGTTTTCGTCGCATCCCTTACCTTCCTTTTAATAAACATCAAAAATCTTTTTTACTATACATAACCATTTTTTGTCGTTCAAATCTTTACAGGAGTAAACGGAACAATTGTTTCATTTTGAAAAAAGCTTAAATTATACAGCAAAATTAAATATAAAACAAAAATAAACGATTCGAGAAGCGAGCACGCCGGACTGTAAATATAGCGGCGCCATCTCTGAGGTTTCGGGTTCGATTCCCGGTCGGGTCAATGTAGAAAACGAACTTTTCTATATTGTATTGGGTCTGGGTGTTGTGGTACCGTCGTTGTTTTTGATTTATATAACACACTTGCTTTAGCTACTTTCCTTAGGATCAGAGCAAGGAATGTGATGTTGTTCAAAATTCATAATTATTTGTGTAAAAAAAACAAGAACAGCAAAAATTATACAAAGATGTTCCAGTTACCATTGATGTTTATGTGCCCGATTGTACATTCTGCGTTATACCTGCATTTCCCCCGGGGCTCGTGCCGGAACAATGGAATGCCTTCTGTTTAGTGAAAGGAAACAATCGTAATACGAGTATAATTTAAAGCGGCCGCGGCTGTTCATTCCACGAAGGAAACTGCTTTTCACTGTAAAAAAGTTCTGTGAATGAATTGGAATCATCGAAATACTCTTAGCAAAAAAACCATAACTATCACACAACCGTTATGATGTGATCGATCATTCATAAATACATGCTCTTAATTTTAATCAACCATTTCTTTTTTTTTTGGTTTACAGTATACAGCTCATAACCAGTGTATGTTTTTCATATGACGTCACTTACATGTACCTCATTGTTAAACTCGCAATTATGCAGGGTGTTAAATGTATGTTTATTTATTTATTTAATCGACCACTGCTGTCTTTTAGGTTTCTCGCGGTAGTCTATAAAACATCTTTCTTCTGCACTGCAATTATCAACATTTTTATACGCCAAAATTGCGCTTCGCTCTACCTAAGTTTTGTTAGCAAACTTTTCAGCCGCACCCCGAAAATAATGCAAAGAAAACCGTGATCCAATTTACTCCGCAGCCAATTGTAACCGAACTAACCGGCGTAGCCAGCGCGCCGCCGCCGCCGCGCCGTAAATATGAGACGGAGACGCGCGGCTTCGTTTTGATTGTGCGGTGGGCTCATCAGACCTGCGGCTGCAGGCCGTGGCTGTAGGGCAGCGGAGCGGATATTGAAACATTACGTTTATTTATTTATTTCACGGGATAACAATACAGTGTAGTTTTCTTAGCATTGCCAAACTACATAGTAGTTTGTCGGCAATTACAGTCTCGTGTCATATAAATATAAACAGAACAGATATCTGATGTAAATGTTAATGAAAATGATAAATAAAAACTACAAACAATAGGTAAATATAGTTAGAGATATAACTAAAAAGGTGAGAAGTGTCTCTGGTGGGAATCGAACCCACATCTTTTTGAAACGTATACTAACACGCGCAAATTCAAATTAACCAATCCGGATTTGCGCAATTGAATGAATGAATGAATGATTATTTATTTGCATTAAAACATGGTAAGTATATATATATCAGGTCTTAACATTAGTAAAAGTGAACAATCATGTTTAATCGATGTAACGATAGGCAAACATTTCGTCGTCATGCAATATTAACTAATAAGCAACAATACAGTAACGAAAATATTTATGTCCAGCATTGAGATTGGTAGGAGTTTTAAATTAAGATATTCAATAAAATTAAAATATTAATAATAACGTAGATGTCATAAAATAACAGGTATGATGTCATGTTGTCAAAAATAAACAGAAATATATAACATGTCAGGTATTAGGTGATAACAATTCGTTAAGGATGGTCATCACGACAGAATTTTGTAAACTCATCTAAGTCATAGAAACAGTTCTCAACCAGCACTTTAGATATAATTCTTTTAAAAATATTAAATGACAACTTTTGAATGTAATTCGGTAGCAAATTAAATAGACGAACGCACATACTGTGGCTGTTTCTGGCAAGACATGCTGTATCTGCTACAGGAACAGATAACTTCCACGGGTATCTTCTTTTTGAAGCACCTCGACTACAATCGTCCTGTGTTTTTGTAAAGAGATGGGTATTTTTCTTCGTAAATAATAAAACTTCAAATACGAGTATATACAGTGATGGCAATGTTAGAATTCTTAATTTTTTAAAGAGGCCTACACGATTCCATCAATCCGACATCACAAATAGATCTAATACACCTCTTCTGTAAAATAAAGACACGCGTAAGGGATGTTGAGTTTCCCCATAGAATTAGCCCATACCTAAGAATGGAGCCAACATTGTGCTTTCAAAGTCACATCATAGACCTTGCTCGTCCGGATTAAATAATCTGGATTGGCGCAAGTCGACCTTTCGGATAAGCTATTGCGGACTTTCGCAAGAGGGCTTTCAGCCCTGTTCATAGGCCTTGCGCTTGTCCGGATTGCTAATCCAAACAGGCGCAGGTGATTCCTCTGTATAAGCTAATTCAGTTGTTGTAACCGCCGTAGTCCAAATTCGGTGGATATAAATAATTAGAAAGCAGCTATGCAATTGTCCAGCATATGTGCCAATATACAAGGTTACACTTATGATAAGTTTTGAGTTAAAAAGTCTAAAAAACTCGTAGTTATGTTTTGAATGTCGGTAGTCTGCAATACAAAGCTAAAGGATCATTACGTCTGTGTTTCCGAATCATGATAAAAAATATTTTTTTCAATTTAGAATAGAAAATGCCACTTATGAACGTCTAAATTCAAAAACATCTCTTCTTATATTTTAGGCACAAATGGGACCAGGGGTTTCAATTCACTAGCCACGTAATTACAACCCTGTACTGAGCCATCGGAAAGATCAACGATCTTCGCAGAAATATTAATTTTATTGATTGTAAAGCTTCTGAAATCAGTACCGCTACCAACAAGCCCCGGCCATCGAACGCGCTGCTGCGGGCAGACGCACGGATTTGCGGGGCCAACTGCGCTTTAAACTCCGACTGCCAAACACTAACCCCAAACTACCCGCACCCTTAACCCTTCCACATAAAGCTCACAATTGGACAAATAAAACAAACATCCCAACTTTTCTCATTACACGCAGCAGAACTATGTCACATATTCCCCGCGGTTGTACCGTTTGATTGTGTATAGAAACCGATGAGTTTGGCTTTGTGATTTATTAATGAAGTAGGGTTCAGTTTTGAAGCGATGAGAATAATGTACGAACATAATTAGATTAGTATTGAGCGGGACATATTGAAGTGTGTGATTGTATTGTGTTTTGTAAACTGTGCTTCTTCTGCTACTTTTGACTGAAATAAATCATGAACTACTTATAAGGTATCAGTTTATAGTGCCGTACGATACGAAACGTATTACAATAAATTGAAAAAAAAAAACATATTTTTTTACATGGACCAATGTCCATGTAATAAAATATGTTTTTTTTTAAGTATCAAAATGAATTGCGATTTTGAAACGAAAATAAATTGTTTAATGTACAAAAGGTGTGATAGGTATATTTCAAAGAGATACTACTGTCATAACTACTTTTGCAATAGTAAATTTATGTAAAATTGATTAACTATATATACAACTTATAAATAAAAATTAAGATTAATTACTTAATACAACACAAAAACTTATAAAAAGGGTCCTTGTGGTAAAGTTCCTAGGATGCTGGCAGCATTACCGCGCTAGATAGCGATGCTTATACGCTGAGCAAGGCAGCTGCCAGCTCTTAGGTCACCAGTGATGTCAACTAGCCTCTTGGAAATCTCTTTGAAAAAAGAGATAGCGTTGGGGCTCCACGAACCCAGTGTTTCGACTCCAAACGGTACAAAGTGGTACCGGGAGTCGATCTGCCTGTACTTGATCTTTTTAAAGTTTTCGGCACTTGTCGCAGCCAAACCAGCATCACGGCTTGTCCCGGGCAAATGAGAGTGAGGCTGCAAGTGTGTCGACACTGGTAGCGTCCCACACAAGAGCCCGACTCATCCGCCAAGGAACAAGTGACATCCGTCTGGTCTCTTGCCATCATCACGCGCGATACCGTTCGGCTCGAGTAAAGCCAGCACGTTGATAGAAGCAAAAGACCGACGGATGATGTCGTTGATGCTGGCATGACGCGAAAAGCGGCCTGCACTTTTAATACAGGGGAGTCCGTGATGTCCCAACGAGCCAACATCAGAACCACAAGGACATCTGTGTGAAAGGCAAACCTCAGCACCAACACGCAGACCTATCGCGACTCGTAGAGTTTCTGAGTCCAAACGGGTTCCCACGTTGGCCGAAGGATAGGCCTGAAGCCAGTATCCTGCTTCCTTGGTGGAAACTGCTTTTAGTCTGGCTAGATCCGGGTTGTCAGTGCTACTGTCAATAAGACTTTTCAAAATAGACTCACAAGAAATTTGGTCCCAACTCCTTTGAATTTTAAGATCTGAAAAATAATTCTGTAATTTATGTTACATTACATGATACAGGCGCGATAGCCGAGCGGAGGAAACTTCACTTCTCATCCATGAGGTTGTGGGTTCGATCTCCGCCTGTACCACTAAGTTTGTATAAAAACTTAAGTACAGTCTTTTTTCAAGGATATCGCTGCCTAACAGTGAAGGAATATATCGTGAGGAAACCTGCACACTAGTTGGCGAGTGTGTGAAATGGAGAAGGCGATCGCAAACCACTTCATTAAAAAATGCCCAGAAAGTAGTTTATTTATTTATTAATTTGGAACACCAACAGGTTACATAAAAACATTGACCGGCACACTTAATCTAAACAAAGTTGCACTTGGTATGCAACCCAATTATAGGTGAACACGACCTTATGATTATTATATATTATTATAGTCATGTAAGTATATCTTTCATTCCACATAATGATCACGATACTCAGTCATGAATCATTATGAAGCTACAAGAAAATAATGTAACAAGATTCCTGTTTACTCCCCAACTATAACGCGATTAAACTAAAAGCTATTACGACTAATATTATGCTAACGCAGTTCTCCCAAATGGATTTTACCATTAATATCGAACTCTACCCAAAAATGCGAAGAAATATCGGCACATGGCGATAATTAAGTTACACTGGCGTTAATGGCGTCTTCCTTATCGGGTAACAAATAACAATTATTCCCAGATCGCTATAAAAACGTCAATACTCCCTCGGGACTATTACGATAATGCGATGGCTTTGCGATTGTCGCTGAAGATTTTTTTGTTTTTATTTTGAAAACGTGTCTTTAAATCATGTGTCATTCTTCTTCGTATGCTAATAAATGATAAATCAATTATTAATTCTTTTTTTATATAAAGATCACACCTTTTATTTTGTTTCAGATAAGTCTTTTGGCTCAATCACCTTCGTAATGGGAGTAAGCTTTAATGATTTATGCCATTTTGATGTGCACTCATTTTGGATTTCAATTTTTCGATCTTGAAGAGTTTTTGAGATTTGTAGCTAAAATATTGATAGGTTAGGTGTTGTTCAATTTTATGTTTTATTAAGGTACCTTATCCAGTTTACTTGAGTTTTCTCCGTAATATTATCCGATGTTTAATAATATTTTTTATTATTGCATTTATAAATTGCATCTGTATTATGTGGATACATGTGGGTAATTGTGACTTACACATTTGAAATTTATGACAATCAATAGAATCTTTTAGAGACAGACTGGAGAACTCTCTTTACACGCCTAAAAAAACAATATCTACCTGTACTCGCATTCATTCTTCGGACTGAAAATCACGGTAGACAGGTGGCCCTGGTCGTTCGTAATACCGGCCCCAGGGGCATTTTTGTGTATGTAAATTATTGCGCCTGCGACTCGCCGTCACGCCGTCACTCGAGGGAGGGCTCCGCATACCCGCACGTAGGGATCGCTTCGATTAAACCTTTTAGGATCGGCGACATTGATGCAATAAAGTTAAAATATTTTGATCGGCTCATATTCTTTGACAGACATCTTTTTGAGAGAAATGCCAGGCAACTCTCACTCAATGTACTTGGGCGCGTTAATAGCCTACTCTCGAGTGCACCGACGGCGGTGCGTAAATCAGTAGGCTGCCAACGACCGACAGGCGCGCGCGTACGGACTGTTGAATTATTTGTTACGGTCGATTCAAACTAATTAAGTAACATGTTTTATACATCTGGTATTGACTGTACAAATGCAACCAGAAGCATAATATGTCCTGAAAGAGTCTCAGATTTAAATAAAATTCTGGACTTATCAGAGTCTCGAATGTTTGAACTTTTTAAATCTTTTAATAAGTCATCATAATTTTACGGCAGACTGAAAGTTCCCACATATGATTTTTATAACTATGTATAAATACATTTTTGAAAATAATTTAGCACAGAACAACATCTAAGATCTAGTTTTCCACATTACTACTTATTAAAACTGTTTGTACGATTCCGATTTGTTTTTCGGGACAACTGAAAATTTTGCAAATGTAAACATTTTGTAAAACACTTTATCATTGTAAAACATTTTAAACCAAGCTACAAATAAAATAGGCCTTGTATCGAAAGAGGCAACCCTTTTTTATTAGTTTTACTCCAAGGTCGCATAGCTGAAGAGGAATAATAACGTAATGTTCGAAACTTAAGGCACATTTTCGGGCGCAGCGGTCTTCGACAAAAAATTGTAGGCTATTATAAGAGTAGGTATGGATGATTTTCCTTGGAGTGATTTATCTGTAACGTAGTAACTATTATATAATCTGTGGAAATGCCATAGAGATGCCAGGTTCTGGCTTCAATTGTTCATCCAATAAAATGTCGATTGCAAATAAGACGTGCTCATCGACGATTTCAACCGAGAGACCTCCCTAGTGACTCCGAAAACTAATATAATAAAATGTTAAATAGAATTGTGGTTTATTTTGCAAATTCTAGAATAAAACGTCAAGGCAAGCTATTGAACTCGAGTTTATCTTACAAATATCGTTTTCACCAGCAAAATAAGAGATCTACAGGCTACTGCCTAACTCAATTGTTTTTAAATCCAATAGTTACGCTTTCAAAAGAATGTCAGGAAAGCAATAATAGCTTTGAAACATTTACAGTTAATATGAATTTTATTTGGACTAAAACAAACGCAATCACTATTGCTTTCAAGTTAGGCAGTAGGTTCATTGTTTTGGAATTGTAATTTCAATTTAATTCCGATAGCTTTCAAATTATGCTATAGGCCTGCTGGTATGTGCATATTTGTTACTTTTAAGAAATCCATTGTATTTTTTTAAAGAAAAGCAAAATTTTTCTACTTCCATATCTGTAATAATGTCGTGTCGCACCCCCTAAAACTACTCGATCCGCATTTCCATTCGATTGCAGCTTCCAGGAGCGTTTTTTTTTGTCGTCTCGGGCCCGTGCCAAAATCACTGCGCCCAACATTCATGAGCTGCTCTGCCATCTTTATTCCGATAGTAGGAACATTCCCGACGAAACTGTTTGGCCGAATCCAATTGTTAAACTGTTTTAAGTTGGTTAAAAGCTTCGCATTCAGTTGGACGAGTAAATACCGAAAACTTTTTTGCGAACAGTTCTTTCGTTTTAGCAGTTCACAAAGTGCTGATAAATGTTTTGGATTTGATTACGATTGGAAATAAAATGGAGTCGATATTAAATTTGGATGTACTCGCTAACAGTGTATTTATTTAAAAAAGAAGTAGACCTGTCATCTCGTTCTGCGCGGTGATTCGAATTTCACGCTCCAAGCACACGTTCTTTTACGTGTTAAATGTCATTTTTGAAAGCAAAATTTAGCAAATGGCTCAATTTGAGGCAATCAATTTCCGCGAGCTAATGCCCTATCTACCTCTTTTTAAATGCACTATCATTGGGTGTACTAAAATATTATTTTAAGAATGCAAAGTAGGTACCGGCCTTATTATGATATTAAAAAATACCTTAGTAAAAAATTAAAAAATACATTTTTTAATTTTTTTAACTACATTTTCGGCCATTGAATAACCAATAAAACCAAGGGTATTAGAGGTTCTTCCAAAATGTAATTTTCTGCGGAGAATCCTTCAGTCATCAGATTAAATGAAAGTGTGTTACAGCATCGCGTGACCTGCTAATGGCAAACTTGTAACATAGAATGGGTACAGTGGGGTCACTTTCCACTTATCATAAGTCCTACTATGTGAGACAACGTGCATGGTGCTGCATTTGTTTAGCGGTCTTTACACTGCCCCGCACCACGCAGCATGGCGCGTGAATTTCTTTGTGTTCTATCCCGCATTGTGCGAGCGAACAAAGAAATTCACGCGCCACGCTGCCTGATGCAGGGCAGTGAGAAGACCGCCCTACTCTCTATCATGACTTTGCGAGAAAGCGTGACAGGAGCCAAAAATAAAGACGATGATGAGATATGCCGATGACAGAGTAGCCACTTCAATTAAATACTTTAAATAGGAAATCCGTATTTTTCTCAGTCAATTGTTGCTACAAGTATTACAAACCTCTACTTTTCCTGAATTTCTACAGCAAAAATATGTGGCACGAATGCGAAACTGTACTTTACTGAAAAAAACAAAAATGAAATAGTGGTAGCTACAATAATCTGTATTTTAATAATAATAATAATAATAATAATCGTATTTATTTGGCACGGCAAACAAAGTACAAGAAATTACATATATTACAATTGGAATGAATTAATGAATACTATACATTATAAATGAAAAATAAACAAAAATATACTAAAAAACCATGTGCCAAAAAGGACCCCGCTCAGTATAAGTCGTGACAAATTAAAATTGTCACGACACTGATTTTCAGCGGGAACCTTCGGGCATGGTGTGAACAAGTACCTACGGACTAGAATAAAAACTAAAACTCAGTGCGAGCTTCACGCGATCACCCCCGTCCGAGCGACCAAAAACGAAAAGTTTCGTCACTGACGATGGTGAGCGCGCAAAGCTGTCAAGTAATCATTAAAACAAGAATCATCATTAAGAATCATCATGTGATAAGATTACAATTTCAATCAAGTCTTAAAATTAATCTTATCACACCATCAAGTTGTTTTAAACTTATTTCAGTATAAGCCTTCTGATCTTATTTCAATTGTAATCGTAATAACAACCCATACACGCACATGCTCCTTGTTTTTACATCGTTTGGAGATTGCTTTATAATGTGATATGAGAGAGCAAATTAACAGCTGGATAAAGAGAAATGTAATGAATAATAACATGCAAAGACATTGAAAAAAAACATTATTACTTTTTTTTACAATATAAAGTATTGATGACAGTTAATGAGATAATATTATGTGTTCAAAATGTTGGCAATAGAAAAACGAATTCATTATTGGTCACGTTTGTACCTTCAGCTAGATATTTTCACTTTTTTGAAGCATAGACATTTTTCAACAAATACATTTCCCAGAGCAAAAGCTGGGCTAAGTAGTCCATAAGTCTTCTCAGGTTATAATTTGTAACGCCGTCAAGTTTTACACGGGATCCCATCAAGCGAGACTTGCAGTGTCAAAATTGTGTACGTGACGCTGGTCCGCATAGTAGCACAAATAAACCCGATAGATCATTAAAACTGGCTAACTGTTAATAATATCGAGAAAAAAACGAAAAAAAACGGCACGTTTGTTGTTGTAGGGGCCCTACTTAATAATTGTTTTATATATTTTTTTGTATTCGATGTTATGGCGCCAACAGAGATTCATCATCTGTGGAAAGTTCAAAAATCCAGCTATCATGGTTCATGAGATACAGCCTGGTGATAGACAGACTCAATCATAGGAGTCTTAGTAATAGGGACCCTAAAAAAGTAAAACATAAAAATATAATAATAATATTATCTCGAACAAAGGTGCCACTGACGATACATCATCTACACTACTGTAATAAACAGCTCCTAAAAAACTGACAGTAGCTCATAAATCAACTCTCTTTCCTTTGGTTTGGCGTAGTGACTATTGCTGGCGGAACTAAAAGTTTTCTTACAAAGAGTGAGGTGACCCCACAGTAGTAGGTTGGCTTTCCAACTTGCCCTACACCGAGGCGACTAGTCCAGCCCTGGACACGGTAATATGTCCGGGGATTGCCCGCGATTTGTCCGGCGGCGGCCGTAATGCTGGCAACACCGTTCCACACAAATTGTTTCGTCAAACAAATCCGGAGGATAAATTTTAGCTGCACCGCACAGTGGCACCGGAGCAGATTTCACCGGAACTAATTTAGATAAAACGTGCATTTTACATAAAGCCCGCAACGTGATGCGCTCCGTGCTGTTTTAAATGCGGAATACATTTTAAGTGTGCGGTTCCGTCACACTTACTTACGCTTGGGTTTTAATATTTTTGCAGATAAGGGTGCAACTACACTCTCGTATAATTATAAAAGATTCTTTATCGCAATGCGTAGGTACGAGTTTACGTTGCAATATTTGTTTTCATTTGTTTTTATTTTGCTTAGCGTATAAGCATCGCTATCCAGCGCGGTAATGCTGCCAGCATCCTGGGAACCTTACCTCAAGGACTCATTTTATAATTTTTGTTTTTCTATTGTATTAAATAATGTATCTTATTTTTATTGTTACGTTGTATATATGTTACTATTATAGTTTACTAAATTATAATAGCTACTCACATGCAATTACATTGATCATCCAATCCAGTTTTGTAACTGAGTTAGTTTGTAAAACTAAAACCCCGTTATTACAAAAACTTAGTACCGGCTTAAAGCCAGGACTAAGCTATTAGCTAGCCAATTAGAAAAGCGTTTCTCTATAAGGTTATGTCACGAATGTTTCATTCATACCTCTGTTGTCGGCTAATATTTAGACCTATTTTAAACCTGGTCTATTTTTTTGTAATAACACCGAAATAGTCTAGGCATTTAATTATATCATTACTGTTTTTGTAGGGTTTGTCAAGAGGAGAAGGCCATGCTAAACATTTTTATTGCATTGGGAAAAAAATTTGCTAAGAATGTTTCATTCATACCACAACTGATCGCGACCCTTCAGTCATGACATGACGTACCTATAGGTATATAGACACATACAGTTCTACAATTGTTTCTTGTTACATAAGACATTTAATTTGTTCCCCTCAAGCATCGTAGCAAGAAGTTCCCCAATAAAGTTACTACGCTGTAGGACCTCGATATTTAAGCCCCAAGTCACAATTTGCAACAATACACCGGCGAGTGGGCGTTCATAACTCAGCGGCGAGTTAAATGTTGCCAAGATAACTCCACACAATTGAGATACACACAGTAACTCTAATAGAAATCTTTCTGGAGTTTCGGGTACGACGCCGCAGCGGCCGATCTCAGAACAGAGATTATTAACCACGTCACAGGATAATAGTGATTGTGTGTACACATACGCATTTGAAAAAAACGGTAAATTTTTCGATAATATTCTGTGATCCGAGGACGACTACCAGGCCCACTGCCTAGTTTAAAACTGTCCTCATGATGAGTGCGATACTGAAGTTATGATATATAGCTTGAAATAAAAAAAAACCATTATTTTTAAAACTATCATTGCATTCCAGGTGTTCCAGGCTATGACTATTGCAATTTGTAAGCAATCGCGCTAAGCGGTATGTTTGCATCCCGTTTGCACATCTTCAAGAACGACAGTGCTATGTTCTAAAACTTTTGTGATATAATAAATTTAATCGAAAAAATCAGGGCTGAGTGTACTGACCTAACTTTTATAAAATAACCGCGTTGCGCCGGCCAATAAACGGTAAATTATTGTTTTTAAGAGATAAGCATTCACATTGCAATCTAAAATATTATTGCACTTGAAAAAATGACCACAAGAGGCGGGAATCGAACACGCGTTCCTCGCATACCGGGCGATTGCCTAACCTCTCGGCCACCCTGGCGTTGGCAGAGCCTGTCGAAATTTTCAAGTGCTTCTTAACGCTGTAATGCCGCGTTGCTTTCAACAACGCTATTGGGATTACACCCTCAACACTCGAAAGAAATACTATTGCAAGTATTTAACAATCGAAAGATGAAGCTTGCAAATACGATGCTGTTAATAATACGATGCTGGCTGACTTATAGTTCGCGAACGTCTCATATCGGTGTGCCGACCTGCAGACACAAAACGGACTTCGCTATCTTCGTATTTCGTCCAACTTGTTACAAATGATCGCTGCTGGTCATTTATCAAGTAACTTTACAAGGAATTATTGATGAATTTGTATAAAAACTCGCTTTGAGACTGTTCTACGTTATGCCTTTTTAGTTTTTCTGACGACGTTTTGATGGATTCAAGTTATTCTTTTGACAAAGTCCCCGTTGAAGACATTTACCACCTTACTACAAAAAATTAAAACTGTGTCCAAACCCTGTTTAAATACAAAACGACTAATTTAAAATTAATGACAGATAGGCGTAATTCAATAATTGAGACATACATTTTAAATTACCCGTCTCATATTTAGACAAGGTTTGGACTAAGTTTTAATATTTTGTGGTCAGGCGGGTAGTGTTTGCTTCAATGTCTTCATCATTCACTGCGGCAGGTGCTGTTTTACTATTAAATGAACTTATTTTATTGATGAAATATTTTCAATTGATGTAACCAAAATGAATGAAATCATAATATTGTAAATGTGTTATGTTTTAATTACGTCCGTAGTAAATACTATCCGAATAAGTAACTACTCTAACCCCGTTATTCCAAAAACTTAATACCGGGTTTAAGACAGGAGCGGGTTTAAGAGTTTAAGGTCTAAGCTATTAGCTAGCCCATTAGAAAAGCGCTTCTCTATTAGGTTATTTCACGATTGTGTCATTCGTTCCTCTGTTGTCGGCTAATATTTAGACTCATTTTAAACCTGGTCTAATTTTTTTGTAATAACACCGCAAAGGTTTCAATATCTAACCTAAGACGATATTTACGGTATAATTACGCAATACACACTGCCTTTCATTTGCTATTGCGTATGTATGTTGTAACTACAGTTCCTCAAACAAAAGATCTTACCATGAATTTAATTATATTAAGCTCGTTTGAGTTTAAGAACTTAAGTTGGGGCGATTACAAGAAGCGCAGACATACTTGCAAAACAAGTGTCTGCCTAAAGGAGCTTAGGGTGGGCGGGGACGGTGGGCGAATGTTTATTTGAAGTTATCTATCTAAGATTGTTGCTTATGATTTCATCGATTATGTTTGTAACTGTGTACTTGTATTATAATGTGTGTTACGTGATGTGTTCATTATTTTATATGAGAGAGTGTCTGTCTGAAGTGGTCAGCTAATATATATATCTTTACCACATAGTTTCAGTATCGATAGTTGACCTTGAAAATCATCTACAATATCGATAGCTCTATTAGGACCAAAACTATTGACACACAGCAATATTATTGATAGTATTGCAGCTCAATATTAATATCACTGTTGATAGGATAGAGCCGATGCTATCGAAGTTAAATATTCAAATCACTATCGATAGTATCGACACCAACGGTATTATTCCTATGTGTCGATAGAAATACTAACAAAGCTATACTCTTGCCTTGCCTCGACTATCGATAGTCTATCGAAAAACTATCGATAGTGGACTGGGATATCACTACCTGATTAATAACAATGTGATGATCATATTCTACTACTAAGATGATCAAACGAACTTACCTAAGTGAAGTTCGATCTTAATTGTCCTGGCTTCGTCGAAGAGATTTAAGAGATAACAAGTAGGAAGCTTCAGCGACGCAACCAGCAACCGCACACAGGTTCAGCGCAAGAAAAGAGAGAGAAAGAACCTGTCCTACGCCTCACAGCACTGTCCCAGCCGCCTGCTGCTCATGCATTTCAGAGCAAGAAGACGAGTTATGGATAAACAACTTTGATTAAGACTTATTGGGTGATTACTATTTATTCATAAATACAGCATAATAGGGAGGGACGGGATCTTAAATCTCTTCGACGAAGCCAGGACAATTAAGATCGAACTTCACTTAAGGTAAGTTCGTTTGATCATCTAATTGTCCTGTCTTCGTCTTCGAGATTTAAGAGATAACAAGTAGGAAGATGTTTAGAGAAAATCGATGTTGTTTAAACCATAAATAAAATATGAATATATCTGTATTATATATATATTTTTATATATATTATTTGTAATAAACATTATCTATTATAAAATTATAATATGAGTTTGTTTAAAACACAATCAATAAGTAACATAAATTCTTAACGAAAATATTTAAATTGCTTCGGAAATATTTAGGTACTTAGACAAAACAACTACTGCTATTAAATTATTATCTTGTAACTTTAGGTCTATAAAAATTCGCAAACACTGGATTGCCAAATTCAACCTGCGATTGTGTGAATATTATATATCAACACTAATTGCGACATGACCACTGTGGCAGATGTTGCCGCGTAACGTGTGCTGGAAGCATTGTACTGATATCGATACCGCATGCTTCTAGAACTAAAAAAGTGCCAACGCTCTATTGTTTGGAAATATACGGTGTGGTAAGGATTTCTCAATGTTAAAATCAGTATTGTCCACATTTCTCGGTTAAATCTGTTAGCAGGACAAGTACTTGGATCACTAAAAAATGGTAAATCTTAACCAAGGCTGAGATTTTCCAATTGATTAGGTTTTAATGAGTTCTATTATTTTAATTATATCTGTTATTTTAAAGATAGCTTCTTGAAGTCGACGGATATTTTAAACAACTCAAGCAGAGTATTTGGCATCTTTAGACAGAGGCTAAAGACATGATCAATATGGCCAATTCATTACAAAGAAATACTAATGATGATTAAGAATTAGGTTTTAAAATCGACTACAAATCTAAAACAATAATAGGGGTCCACTTTATATTGTATCGAGCTAACAAACTAGTTTTATCTTAAAGACGCTAATGAAAAAAAGACGCTTTAGGTACTCTAGACCATTACCGATCTTGTTAATTGAAATTAAAGAAATTGGGAATCGAATAATTGCTAAACGTAACGTGGGATGCCTGATTGTAAAATAGATTACATCATAAGTTTGACGTTTAAAAATATCAACAAAACTTTTTATTTGCACAAGTTCGGGCACTAGGGCACGGGCTAATTGTTTCCTGTTTGGTGACAATGCAGTTTTCCTGATAATGGCTTGTATTTGTAACTATTAAGCATGCTTCCGAATTTAGCACAGGCATTGAATCCCGCAAAACTACGCGGGTGGCATGCATGACGGTGTATTTTTGGATATAAGTATTTTTACACAACCCTTCTTAACGCCTCGAGTTTCATAAGAACGCCGGCGTCCCGATCACAAAATGATTGTCTATTGTGTTCGGGATACATGATACTTGAAGGATTAATTTCCTTTTTCATAGATAGGTTCATATCTCTCTGATAAATATATAAGTAGGTACTCACCCTACTCAGGTATCATTCATAAGACATGTAAACAAAAAATAACATCGGGGCCAGGAACATCAGAGCGCGGGGTATCGCACAATGAAATATCAACGGGCGAAACTTTAACGTAGGGAACGTTGCAGGATAGTACGGGGTACATCATAAAAAATTACCACGTTTCTTAGTAAGTTACACATATCATGACTTTAAAGTTCTTCTTCTTCTTCTTAAGGTGCCATCTTCTGTCGCAGTTCGGCGACCATCATAGGCTCTAAACAATGATCGGGTACTCCTTCCAAACCAGGATACCTTGCCTTAAATCTTTCCCTATATGATTAATGGCAAAAATACATATTTCGGGTTGCGCATAATGTGTCCAAGATATTCCAGTTTTTTCTTTTTGACGGTGTATAACCTCTGTGTCCTTCTTCATGCGGTACAAAACTGTTATGTTTTTAATCTTCTGTACACCCACATCTCAAAAGTCTCAACCCTTTTAACTTTAAAGTTAAAATCGTCCATTTAGTGGCATTCTTTAGTGGAAACTTCGTTCGTTATAGCTTTCGGCTCTAAGTGCGCTAGTTGAGACGTACTCTTCGGCGCAATATGGAAAAATACTAAGTACATTGTTCGGAGTTCGAATCGCAACTCTCCGCTCCATGCCGGGATTCGCAAAACTATGCAAATTGTCTAAGTTTCCGTTTCGAACTGTGCAAGACGGTCTCGAGTTATTACATGGTTATTATAATATGCCAAGTACTTTGAACGATTTGACTATCATAGTATTTTAACCCGACTGCGGAAGGAGGATAATGTTTTTCCAGAGTATGTGTGTATGTATAATTGTTTGGCACGCCGTACAGTCCAAACGGCTGAACAGTTTTTTGACATAAGAGGTGTCGATAAACTCGTCGAATTTGTGGTAGTCACATAAGTTGTTTGGCGCAAATGAAAACCAAGGGGGAATAGGGATTGATTTTATCTTGACCATATATGTAGGTGTCAAATAAATGAAAGCCAGTAAAAAGACCATTTCAAAAATATTATATTTTTTGCAGTCAGGTGTTTTGTTTTTTTAATAATTATGCTTTTGCTATTGGTTATTATCTATATCATACACCATACATGTCAATATTTATTTGAACGCATTAAGAATTACTTGTGAAAACCCCTTTAGGTAAAAGCTTTTAAATTTTTTTTGTTACCATCATTTGATTTAGTATCATACAAATGCTATCAAAAATACACAATTTTTTTATTATAACTATTACTTAACTATAAAAATGACATATTTTTGACGTGATTTATGGTAAAGCGTGTTAACAAGGCATAAGCATTTTTCATAAGAGTATGCATAAAAATAAAAACAGAATTCCTCCGGTTTCATAAGTCTTCAAAGTTTAAATCAGTCAGTTTGCGAAAACATGAAAGCCGCGCGGCGTTCGTGAAAAATGGAAATATTATAATAATCTCGACGCTTGCGAGTAACGCGAATTCTTTCTTCGCGCGAACGATCACAGGCTAAAAATAATTCAGTATACCAACACGATACATCAAAATTTAATATGTTTTAGCAAATGAATATGCGCTTTGTTTGTCACCTATCTCACTATCATCACATTATTCAAATTTTTGTGGAATGCCATAACACATTAAAGTCCAAAAATCTTTAATTCCCCTTTAATTGAATATTTTCAGAGTGCACGTTAAAGTTGATTTTAACCCATTTCAAACTGTTTCATTATAATCTATGAAACAACACTAAAACATTTAATCAGTGGAAAAACTTACCTAAACTTACCTAAACTTACCTAAACTTACCTAAACTTACCTAAACTTACCTAAACTTACCTAAACTTACCTAAACTTACCTAAACTTACCTAAACTTACCTAAACTTACCTAATCTTACCTAAACTTACCTAAACTTACCTAAACTTACAGCTTATAACTTCCGATCCACTATAACTATTTCACTGGCTCAGCGACCCAAATTGGAATTTGGCCCCCGACTCCAGAAGACGCCACTCTTTCCGATCCTGCGCACTACTACTCCTACTAACCTCTTATTTCGAGTTCACGTATTACGCATCAGCAAAAACGAAGCCACAGCAATTTAGTGACAGTGCTGCCTCTACCGAACAATCGATGATTAGAAGTGCATTTATCGTGTCTCTTTAAATTGTCAAATTTTTCATAATATATTAGCGAGTGATTTGCAAGCGATCGCATACGTAATACGTGTTTGACGCTAAGCAATAGATCGCGCGTCTGTCGCGCAATTTTCGTTGATTGATGAATTTCAAGTCATAAATCTACCGGTTCTTAAACATATATTTTTTTAAATTTTCATACTGACTCCATCACGCTATGTCGCACCTACATTTACTCGCAGCGTCGCGGGGAGGGTTCGCATTTAGCCTAATGTCACAGTTGCTCCAAATTGAAAATAAACATATCCCTCCATCCTCTTTTGACGGGATTAAATAAATTCAGGGAAGTTTCCGAGAAGGTCCCGCACTGTATCTGTTACGGGAAGATTCAAAATACGTTTGTGTAATTAGAAATGCAAAATTTTGTAACAACTTAGCTGCTTGGAATATCAAGGGATTTTGCTGGAAAACGTGTCAAGTTACGTAGAGCAGGAATAGATAACGTAGTTTGGTAAATTCACTTTCGAGATTTTGAAGTAAAAGTATCTAATAATAGTTCTGTTATAAAAATACATTCTTTCTTTTAAGTTATTTAGAGTCAATAATTCATATTTATTACTACCTCAAAAAAAGTATTGTTGACCTCGTTGGTCAACGTTAGTACTATCCACGAGGTCCCGAGTCGGAATCCCGGGTCGGGCCGAGAGTGTTTGGGTTTTTCTGTCTTGAATTACTCAGACACAGCTCCGAAGTCAGGAAGTTGGTGGTGTTACACCCCCGTGCCTCGGAAAGCACGTTAAGCCGTTGGTCCTGCGCCTGATGGCTCTACGGTCATGTCGGACTGCCGTCTCACCGAACTATGAGAGTGAAGGAACAGAGAGCGCACCTGTGTATTGCGCACAGACTTGTGCACTATAATATGTCCCGCGCAGTTGGCTAATCTCTGTTGAGATAGACCGCCGTGGTCGAAATTCGGCTAGGAGGACATCATCATAATAAAACTTTCCGTTTCTGTTAAAACGTTTAACTATTAAACAAGGATTAACAAAGATATTGTTAGTAAACGAATGCATTGAACACTACTTATTTAAAATAAAACTTTCATTCATAACATTAAAATCTGAAGTGGACGTAAGTTTTTCTTTCGTTACAAAACTTGTTAAAAATATAAAGCAGGACCTATGAGGGCACATTAAATCAGGGATAATTTTCACTCTTAAACTGAATAAAGGATTTAAATAAGAAACCAAAAATTCGCACACAGGTACGAGTAGGATTTGAACCTACGACCTTTGGCTAACCGGGCCAACCGTGTGAAACTTAAATTGGCTTACGTCATTGCTTGACGTGACGTGAAAATCTACTGAATAAAGGACTTACATACACATTTACTTTCGACTTCGAATTTAAATTACGTATTCATTGAACTTGGCACAACCCTCTACTAGATTTCCCATCGAAAACATTTGAATGCATAGCAAAAGAGGCGTGTGGCTTTAGTGGGAATGGCTTGGCAATTGGTAGTATATAGTATCCACAAGATAAGTACTTTAAACCCGATTGTCACTGACCTCTATTATACAAGTACGCTGGACTAAACATTTTCTAAGAAATGACAGATTTTTTTTTCTGCCGAATCAAACCGCCCCCACCGAGTGTCCAGGGAACTAAAATAGAGTAATTTGCATATGTTTATGTCAACTCTCATTAGTTAGGCCGTCAGCGCCAAAATGGCGATAGTCAAATGGCTTCATGTTTAGGTTTACAGTATGCAGCGTACTTGTATTATAGAGGTCAGTGCCTATTATAATTAAAACTAGCATCTGCTGTTTTAGCGTAGCAAATCCAATAAGCCATTTATATTTTTATAAATAAGTAAAGGATCACAAGAGGACAACAAATATTTTAGTCAGTGAATTAAACGTACCTACTTACCTAACTGAAAAGAATTAGTGATTTTTGCAATGTCATGAAACAACTTAATTTTTGTGTCTTTGGCCTAGCTTAAATGTATGTAATGTATGTCCTTTTTTTAAATTAATACGCAGATTAATTGACTCAAATATTGGAATTGCTTAAAAAACTACTTCCAAAGTGCTTCTTGTGTCTACTTCGATTGTAAAGACTAAATCATCTACCCAATCTCTTCTAACTAAATAAGAAACTATATTGCACAAAAAATCGTACTTCCGCTACTTCAAAAACTCACCACTTCATACAGCGAATGGTGAAATGAAGCCAAAGTGCGGGCCTACCGGCGCGGAACAGACAGCAATAAAACTTAGATCGGAATGGAACCCAGGACCGCGCCGATAGTCGATACTATTGTTGTGTATGCCGTCTGCGGCATGCAGATTATGCGAGTGCACTTGGATGCATGTTGTTTTGCAACATCAAAACAGGTTCTTCGCATTTTTATAAACGAGTTATCGAGTATCTAAGCACATGACAATAAAATTGTAATAATACAGTAATTTATAAAACATATCAATCCACATATTTTATTTTTAATTGTGAGTAGATAAACGGGCCTAGTATTTCATATTCGTATATACGTCTAGCGTGTCTGGCTCGCTATAAAATGTAGCATGTAAAGTAAGTAGGTGCTGCGTAGATTTTTTCAAGATTTTTATACTACTACCTAATTTAGATAAGGAGTTATTCTATAACTCATAGGTGAAAAATCAGATAAATTGAAAATTTCAGCGACCAGCAGGGCCAAAAAGATTCGTAATAAAATAAAAAAGCATTGTTTAGGAATTGTAAACGTGATCGAGATAAATTTCAAGTTAGACGTAGGTCTGCGGGTTTTTCTTTTGTTCTAACCTAAGTGGCCTTACATTATTGCGTATATTGTACTACAGATACGAGTATCTTCGTGATTTATTGCATTTACGACATAATACTGCTTTTTGGCTCTTACATACGGCTCTTACATAAAATCAGAACCACTAATATAACCAATCAAGGTTTGATTGTGAAAATTAGTGGCCACTAACACTAGTCAACTAAAACCACCAATTACCTTGTATACTACCTGAAAATGCAAATCTTGACCGTCTCATTTTCCAGGGAGTCTTGTACTTACTTTGAGCCGGTGAGCTTCGGTCGGTCAAAGCGAGTGGCGCCGTTGTAATCTGCGGTGACTTAGCGAAACAACTTGCTTTTGCAATAAACTATTTGCCTGGTGTAATTTTAGACTACTATTTAGGTGTCTTTACTGCAGGATTGGCAACACTTGTAGAGAATTATCTTTAGATTGAATATCTATTCGAAAACTTTTAGCTACAGAATAATACTCACAATTTGAAGTACTGAATTTAATAAAACCCTATATGGCTTTTAAGATTATTATAGCTTATAAGCCAAATGGTTTAGGGATTAAATCCTGCCCGTGTGCGAATTTTTTGGTTCTTCTTTAAACTTATATAAACATTTAATGTTTAAAGAAATCTTTTAAAGTCCGTATTTGGTGTTATGTGATAGTAATATTTCTTACAGTCACGATCGTTACCCATATCTTAGATATACGAAGTAAATATAGTGTCGGTATTTGTAGAAAATAGTGAACCTTTAAAAGTGAAATAAACATACAGTGGCCAGAACATCAGACTATATTTTTTTGTTGTATAATCACCCCTTTTACAATTATATAAGATTGTCAGAAGAAGATGTCAGTGTTTTTCGTGACGTCTGAACATATGTATTTATCTCATTTTAAAAAAAACATAGTTGTTAACTTGACCAATGTTCTTGCAACTTAACATCGCATGGTCTCAACCAGATTCACTGGTACAACATACATCTAGTCTCAACTTATTATCCGCCGCGTCGCAGCGAGTCGCACTAATCCCACTAATCCACATTTAATTTTATACTCCAGAACAAAGTCGCCTGTTTTTCATTTTACGCGGTGTCTGGATTTGCGAGAGCGTGCGGCGGGCAAGATTACAACATGAGAAAGATTGCGACGGAACAGAACATAGATAACGTAATATTTCCAGAGAGTCATGATTTTCAAAGTAAGAAAAATTCTCATTTTAAAAAATCATACTAAATTCTCTGTAAAAATGACAAATACCCAAAAATCGACTTGAGAACATCTTCTGTTTTTGAAATCGGTTAAAAACGGTTGATTCAGTAACCATGATAAACCTAGACAAACAAACAAACATAAACAGACCAAGAGATCATGAAACAGGCATTTTTCTTTGTAAAAAGTGGTTCGTGGTAATACTTTTAAAAAAATATATAAACCTACGCGCGTCGACTTGAGAACCTCCACCGTTTTTTAAACCAGTTTAAAAAATGGTGCCCGTTGATTAAGTAACTACAATAAACACAGATAAACAAACATCAACAATCATAAGAGACCATGAAACAGGCATTGATGAATGCAAACAAAATTGATTTTACTTCTGTGAAGACGTAATGTCACAGAAGGAGGAGGCGGAGCGCACGCGGGAGGACGATCCTCTCGCGCCGCTTCTCCGCCAGAGGAGAGGCAGGAGGAGGCGGGTGGTCGACCACCCTCTCTCCCCCCGGTGATGAGCAGCGGACGACAGGCGCGGGGGCGCCCTCTCCCGCATTGCACCGCTTTTCACCCAGCCGAACGAGGATGACCGAGCACTGACAGTCTTCCTTGAGCCCCTTCCCGTATGCGGGAGGGGCGTGAAGGGCCCGCCAATGCAAGGCAGGCAAGCGCTGGTGGGGTACTGGAAGCAAAGGCTATGCCGATTCCCAGAACCCCTCCACCAAAGGCGATGCGGGAGTGCCGCTGGGTCGTTTAGTGGGTATACCGGGAGTCACCTTCCCGGGGAGTCCCACATACCCCTTCCGTCCCCCGACGGGAGGGGATGCGTAATGCATTTTTTAAAAAAAAAGGTGGCGGTAGCCAACCAGTGTCCATACATAATGGTTCCGACTAACCTGTCTTTTAGCTCCCTGATAATTATGTTCTTACATATACCAACTCTGACCATGAAAGACGCTATTCTATGCCTCATGATTGCATCAAATGAGTTAACTGCAGCAGTTGTAAACATCTCTGAGGCACTGCAACAACGCCTCAACCCCATGAGCTGCCTGAAGATGTTGTTATGCAATCACGCGACTTCCGCGTGTAGCTTGTCCAGAGCTAACAGATGTTAAACGATTGTCAATACGTTTTGAACAATAGGGTTTTAACTTCAATATTACACTTGAAGAACCGTCTCGAAATCAGGTCACCGACCACACATAGTGCTCTTCTTTGTCGCTCAATATCGGCATCGTCTTTTTGATCTGATGTAAGAATGTAGCCTAGATAATTAAAAGTATTCGTTATTTTAACTGCTTGTCCTCCCAAAGAAACCCCGGGAATTTTTTCTGGACCATTTCCCGACCTAAAAACCATTAACTCGGTCTTCTTGACATTATAAATCAAGTTATGTTTGGAGGCATACTGTTCACAAATGGAAAGGTGCTGCTCAGTTCCTCGATCAAACCGTTGTTATACAAGTTAAAAAAGTCAGGGGTCTCCCTGTGACCACGATCGCTGTAAAGTGTTCGAAACGTCAGGTTTAAAATAAAATGTAAATAAATCGCGAAGTAATCCGTAAAATTGTGTTTTAATGAAGTCAGGGGATGTCAGCCCCCCTGTCTCACTCCACAAGACAGGGTATAGCTATCCGATAAGGTAATGCCCCATTTGACATGATTCCTCTGGGTACTATTACCAGTATGACAAAAGGTCAACAACTGTACTGCTGACCCCGATCCTACGTAACTTTTCCCACAAAAGGTCATGCGGAAGAGTAAGAAGAGTGAAGAGTATCAAATGCGCGACTCAGGTCAAGGAAACATGCATAGACAGTAGTATCATTTTTTACATAATAAAAATCAGTAGACATTTGCGGCTTGAATCCAAATTGGGCATCATCTATTTTCAGATAAGGGGCCATTTTTTGTTGCAATATTCTTTCAAGTACCTTAGCCACAACCGTAGCCAGGGATATTGGTCGGGAATTGGCAACACTCGATAAATTACCTGTCTTGTTTTTTACAACAGGGACAACGATTGTTTTTGAGAGGTCATCTGGTAGGTAAGAATGCCGCAAACAGAGACCAAAAAATCGAGCAAGCACATCACCGACAAGCGGGCCCGCACACAGAAGGTGCTCAATACTGAGGCCGTCGTGACCCGGGGACCTGCCACGTTTCATCCTTCTTAATAATATTATCATAATATCATCGAAGGAGACGCCGCAACCCCTGTTTCACGACAATCCTGTTTTGAATTATTGTCATTTACAAAACTATTTTCATTCGGGTTAGAAATAGGGGCTTCTTTTTTAAAAAATGTACCAAAAACATTGGCAATGATTTATGGGTCCATTTCTCTCTCAATGGATACGGGTAAACTAGTTTTAGAATTTACATTTTTAATTGATTTCCAAAATTTCACGAAATTTTTAACACATATTCACTGAGAACTTGATAGGTATTGTTATTTTTTATATTGGGATAAAAACATTGAAAGTAACTTTTACATAAACTTTATAGTGTATAAAAGTAATTTTGTTGAAGGTTTTTGGTGGATAAGTGTTTTCATTTCGGTGTCGAGTTATTTCATTTCGGCGAATCGTTTTTTTTCATTTCGGTGGCATCAAAACTATGAGCTACTGTATCTTTTTATTATATTAAGATATTTTGATGGCGTTACAAATGGATATAAACAACATCAAGAAATATCATAAACCATGGTTTGAAATTGAAAATTGTTAAAAATAAAAAAGTTTACCGAAATGATAAAAAAATCAACCTTGTTGAAATTCACCCAGTTACACCAATAATTTGTTTTGCATACTTCGACTGCTGTAGCTACATCCTAGGCATAGTGCTGGAATACAGGAAAAAAATATATTTTATTTACTCGGTCACAGCCACAAACTCACAACGCGGCACGATCGGCGATCGGCACGCGTGCAATCTGTTTGCTTTGTGTGCTGGCGACGCAGCGATGGCACACGATTAAAAACGTGGCAAAAGCTGGGGCAAAGGCTCGCTTTGCAAAATTCTTATTGGGTGAAAAAAACGTCACGTTAGGCAAGAGACACACTGAGCAAGAGAACCACAGTATAAACGTTTTTTACGGTTATTTTCAGCAAACAATTTGTGGCAAATACACTGAAAAACAAATGATTGGTTAACAGTAACCAAAATTTTGCTACTACGAGTAGTAGGCCGTAATCTAGTGACTTGCGAACTTCTGGTTATCAGTGTTATCAGTAACAAACTAGTATTGTTACTGATAACCAGAAGATTGTTTATATTTAACAAAATTTGACTTCTCTACAACGAAACCTTCTACTAACAAAACTAGTTTGTTTGATCCTTTTTTTCAGTGTTAAGGCGCGATAGTCGAGCTGAGAAAACTTGACTTCTCATCCGAGATTGTGAGTTCTGTCCTCGCCTGTACCACTGAGTTTGTATAAAAACTTAATTGCAGTCTTTTTCAAAAGATATCGCTGCCTAACGGTAAAGGAAAACATCACCACTCCATTAAAATTGCCAAGAAAGTCGTTATGTGTTTCATTCCACATAATGATTACGCCCCTCAGTCATTGAGGTATACGACTGTAAAGCATTTGCGGCCCATCCATCCTTGAACGGTGGGCTTTTACTTAAACAAAAAGGAGATATTTAAATTCATACTTACATCAACAGGTTACTTCTTTACCATCGCTTTGTCAAAGTTACCAAGTAAAATGATTATCATAGAAATTACTCTTAAAATTCGTAATCACGCCGTTTTTAATCTCAAAGCGCATGGTCCTTAAATCCGCCAACCGCTAGACTTAACTTATTATTCGTCGTTTCTCCGCTCGAAGCGACATTAGGGCGTTATCGCGAACGCACGAGATGCGACGGCGCTCATTCTTAATCTTTATCTACTTGGCAGACCGCTAACGGTGGCGTAAGGTAAGAAGAAGCAGTAGGATCACTTTTATCTAATTGGTTCAGGTTGTTCTTAATGGGTTATTATATTACGCGATATTCACACAGTCTAAGCCCCATCTCGCTCTTTCATCATTTGGAAGGCAGACAAACTTACAGGCTAACTCTTATTATGCAAGTCAGGCTTCGCCCCAGCGCTGGATCCAGTTAAGGCTTACCTTTCTTAGCTAATAAGATGGGTTTCTTGATCCCAGGCCGTTACACAGCTGTATATTTAGTTTGATAATTATTGTTTTTAAGTGATAAGCATTCACTATGCAATCTAAATATATTATTGCACTTGAAAAAAACGACCACCAGAGGCGGGAATCGAACCCGCGTTCCTCGCATACCGGGCGATTACAGCGTTAAGAAGCATTTGAAAATTTCGACAGGCTCTGCCAACGCCAGGGTGGCCGAGAGGTTGGGCAATCGCCCGGTATGCGAGGAACGCGGGTTCGATTCCCGCCTCTGGTGGTCGTTTTTTTTTTCAAGTGCAATAATATATTTGTATATTTAGTACTAAAATTTATGGAGCTTTAGATTGCTGTCCTTATGGATTTCGCCAATGATTTTTTTTTTTACGACAAAAGTGCGCGTGCGCGCGATACAAACCCCACGAAACGAGAGCGAGTGTC
Organism: Pyrausta nigrata; assembly: GCA_949316185.1. Lineage (NCBI taxonomy): Eukaryota > Metazoa > Arthropoda > Insecta > Lepidoptera > Crambidae > Pyrausta > Pyrausta nigrata. The sequence goes on along the minus strand of OX438954.1, from coordinate 17,186,153 downwards.
AGTCGATGTTGTCCCTTTTATTTTATTTTGATTTTTAACTACAATATCGAACAAATTTAACGTCAACGATCAACAATAATTTAATTCATATATTTTGCTTTCAATTTCCGCTAAGCTACGCCGAATAATTTTTCGTTGCATGTGTATTGAGGGACAGCGGGCGGGCGGGCAGTGCATTCTGCATTTGCTTGAACGAATACTCAACGCGGTAGTGGTTTGTGTGGTAAAATGGGTTCTGCGCCGGGGTAGTTCATTTGAGATTCAAAGCAAAATTATTAAATTAAATTATTTTACTTAGGAGAAAAACTAAATCCCACTTTACCCATAAGGAAGTTACCTGGACTATGTATTATTTTTACCACTTTATCGACGTGACTACCCTTCTCCATTCCTTTTATAAAGTTCAAAAGTGATGCCCAAATCTAAAATCAAAACATGAACGGATATGAAGCAACTGTACCTGTTTTCATTGTGACACGGAGGAGGTGAACGGTGCTTCCTCAGTCGAGGCATTATACTAACGTCACCTTTGTAATAAGTAGAGTTAGCCGCCGGAAAATACTTCCTGTACCAGCGGAGATTAGAAGGTTTTTAATTTTAAATGTACTTGAAGGGGAAAGAGATGAAGGAGTAGGTACTTGGATCAGATTTCTTTAAGTTAAGCAGTTTATTAATAAGATATTTAACTTAAATTCTTCTTTGTGAATTCTAAATACGTGTATTAAGTTTTATCGTAATGCTTTTAGACTACCTACTATATTTCAGAATGCAGCTTGATAACCTTCGACATCAAGTTGGTCACTTGCCTTACGGACGCCCTTCCACCGATCTGCTTTTAGCCCGCGTGGCGGAGTATGGCTCATACTTCCTCAAAGTTAGGGTGAGGTCTTTGCCCAGCAGTGGGATTAAATAGGCTAACTTGACTTTTCTTTTACTATATTTACTTCATTTGAACCTCCAAAATAGAATCTACCTTTAACAACCTGAAACCTTAATAATGTTCTTCTTAAGAATTCATCAATAATTCATTTGGCACCGCCAAATTGCACAGTGTCATGTGAAAATATGCATGTATTGCAACAATACGCAAAGGAGAAGCGCAGCTCATCAAAAACGTATGGAATTTATCCATACGTTTTTGATGAGCTTTGAATGTAGATTTGAAGAAATCTCGACCAAGCTTGATCACTATTTTATAACCTTCAGCTCAAAACATCAAGCCTGAAGTTCACCAACACATGTTTAATTTTTAATCAGCTGGTTAAGCGTTAGTTGACTTATTTTATATGGCAATTCTGTCAAATTAACCGTCAATCGAGGTTAACGGGCTGTTTAAAATTTGATGAACTCAGGTCTTAGTTATTCAGTCTTAATCTTTGTCTACTAAAGCAGCTCTCCATAATCGCCTCGCCGTAATCTCTCTGACGCTTTTTCTGCTGGGAGTAGTTGGGCGCTCACTGGAGACGTTTATTTTTGAGCTGGTTAAGATCTGATGGAGCTGCTTTAGTTACTTAAGTTTGCTTTACAGCTGCTGAATATTTTAAATTTCTGAGAGGGAAGTTTGTAAAGTGAAGTAATTGGGTACACCCATATTATACTCGTATTATAAGCGATATAGTAAATTTTTTTCACCTTTGTTGGTCACACACGTTATGTCCGCCAAAATACAGAATTTAATTTTTTGTTTATAAAATCAAACAGATCAACAGTTAAACTACTACTACTACTAAACTACTTCGAAATACACTCGTTTTGGATAGAGAATATAATGTGGAGCGTAGCGGCTATTATTACAGCAGCTAAAAATTCTATAAACGTGTCGTGTCAATAATATTGCCAATGTTACTAGGGTAATTCGAGGATTGATGGCCATAGTTTTGTTAGACGACGATTTTTGGAATTTTGTGTGAAATAAAACAAATTTATATGTTTTTTTCTAATAAAGTATTTATTACTTATCAACATGAACACAACGTTTTTAATCAGTCTTCAAAATAATCTCACTATATATATTTTTTTATTAACCTTAAGATGGCCATCTCTCCTATATAATCAATGTGAGATGGCCCGTAGTATTAGAAGTAAGATGGCCATATGATTGTGAGATGGCCATTGAGCAAAATAAAAAACATGGAATACTCGTTCGCAGTTTTTGACTTTTTTCCTTTTCCCTTATCTCTGTGTGCATCTATTTTCAATCTATTGCCACACGGGTGGCATTTATCATCATCTCTTGCATCTTATGCACTGAACCCAGTCTTCCGTAAGTTCCGTTTTATAATAGTTGTCACCACAACCTACGCAATCGTCAATAAACGAGTCTTCAGGGGAAGAATCACCGCTTTCCATAAGAATTGGTTCTTCTTCGTCCTCTGTTTCCGTCTCTTTTTGCGTGTGAATTTTTGTCTTTTTGGTATATGGTCTTCGTCTCATTTTTTCCTTCTTAATTTTCTTCTGAACTGGTTTTTCAGTTTCCATATCATAAGCTTTTGGCCGCTTTCGTGTATTTGTATTTTTTTGGGTACTCTCCTGTTTTATTTTTGTCTCATCTGCGTATTTTTCAGATTTTTTGAGCTTTTTATTTTTCTTTTCTTCGCAGTCCTTCCGATAGTTTACGTGTTTTTCTGATGTTAATACTGTTGCCACTTGTTTAGCTCTCTTTCTAACCTGATATGTTTTGACAGGTACTGGAGAAATTTCGTTTAAAAATTTTGATGGTGTCTCTTCTTCTTTCCCAGTTGATGTTGCTGAATTTACTTGAATGATTGATTCAATCAACATGTCTGTATTTTTCTTAGGTGTAACGTATGCTGGGCTTTGAGTCATGTGCTTAGTAATAAGAGAGCTTTCGTTTGAATGGATTTTAGATGGACCGGTTTTATTCAATTCTTCCTCAAGTAAAGGTGGAGTATAGATATACCGAACAGATTGCACGCCAGATGTACCAGGTTGAATGTATTCACTGTCTGGTAGAGAAGGCGTTCTGCTATCTTTGCGTGCAGATTCAATTCCAGGCAGGTTTGAATTATTTTGTTCATCTTCTAGTATGGAAGAGCTGCTGTGTCTTTTAAACCTGTTTGTCTGATCAACAGCAAGAAGGGAAGGGCTGCTATACTCGCGTGAGATTTGATTGCTAGATGAACTAACAGGATGAGATTAATTATTTTGCAAATCCGACGCAGCAAATGCATAATCTGGTATCGCAGCGCGATTAAATGGGTAAATACCAGTCGCTTTGAAGCCTGCTACGGCATTTTCGTATGTCGCCGCTTTACCCCAGGCTGTCGACAACAATTCTCCGAACTGAAATCGGGTGAGACGCCTTCCGGGATGACGCTTTAACCACATGCGGCATGCTTCGTAGTAGTATACTTTAAGTGACTTAAACACGGATCTATCCAGGGTTTGAAGATAGTGTGTTGTGTGACTTGGTAAAGTGAATAAGATAATGTCATTATCTGCAGCAAATTCTAGCATCTCAACAGAATTACAGTGCGCTGTATGGCCATCTAGACAGAGCAGTACTTTTCCATCTGGCTTTCTTGGTAAAAAATGAGTTTTAAGCTTCTAAAAATATAGCAGCATTAATGTATGCTGATTTTGTGGACATGAACAGTTCGGATCCAGATGGCATTCCATCTTTCCATTCTTGTTTCTTATTTTTTCCTTTCATAATGGATGCCGGAGGAAGGAACACTCCTTCAGCATTACAGCACGCAATCACCGTAATGGTTTCACCTTTTTCCGTTGAGGTTATAGTTGATACAGCTTTTGAACCCTTCTTTGCTAGAACGTTACCTGGTCGATTGTTCAATTGAAAACCAGACTCGTCCATATTAAAAATATGCGACGGTTTGTCAAACAATTCGTTCTCTTCCATCAGGTTATGCAGAATATCGTAATAGGCATTAACTTCTTCGCGGTTTAATGCTTCACAACGGGCCAAAGAAACGCCTTCTGCCTTTCTGGTACTTATCTCTGGATTTCTTTTTAAGAATGACTTTAACCAGACGTACCCAGCTTCTTCCTTATCTTTACTGAACGTGTGTTTTATGCCAAACTGTTCAGCAAAGTGATAAGCAATACTTCTTAAATCTTTTGGAGGTAACGGAAAGCAATGTTCTTGCATTTTTAATATGTGTCGTACCAATCTTTTCTCATGGTCAGTGCCAAACACAGAAGAAGGGCCCATAGCGCCTTTTGTGAAATTTTGGGTTTTCAAGCGCCTTTCAAGTGTTTTTCGTGGCACGCCGTATTGCAAACCTGCTTGCCGAACTGATACATTTCTCGTAAGAACAGCCTCAACCGCTTCTGTCAGATCTTGTTGGCTCCAGTTTCCACGACCAAAAGATTTGCGAATGTACTGGTTGGGCATCTGCAACAATAAAAATTCTTTCAATTTTGTCGTAAAACTTTATTGCAGAAACTGGCCAACTTACCTTAAGAATTATGGGCCATCACTCCTAAGACATATAGGATATATGGCCATGCTTGTTTGTTGCTTTCAAGTACACAATTCTAAACAAATTTGAGGTTATGATACGAGGTTAACTATAAACTTAACGTTTTAGTTCAAATTCCGGCAAAAAACAGGAAATTTGATATGACAACCATATTGTTACTGACCACCTACAAAAAAATAGTAATATTACAAAATATCATTAGGAATTTACTCACTTTTCATAGTTTTTTCGCTCCCGGTTTGCTAACCGGGAGCGAATTTCACTGTCACTTTTGCACTTGTCGCGACCGGACTGACGCAATATCGTGCTGCCCTCTCTTAATAAGACACTGAATTATTTTGTTTGGCCATCTCTCCTCTATGGCCATCTACCCTCGATTTACCCTATGTACTTGCTCTCACTTGAATTCATTTATCATGGTAGGCTATACATAAAATAATGATATTTTTTATCTTTAAAACCGATTTATAACAGGAACACATAACATATGTAAATAAGTACATATATGTGCATACATGTATGTGCTTGGAACCGGTGTCCCGAACTCAATGTCAACACAAGTGACCAATGTTTCTGGTTCACGCGATACAAGCCTCGAGCTTAGTGCGGGTATCGTAGCATAGGTATTTTTATCTGTATATTGTGTTCTTGCTAAATAAACATTTTAGTATTATTAATAACACGGACTCTTCTCAAGTCGTGAGAATGGGCGTTAATAACTGCAACACTCATCGACTACCGTAGTTGTTATCGCACATATCATAATATGTAATCTTGTTATAGTTCCAAACAAATATATTTCATTTTAATAAAGTGTGTACACGAAATGAAACAAAACAGCATCATATTAATGCGGTTAGAATAGACCAATCACAAACATTGATTTTTTACAAACTTGCTTTGCCCGCGATTGACGGCATTCGACCGACGCGCGTTCGGGCGCAAGAAATTTTAGAATATTCGCTTTTGCACGCCGCAAAAAAATGTTAACAAACTTTAAAACGTACCCGAGGAATTTTTATTTACCAAACTTTATTTTTCATCGTGTTGTTGCTTTCAGTGTTGTAATATTATAAGATAATAAATAAGAAAGAACACTGTTAGTGTTAAATATTAAAAACTATATCATAAGATGTCAAAATCACTCCAATAAGCACTTATAAGTAACAGGCAGGCATCCTTGTTTTGATTTTGCCTTAGTAGGAAGATTCACATTTTTTATAATTTTTACTCTGTAAGTATAAAAAAACTTGACTTTATATTACAATGATGCGTGATAGTGTTATAGTAAGAAAAATGAGATTTCTGTTTGGAGAGATTATTTCTGTGTTAAATAGTTAGATAAATGTACATTTTGTTTCCATTTGACCCAACCCGTTAAGCGTTACGGACGCTTATCAAAAACTCATCTCAACATTATTTCAAACTAAAATAGTTGAATTGAATATCCAAACTCGTCGTGCATAAAGAAATCAAATCAGTTTGTTAATTGCTTCACCAACTTAACCCTCCAAAGCTCGTTGTCGGACACCGCGGATAATTTTCATCTCAACCCTTTTTAACCCAGCGGACGTTGTTTGAACAAAAGTGTGGATTGAGCCTCGTTACGCCGCAATAGTTCCGGAATAGTTTCGGCCTTTGTGACCGGGTTATTAATTTGTTGGCCCGCCGCATCGTGTCGCATTACACAGGTTACGGTACTTTTTACACGGGTAATATTTTGAAGAGCGTGTTCATGTTTGTTTTTTTTAAGCTTGTTAGTTTATTTTCTCTGTTACTTTGAGAGGGACATCAAAAAACCTTTCTTTTGCAGTAGTTCTACCAATATTTTTTGCATTTGCATTGTCTGTCGCCAGTGCAAACGCAAAACTTGCACAAATTGGCGGTTTGGAGATAAACTCTTATTCCTTTATATAGAAAACCAACAGCGTTACAAGTTTTATTTGACAGTTTGAATAAAACTATGAGTAAGGCTAATAATAGGGTAAACTCGGAAAACGTTTTCTTGAATGTTTAAATACAAGTTAATGTTATGTAATATTTAAAGTGTACCTAAAAAGGAAGAAAGAAATAAGTTTCTTTTGACATATTTTTTCTTTTATTTTAATTGTATCCTAAAATGCTCTTTAAAAAATCTAAATTATATCAAATTAAACTGTCGCTTAGTTATGGTTAAGCTACGCAATGCTATAGCACTGTAGTTTTGAGTATCGAAATCATATAATATGCGTAAACAAGTACATTTAAATGGCTCACAATCCCCAATAGACATTAAGCAAATATGACTAACAAAGCTCTCTCCCAATTGGTTTGACAAGCCTCACGCGTTGTAATATAACACCGACTTTGCATATAATCTCGGTAATTGAATTTCTATGGCTTAATTCGCCTTACAAGGCGTCCGGGGTCGGATAAGGGGTCCTACTATAAAATGGCCTCGAGGCGATCAATTGCAATTGTCAATAAAATGATCTTCTACAGAGACATTGAAGCATTGATATTCGCAACTACATGATTAACGGCGAATGATGGAAATTTTGATTGAATCTCATTAACAAAAGCGAATGATGCAGCCAGTGATCGCCTCGCAGTGCAATTGACAATTGCTTGGTAAAAAATTGATATCGTCTTTGGTGAAAGGAACATGGCGGCCAGCAATTGACTCGTCAATTAAATATCCGACATTCACACCGTCAATGAAACCATCATTTGGTTTATCAATAACGTAAATATTGTCAATCACAATTGATCGTATCTAGGCCACTTAAGACGATGTCCGCAGTTTTGATTGATGATCCTGCTCTCTCAAGTTCGCGCCGTAACGTAAGAACCAAAGACGTGTTAGGTCGAAATTGTGGATTACAGAGTGGTGTTCTTGTGTTATGGAGAATGACGAGGGTGCCTTCAGCAAATTGTTGAGAGGAACAACCGTGGATTAGTCTTATAGGTGCGCTCGTGCAGAAAATTGACGCCTGTGAGGTTGATTTTGGAGATTAATTTGGTAATTAAGATGGAACTACCGATGTTCTTATTGGTGTGGATGGAATATATTAGAATTTAATTGAGGATTATGGTTGTTGGAATAGTCTTTGTTTAACCAAGACGAGGCTAGTGTTCAGAACACATCTAAGCCTAGAGTTTACTAACACATGTTTATTTTAAAATCGGCCGGTTTAGGATTATTTGACATAATTTTGTATAGAAATTCTGTCAAATTTATCGTCAATCGAATTTAATTGTCTGTTTGTTAATCGACGTTTATTATATTTTAATTGGTGAACTGGGATCTAAGGCATACTTGACGTTGTTTTTTTTAAATTGATTAATAAAGTTTTGCTGTGCCTACCCCAAATACATTAATTGGAAACAGAGTAATGTTAATACCCAACATTTTTTTTCAAAATTTCCAAATCTATACATATAATAAAACTGTAAAACCGATGCGTCTGTACATTGAGTATTTTTACCAAAAACTAATTGAGGGTGATGTTAAAATAGTAACAGAATAGTAATCTACAATTTTTTATTTTTTGTCTGTTTGTCTGTGTATCTGTTTGTACACGCTAATCTCCAGAACTACTGAACGGATTTGAACGAAACTTTTTTTATTGTGTAGCTATTGAGTCTGGGCAAATACTAGGCTATAACTTATTTTGAAGATCGGAGTACCTGACGTGAAACCTTAGCAGTACACTTAAACTAAGAAAGATATGAAAGCAGCGCCTTAAGAAAAGTTATTCGGCGTGATGAGCATTTTCTATTGACGTACACAAATTGAAGGTCTGGAGCAACTGATATGGAACTCTAGCAACTCAGCTCAACTATAAGAGATATGATTAGAGCGCCTTAGGGAACATTGTTGAACTTGATGAGCACTTTCTATTGACATACACAAATTGAAGATCTGGAGCAACTGATATGGAATCCTAGCAGCTCAGCTCAACTATAAGAGATATGAATAGAGCGCCTGAGGGAACATTGTTCAGCGTGATGAGCACTTTCTATTGACGAACACAAATTGAAGGTAACTGATATAGAACCCTTTTTTTTTTTTTTACGTCAGGAAATGCCTTACGCACCGTACCTCTCCGTCGGGGAACGAAGAGGCGTGTGTGGGACTCCTCGGACTCGGGTATACTCACTAAAACCTGACGACGCCCGCCGCATGTGTTGGCTGTGACAGCAGGGGCCGCGGTATCTCGACAGTCCCGCGACCCTGCCATGCCTGCGGATCTCCAAGGAGGGGGGAGCACCCCCCCTCCAGACGGCGCACTCGGAGTACAGTGCACCGTCTCTCAGGAGGGTCCCTGGTGATTGGGCAGAGGTGTCCCCACACCGTCTGCCCGAGACCCTCCCGTCGGGGCGCCGCTCGTTCTGGCACCGCGGCCCGAGCGCGCGCCCCGCGGGCGCCGAAGGCGGAGGGAGGCCGGGTCTCTTTCCCGGTCCCGTTCGGCGGCCTCTTTCTGCGACATCACCACGTCGCAGAAATGGGCCACCGCCTCCCAAGAACCCTCGCTTCCGACCATCTTAGACACGACGGTCGGTAAGCTGAGGTCTCCACCTCCGAGAGCCGCGGCCAACTCCGCCCGCGGCTCCGCCCACGCCGGGCAGTCCACCATTGTGTGCTGTGCCGTGTCTTCGGCACAGTCACAATGGTGGCATCTCGAGGTCGGCTCCTTTCCGGCGACTACACACAGATACCTCCCGAAGCATCCATGCCCCGAGAGGATCTGCGTCAGCCGGAAAGTAACCGACCCGTGTTTCCGTCCAACCCATCTAGACAGGACGGGATGGACGGCCTCCACTGCCCGGCGACAACTGATATAGAACCCTAGCAGCTCGGCTCAACTATAAGAGATATGAATAGAGCGCCTTAGGTTACATTGTTCAGCGTGATGAGCATTTTCTATTGACGCATACAAATAGAAGGTCTGGAGCAACTGATAAACTTAATTACTTACGACTGATTTTCAAACTTCCAAGGTAATCCTACTGTCTCTAAGTTACGATCTGGTGACGCAAACCTAAAGAAATCAAAAAAATCCTTCAGATTTTATAGGCATAAATACCATATATGCTACAGCATTCATTTAGGTATTAAAGCGTTTACATTCAGGAGTCATAATTTGATGGTGCTGACCTTAACGCTAAGTAGTTCGTGGATACTTTCACCACAGATAGTTTGTCGAAATTTTGTTGAATTACTGTAATCTTTATAAAATTTCAAAGTAAATTGGCACTATTTTTTGTAAATAACTACCGGAAATTGAACTACAAGTATAAGAATAGTCTTACTTACTTTACGTTATAGGAGAAAGGTTAGGCAGGCCTTTGCCCTGCAGTGGGACATGACAGGCTTCTAATAATAATAATAACTATACGATAGTAGTAACTTACAAACCGACCTTTGAGTAGGCTAGGGACACAACAAATAAATTGCATTCATCTATTACGGTAGGGAGGTTTGAGTCTGACTTTTTTCTGAACACTAAAACTAACGTTACCTTTATTTTTTTACAATCGAATAAAACTGCCTTCAATAAAGTAAACTAAAAACTTTACACTTTTACTAAGAAAAATATACGACAAAATTTAGTTTCGGAGTCGGTGTCACTGCCATGCGTAATTTTCTTACTAGAAGAGGATGCGAGGTGATAGTAACCGAATGCCTGTTGACCTTGATTTTCCATACTCTCTTCTCCTTACGACATGGTAGAGAGATCATGATAGCTGGATGGCGACGGAAGTATAAAATATTTTGTATCATAGAGTCCACGCGTACGAAGTCGCGGGCAACAACTAGTTTTAAATAAAAAAAGTAATGTTTGCTGAACGAAGCTTAACCTCAGAGATGTCAGCAAATCATCACATTACCATTCACTATCTCCGTTGCACCCTTCACACACATTTGCTAGTATAAACTACGCAAGGGGCTTATATTATCTGTGTCTTCCAGACATTGCACTACACGCCCCATCCATCCCGTCATAGTTTCATATCTTCCCTAACAACGCCCGCTTATCGAATAATGCATTTAAATATTGAGAAACTATTAAGAGCATGAATAAAATATCACCCTATTGAATAGCAAAGCGGACGATTCTCATAAAATAAGAGGTATCAAGGCGCAAATCTGCTTCTTTGAGCACCCTCTAGGAAGGGCCCTTGGAGGATCCCAAAAATTCCTAAGATTTATTCGTGTAGCCCTCGGTGCGTTGCGAGGGGTGACCTGAACTAATCAAACTGTCTTAAGTACCTTCTCCATATCGACTGGCGAAATTAGTCCTGTCCGTGGATGTTCAGTTCGGGGCTCTTGCCACAGAGCAGGGTAAAACTGGGGGTTTGTATTTGTGAATAAAAGTAAAACACACTTTGATGAAAATCTATGTTAGACCATGATATTGGGTACATATTGCCAATAGTATTTTTATCGACGATTTTGAAGATTTTAAATGTCAAAAACAAAACGCATTCAAGACATTGAAGTTTGGTGAGATTTATTTGAAATCACAATAAGAATTGAAAATATATTAAGTTCATTTAGGTGTGATTAAAATGTAAGGTATATTTTATTTAAATTAAAATCTTGACAGGCATAATAATAGGTAATGGAATAACACTTTTGTGTAGTTTTTTGCAAACTAGGTATCAGATATTTTCAACTGCATCAAAATTTATACTTTGTATAATCTTAGGAGTTTGTTGTAGACAGAAGAGACCCCTCAGTGTATGGTGTTAAAGTTAGTGGGTTCGCTTTTAAGGGGTTCTATACTTAAGGTTGTTCACCCAGGGCCTGGCTTAAGTGGGATTTTTGCGGAAGTTTTAGCCTGTTTGGGTCGATAGCACCGAACTATTCCAAGTGCCGATGGAGTATTAAGATAAGAGGTTTACAAAGCGTTAAGAGGGACTTTGTTTACGTTAGTAGAGGATTTTGAAAGGAAAATATTATCTCCGTGTCAAAATCCTCATGAAACTTAATTCTTTTCACAGTTTATTTGTTCTAAGTTAGTGCTATTACGGTAAGGGGAAACATCGTAAACAAACCTGCGCATTCAGGCGACTGAATGTGTAACCATGATCCAAACACTGGTCAGGTCCCCCTGTTAACAGGGGGTTCCTAATATACCTCGCAGGCAAGACGCAGGCTTATAATATTATTATCAAAAAGATGACAGCCAAATTTAAAAAAAATTAAAATGCTTTTGCTTCAAACTACTCGTCCTAAAATAAATACGTTAGCGCATGCCACAGTTGAGTTTATGGTTTATGGGTATACCTTATATTTCAACAGTAAAGACTCAGCGGGCGAAACTGACTTTTAAAATGTAACAAAAGAAAAGCGGTAAAATGTAAATTTCTTAAAATTTTACTTGCTACAAATCAGAACAAACGTGGTGAGCACCAAGCCGTCAAGGCTGCAAGTTATGGTCTGTAGCGAGTGTTCAAACGCTGATAAGCATCGATAGTGATTATCGTGGTTATCTACGTAAGTAATTGACAACTTTTTCGGTTGAGCGAACCTTTTGATTACTTTCACAATTGGGAGTAAGCTGCAAGCCAAGTTCCTTTTCTTCTTCACTGAAGAGAAATTAGTAGGTAACGAAAAACAAGCTTACAAGTAGTAAAATAAAACAAATGAATAAAGAAAATACATTAATTAATGAATGGACATCACTAATCATCTATACATATAATAAAACTGTAAAACCGATGCGTCTGTACATTGAGTATTTTTGCCAAAAACTAATTGAGGGTGATGTTAAAATAGTAACAGAATAGTAATCTACAATTTTTTATTTTTTGTCTGTTTGTCTGTGTATCTGTTTGTACACGCTAATCTCCAGAACTACTGAACGGATTTGAACGAAACTTTTTTTATTGTGTAGCTATTGAGTCTGGGCAAATACTAGGCTATAACTTATTTTGAAGATCGGAAAACCTGACGTGGAACCTTAGCACTACACTTAAACTAAGCGAGCTATGAAAGCAGCGCCTTAAGAAAAGTTAGTTAGCGTGATGAGCATTTTCTATTGACGTACACGAATTGAAGGTCTGGAGAAACTGATATGGAACCTAAGCAGCTCAGCTTAACTATAAGAGATATGAATAAAGTGCCGTAGGGAACATTGTTCAGCGTGAGAAGTACTTTCTATTGACGTATAGAAATTGAAGGTCTGGAGCAACTGATATAGAACCCTAGCAGTTCAGCTTAACTATGAGAGATATAAATAGAGCGCCTTAAGAAACATTGTTCAGCGTGATGAGCATTTTCTACTGACGTACACAAATTGAAGGTCTGGAGCAAAT